>ML800410.1:158689-177341 GCA_009831015.1 Picea engelmannii
GTACCGGAACCCTGCGCCAAGAATATCAATGGTACCTACCCAAGTGATATTAGCTCATTTATCAAATTAAAGTATTAAAAATGCATAATAATAACTTGAATTTCAAAGATACCTTAGGTGACCCCTTTGAGTGGGAAAGGGCTGTTGATTATATCAAAGGGAGGTCAAAAAGGGTGGTACTGGCATATAATTGGAGGTCAATGGTATGTAGTATGGGCAAAGAACATGGTCAAAACCGGGGACCAACAGGGGGTTTTAGAGAAGTTTCTATTTTCGACACACTAGTTTAGTGGGAGTAACACTAGCTCATTGGGAGTTAACTGACTAGTTCTATTTTTAGACTTTCTATTTTTACCATCACTATTATGCATGCATGCATTCCTAAGGAAAGCTAATTTCTTGATTTCTTTTCTTAATTATGGAATGCTTTGCCCTATATATGAGCGTATTCCACTCAATCATTGTATCATATTGATCATGATCTATGTATCAATCATCAACTCATTGTATTAGTGTGAATATATTTTCTCATTCTTCCATATTGAATCTCTCTTCTTTTCTTGATAAGCTTTGTTTGTACTTTCTTTAGCTAGATCTCTTGTGCAGGTTTCCATGAAGCACTGACATTCAACACCCATTTAAAACATTCACGATGGCTCAAATATTCATGGATCAGGTCTTCAAGCTTCATGGCATGCTGCACTCTATTGTTTCTGATTGCGACCCAACTTTCACAAGCAATTTTTGGCAAGAACTGTTCAAGATACAAGGCACCGAATTGCATCTCAACACAACTTATCATCCCCAGACTGATGGCCAAACGGAAGTTGTCAACAAGTGTTTGGAAACATATTTGAGGTGTTTTGCCTCGGAAAATAAAAATTAGTGGGCTGAATGGTTACCCCTAGATGAATGGTGGTACAACAATTCATACCATACAACTACATGCATGACTTCTTTTGAAGTGGTATATGGATAGAAGCCACCTTCAGTTCTCTCATACTTACCCGGTGCCTCTAAGGTCCAGGTAGTTGATCTAACACTTACAGCTCGAGAGACTATTCTTCATACCCTCAAATACAATTTGTTCATGGCACAGAATCGCATGAAGAAACAAGCAAATCAAGGTCTCTCTAAATGTCAATTTGCAGAAGGGGATTAGGTGTTTTTTCAACTGCAACCTTACAAGCAAACTTCCCTCAAGGCCAAGCATTGTCAGAAGTTAGTGCCCAAATTTTATGGTTCTTATACCGTACTCAAGCAAGTGGAAAAAGTGTCCTATCAATTAGCTTTGCCCAACAATTCGAAGTTACATCCTATTTTTGATGTTTCATTCTTAAAAAAGGTGATTGGAGCTAAGTGCCAAATTCAAACTGACCTTCTAGAGTTAGCTGAAGAAGGATTGATCTGGCTACAACCAGAAGCAGTTTTAGACCAACATGAGCATTGACTACATCAGAGAACCATCAAGTAAGTGCTAGTAAAGTGGAAAGATACAACTCCAGCAGACCCCACTTGGGAACCAACTACCATTCTGCAACAATTTCCTCATCTCAAGCCTTGAGGACAAGGCTATTTTTAAGGGGCCATACATGTTAGGGTCCTAACCCACACATAGATAGAACAATATATTCGGATGTAATAAAGGTCAATATTAATAAGGCTTTTCAATAAAATAGAATAAGGCGGATGTAAGAAGACCTAATAGAAGCTTCCGCTTCTAGAAGGATCTTCCTCTAGATGCTTCTTTTTAGTATAAATAGGATTCGAGGGTATGAGAACCCTAGATTGTATATTATTGTAATAGATCTCTTCTCAACTGGAGGTTTCCCCCTCGAAGAGGCCCGTGAACATTTCTTTCAGATTCAAAGTGTTATTTCTATTGTTATTCTTATATCATTTCAGTGTTATTGTGGCTAATGTTCTGGTTATATTGCTGTTATTCTGCCATTACAAGCATTTTATTTTTGTTCTGCATACATTTTATATCTGGTATAATATAGAAAACGAAATTTTCTGTCCTACAAACTAGATTTTGAATGCACTAATAATACTTCCAAGTATGAAGCTTTAATGAAAGGACTAAAGAAATCCATAGACTTACACATTAAAGAACTAAAGGTTTTCAGAGACTCTGAAATTATCATTAAGAAATTAAAGAATACTGTACATTGCAACTCTCCCCACCTGAGGAATTATCAATAGGAAGTGCACAGGATAATAGAACATTTTGAGGCCTTCAATGTTATAGCGATCCCCAGAACAAAGACCACTCTTGATTATTCCCTATCCATTATTGCCTCGAGGCTATCCCCTTTAGAAGACTATGAAGCTTCCAGGTTCATCATGGAACTACTCTACAAAACATCAGTGCCCAACAATATTTCTAATTGGAAGATATTTGAAGGAGATGAACATATTATAGACTTCCTAACCAATCGGGAAAATTTTAAAGACCTGGCTATTGACGATGAAGTATTCCAAGAACAACTAGTAGAAACTGATCCCCATGAACAAAGAGGTGAAACAAATAACTCAACTGACAAACCAAGGTTTCACATGATACCGAAAGGGGTAGCCAATTTGGAGAACCTCTTTGACTTAATGGAATTATTTAAAGGGTCAACAAACACAAATACATGGAGCTTGTGTCCCATGTACGAGACTATAAATCTAGGAACCTCGAAAAACCCTAAGAATATAAACCTATGAAAGACAGTGTATAAAGAAGAAAGAAAAGCCTATCTCAAACTTTTAAGAGAATATCAAGATGTTTTTGTGTGGTCCTACCGAGATCTAAAAACTTATGAAACTTGTATTATTCAACACACAATCCCACTAAAATCCGGGGTAAAACCCTTCCAACAGAAGCTCCGGAAGTACTACCCATCCCTAGAACCTCTCATGTGTCAGGAGTTAAAGAAATTACTAGATGCTAAAATTATCTTTTAGGTTAGAAACTCTACTTGGGTAGAAAATCTGGTTCATGTCAGAAAAAATTCTTGGGAAATGCACCTGTGTGTGGATTTTAGAAACCCCAACAGAGCATCGAAAAAGGATAACTACCCAGTCCCACCAATGGAACAACTCTTGCAGACTGTGTCTGGTTATGAGATTTTATCCCTATTAGATGGCTTTTTGGGTTACTACCAGGTTCTAGTTTCAGAGGAATACCAATTGAAACTAACTTCCGAATCAAGTGGGGAACCTTTGATTATAAATGTATTCCCTTTGGGTTAATTAATGCAGGGGAATCCTTCCAGAGGTTCATGGACGTATATTTTCGGGGATTGATCAACAAGTGTGTAGTAGTCTATTTGGACAATGTAACTGTGTATTCAAAGAACATAGAAGACCACATACAACATCTAACCCAAATTTTCGAAAGGTGTAGAAAATACGGTATATTTTTAAACCCTAAGAAAACTATGTTTGGTGTTGAGGAAGAGAAATTACTAGGTCATATTATATCTGAAGAAATAATTCACATAGATATAGAACGAATTAAGGCCATAGCTCAAGTTTCCTTACCCCACAACAAAAAGGCTATGCAATCCTTTACGAAAATCTATTTTGTGAGGAAGTTCACCCCCAACTTTTCTGAAACTATCAAACCCTTACAAAATCTTTACCAATGTATGAAGTGAGCAAGAATAGGACCAGAGTTTGGGAGATGCCATCTGCAAAAATAACAATTGTCTCACTGAGGCAGGTACACCCATGCTTGGGATGAAATAAATCATGGTTTCTAATAAAATACATTGAAGATCCATGTCATATAACTATATAAAGTGAAGCCACGAGCAATAAACAATGGATCTACATCTTGAAATTAAAGATATACATGTATATTATTCATCTTCAAGAATCCAAATGACACCTAATGGTTGGAGATGAGGCCTTCAGAGCTTGAGCAACAACTTCAAGATCTTCAAAACTCAGGTAGGAGTGTAATTTGAGTGTATGAATTCACTAGCCATAGGTCTTTGATGACTCGTCAGGGAATAGACAAGAAGATTTGGGTGATCAGGCAGAGAAATTCACTTATTTCAAACAAGGACTTGATTGGACTTTGGGGATGCTCGAGCATGTGGGCAGGAGACAAACTGTAGAAAGGCTGACTCAGGTTGGGTAAAACTTTCCTTTGACAATAGCACGACTGATAATCAAAATCAGACAACATGACATTGACATAAGTTCACGATGCAGGAGGCAAGACAAACTCTCCATATGTTTGGAAGAATAACCAAACAGAGGAGGACATAACTCTATGTAGAGATAAAAACTTCCTAAGATCATATTAAATCCCAATGCTTGATGAAAAAATGAAATGATGTGATTTGTCCAAGGGAGACTCATTGTGTTTCCATAAAAAGAAAATACTTTTCTTGTCCTCTTTTTGGGGTATATTTCATTTTTTTGTCTTTTTCAATATTTTGAAGAAGTTGAAAAAGAATAAAAGAATGCTACATTAAAAAGGAAGAACGAGTGTCGCAAGAATACTAGTTCCAAGTGCAAGGAACACACTAATTCTCATAGCATGGAGACATGTGCAGGAAAGGGACACTCTGGGAAAATTCCTCCATGGTTCAAGGTGTTAGGTTGCAGAGGAAAAGTGATACAATGCTTGCATATAAGGCATGCTTCAAAGGTTTAGGTGAGAGAAACATGGAGCCGACATTAGGCCAAAGACATAGAGATGCAACTGTGATTATCAAGACATGATGAAACCCCCTTCAATGTATTTTTCATGAGCCCAGAGAAGGTAATATCAGTGGTTTTTCATTTTTAGAGAGTCTGAAAAAACGTAAAAGAAGACTCCATTTGGGTACCTTTTTTGAAGGTAGTCTAGTCGGCTCGAAAAAGGGGTAAACTAGCACCGAAAAGACATCTTTTCAAAACCATTTTAATGAGTGTGACATAGACAATATCACTTGGAAATATTTTCAATTTTAAGGAGTCTGAAAAGAGCTTAACTATGGACTCACAACATTTTTCTAGATTTAATCTCCTTAGCCCAAAAAATTAAAAAATCTACTTAGGAGAAATCTCCTGGCGAGATGAATCTCTCGAGGTGTACCTTTTTCCTCCTTAATCTACAGGCAAAAAAATGGGTAAACTCATTCTAGTAGATGTTTTTATGAACCAATTTAATGAGTGGGAAAGAAAAATATCAATCGACGATATTTTCACTTTTAAGGAGTCTGAAAAGAGATTAACTATGGACTCCATAGGGGATGTTTTTCTGGACCAGTTTAATGAGTGTGAAAGAACAAGGTCACTCGACAATCTTTTCAATTTTAGGGAGTCTGAAAAGATCTTAACTATGGACTCCATGGGGGTTCATTTTTTGTAAATTTAGTCCCTCAGGCCCGAAAAAGGGTTAAACTTATACCTGAGAATACTCTTCTAGCGAACCGAAGTTCCTAGATTATACCTTTGCTCGTACAATTTACTGTCTGGACCGAAGAAGGGGTAAAATACCATCAAACAGACGTGCTTTCAAATTTTAGTTTGACGAGCGTGAAGGACAACAAGATCACTCAATAATCTTTTCATGTTTAGAGAGTCTGAAAAGGGCTTAAAAGAAGACTCGTCTTCTGGGAGTCTCGAAGGTGAGGTCAAGAGTGATGACACATCGAACATATGAGGAACAATCTCGTAATCAGGATAGGACTAACAAGGAATCTCGAGCCTAAAGTCATTCATGATGGCATGGACACCAAAATGAAACCACGATCTACATAGGGCATTGATGTGGAGGTAGGATCTACCACTAAATTGCGACACTTATAAAGAAACAATGTTAGTTCCCTGTCGTAATTCGATGGGATCGATCATCTGGAAAAGAAGAAAAGCCAACAATATGCAAATAGTGGAGGTGGAATCCTAACTTAAATGCAAAACGTTAGAGAAACGACTTTTACCAAAGAATCTTTAAAAGTGACCCATCTCCCAAAAAGTTTTCCAAACCAAAAGTGAAGTGTATCATAACATCCAATGAGAAACTCAAGAACCATGTTAAATGATTATGAATCTAGAAAAAATGACAAAAGGGTTCAAACAATTGGCAAAAAAGGCCAAAAAAGTCTATAAATAGAAGCTGACAACTCATTTTCACCATTGCAAATTAAGAATTATCCAAAAATATAAAAGAAACCCTTTGCTAAAAGAGTTGATTCCGGGAGATTCAGAGGACGAAACAAACTTTTGCTTGGACCAAGCAAGTACAAACTAACCACTCTTGTATTTCAATACTTTCTTTTTGCATTTGTTTTAATTTTTTTGGGGCTGCGCAGTCCTAAAAAGGGGCAGCCCTGCGTGTACGAGGGATGTCTAAGGACAACCCACATATGCACATGGGCATACAACAATCTGCCTATGTGTATACATGACTGTGTCCACTACAACCTGCGTACACCCTCAATAGAATGGAAAAATATGAAAAGAAAGAGATAACTCCCTGATGAAATTGTCATGTAACAAGATATATGTCCAATGGAGAGAGAGGGAGCATGAGGATATAGATATCTTGGTCGATGAGGACCTTGCAGTTATGGAAGTTTTTTCAATGTCCATTCATGAGGGCACAACCCAGGCTACGGAATTCCTTGGTGGATTAATGGAACCCTGACATTGAGGCATTTATGCTTGAGAGGAAGTCATTGACTCTAACGAATGAAGACATTTAATTTATGACTGGCCTCTCAAGGAGAGGTGAACTAGTCAACTTGCAATATTTTCCCCCCGAGCCTCATAACATTGCTGAGTTGATCGGATTGTATTGCGAGGCTAGCACTGAGAAAGTAGGTTCTCAGGTGCTGATCCACGAGATTACCAACGTATCACTGAAGGTGATAGTTTTACTTATTGGATGAATCACTGGATCCGTGGCCTTACATCAAGCCTCTTTGATGCACATGCATTGTGTAGTGTAGTGCTTAAATGCACAAATCTTCGATTGGAGCATGACCATGCTTGATTGCATGAAGAGACAACTCACCGAGTGTAGTGGGTGGAGTAACAAGAACTTCAGATTCGGTACCATTTTATGGTTATTATTCTTTGAGACGGTACCTAGTTTGAGTCCATGAGGGAGAGTGTAGGGGCATGTGGCCTCCGTTCTAGTAGTGTGTAGATGGGCAGCATTGTTGCCACGACAGGGGGGTGGAAGGACCATAGAATCCTTTGACGATACATTTTTTGACTAATGGGCACGAGAGATTTCGACAATAGAGGACTACCCCTATGCTGGGATCAACTTTTCCAGGGACCTGGACATGCCCGTAGTTGCTGGAGCTAAGCGAGGAGAGATGGGTACATTTGTTTTTTAAATTTATTTATTTTAGTAGTTTCTTTTTATATGTATCAGAGTATCTGACAACTATGTATTTGTTTATGTACATATGTGGGACTAGTTCTTCCGGTGAACTTTACGAGAACTAGGCGATGTCCTTGACTAGATCCAGTACCAACAACATCCACTAGATCAACAACAACAACAGGGGGATATCTAGCCTGAGAGGCTGAGAGAGTGTTGAGACGGGTGGAGCGAAACCTCACCGCACTCACTTGTATAGTTCCCATGGATGAGATCGAGGATCTTCCACCATCTATGCAGCCTCACATAGTTGGGGTGCCACGGACCTGGGTCCATCTTTTCTGGCATTTGGAAAACGTCGTCGTGCACTATGGAAGGGACAACATGTTCTGTGCTTAACTTAGGATGGACCACTTACGTGCTGAGGGCACTATTTTGTATATTTTTGAGGGCATAAGCCCCACGATGTATACCAGACATATTATTTTTGAGGCACTTGCGCCCACCTATGTACTCAGAGACTTTTGATATATATATATATATATATGCGTATTTACATATTTTATGTCTTATGGATCACATTTTTACAATGTATGTACATGTGTATGTGTGTTCTTATTTTTATGTGTGTGCAATATGCCAATCTAATACTTGATTAGCTAGAGTATATGTCATTTGATCTAGTCTCCTAGGAACATGGATATACAAAATGCAATCAAAGAAATGTTCTAAGAGACTTAACCTAAGGAACCATCATTGTAGAGTAGGATCATAAATGTGGTAAACCTGATTCAATTGGGACACAACCAATTGTGCATCTAAGTAGACTCGGAAGTGAGAGATACCATGCGACAAAGCGTCATGAATCAACTCTATCATTGCACTGTACTCAACGACATTGTTTGTGGCGTCATCTAAATAGATACCTCCATTAGATAACAACTAGCCCTGAGGTGTAAAGATTACCCAAGCTACAAAAAAAATCTTATGAGTGTGTCATCTAGCGCCGCCCATGAACCCAATGAACACCTCTGATTCACTTGACATATTCCACAGTGAAAAATATCACATCAATAACAACACATCCATAAAAAAAAAGATAAACAAACTAACTATATAATATCTATACATATGTACAAGAAGTCACCCAAGGCGACCCACCTATGAGTAATACTTCTTGAGGTAGAACCCATTTCTAGGCTCCGCTAAATCTTTTCCCTTGAAGTCAACAACACAATAACTGCCCTTCGGGTGATTCTTCGGGTGTAACCTCACCTGATTCAACAAAAAGTTCCAAGATAAGTTCTGCAAAGACCAGTGACTTTTTGGATTTCACGAAAACAAAATCCAAGTCAAATTCCTCGAGGATAAAAATCCATCTACTGATCTTTCCGTCGATGACACGTCATGTCAACATGTATTGGAACAGATTCACAATGACAATGACGATCATCTTACGAAGAAGAATATAATGATGGAACCACTGGACAACATGCATTGTTGCCAACACTGTCTTCTCAACATATGATTAGTTGAGTTCTGGTCCAACTAGGCCTCGACTCAGGTAATAAATCACATGCTCTTCAAGCATATCATCCTCTTGAGCCAAGACCATACCGATGGTCGACTTTGTAGTGGCCTAATATAATAAGAAATATTTATTATAATTGGGATGCCAGAGTAGAGGGGAAGACGTGATGGCATGTTTCAATGCTTTGAAAGAGTGTTGAGCGGCTTCATTCCAATGGAAAGGGACTCCCTTCTTCAATAAACGCATGAACCCTTTAGTGATCTCGACATAGTTTGTGATAAAATACCGAAGAAAATTCGCCTTACCCTTTAAGCTTTGAAGTTGAGGGACTATGCATGAGGGAATAAACTGACCTATCTCCTCAACCTTTAGAGGATCGACCATGATCCCTGTTGTAGAAACTATGAAACCTAGCAGACGACCCGATGTCACGTAGAAACTGAACTTGTTTGGATTCAAGCGAATCCAATAGTAGCGACATCACTCAAAGACTAGTCGGAGGTGTGTGGGATGATCATCTCTCTTGCGAGATTGTGATGCTAAATCATCGAGATAAGCCTCAACTATGTGTCTTAGGTCGTGGAAAGAAAAACATATGGCCCGTTGAAAAGTGGCTCTAACATTTTTCATGCCAAAAGGCATCTTCCGATAGAAAAATGTACCCCATGGACAGATAAAACCTATTTAATACTGGTCTTCAGGCTTAATCTGTATATGATTGTATCTCGAAAAACCATCCATGAAATAAAAGACCTCATAGTCTACACACTCATCAACAATCTGGTCAATGAACGAGGTGGGGAAATTATCCTTTGGACATGCCTTTTTCAAATCACAGAAGTCCATACATACGTGAATAATTCCCTACTTTTTGTTGACCAGAATGGGATTTGACACCCATTGAGTCAACCGAATGGGGTAGATGAAACCGACTTTTAGAAGTTTCTCTACTTCAGCCTTAATAGTTGTTTCTTTATGAGGATTAACTGGACGAATATTTTTTTATAACGACTTGGTGTTAAGATAAGTCATTATTTCAAGTTCGATGATTGCTGGATCTATGCCTGGAATTTCCTCGTAAGACTAGGCAAAAACGTCACAGAATTATTTAAATAAATCTGTATAGGTCTGAATCTCCTCGGGGGAGAAGTCCGCTTCGACAAAGACATTCTCCACGATGCCAAGGGTTCTGGAGATCTCAATAGGTATCATTTCAGTGATGGTTTCCATATTACCCTCGGCATAAACTGTGTGCATAACCAGAGGATTAATAGGACAAGACCTATCTCCAGTCATAGTTAACACGAATTCTCTTGCCTCTATTCTTCTTAACTCTAGGAGCAAATAAGATCTTTGATGGAGATCACCCTAGGGTCTATCCAGAGCAGTCAATCCCTCTATTATCGCCTCGTCAGAGGGAAATACCAAGTCTAAAGAATCGATAGTGGCAAGGGAACCTTGAACCCAAATAGGCTCGAGAACCGGATCTAACTTTTGTGTGGGAGTCAGATCAGGGTCGACATAATCTTTCTAGACTATAGAGTATGCAACTTATGCCATGGAAAAGGGCATGGACATGTCATGATTCCCTGTCCCTTCCATCGTGGCTGATGGGGAAGGAAGAGTCCACAGATTGTTAAAGTAAGTCGTGCAGAACGACGACACTTGAAAATTTTCATGCTTAGGATGGTCAGGGAAAACCGATATGAACTTGACATCGCCAGAAGGAGGCGGATAATTGAAAGTACCCATAAAATGTGGGAATAAACCAACCCCTACATTGACGACGTCGGTCTGTGAGTTATCAATCATCGGTATCGTAGATGGCCCTGATGAAGGGCCAGGCTTGGAGAAGGACAACTGATCAATGGTCATGATTAGGCCCTCTTGTGGAAACAACAAGACCCAAAAAACTGTGGCAACCACTGCATGCATTGCATATTTCCAACTCCTTCCTAACAAGAGGTTGTAGTCAAGAGGCACATCGACCAATTCAAATTTGACGCACATGGTCTTCCCTCTCAACTGCAAGGGGAAAGAAGGGATGATTCCATGTGGTATGAAAGAACGATCATCAAAATAAGTAAGCAAAGTAGGTGACGTAGATAAAATGGGTTGGCCAATGGCCTTCCAACACGCCAAATACATCACCCATGTCGAGGCACCCTCATCAACCACCGTACGAAAAATGTTTCAAGTAAAATATTTCATGGGGTGAGCCACTACTATCTCAAACAGAATGTGGTATGGGAGATGAGGCTTCAAGTCGATCGTATCAAGCATGGTCATTCTCAGATTACAGGTCTCAGCGGAGCCTAAGGAAGATAGCAGAGCCTTTCTCTATGAAGGGCAGCTCTGGAGGACCTCCAAAGAATACATCGTGCAAGGGTTTTGTGACCAATCCTCCACCACAGAGTAGTTATGCGAGGCCCTAGCGTTTGGATTATGAAAATCTTTCTTGAACGCCCCTTTCAGGATGCATGTCATTGTTTCTCCCATCGCCTTCTCAATTTGGAGAGGAACTGATGGGTTTTCGACTTCTTTACCCTTTTTAACAGTGTTTGGCATTCTGTAATCATGTTCCCTGGTTGTTATGTGAGCGTCACCCTTCAACATATAAATGTTAACGACCAAGGGTTTACTAGAAGAAGGAGGGGGTCCCTAACTACCCCGATCAGCGCTCGAAGAGGTTTGAGTCAAATTGTGCCCATGTGAAAATGGGTTCATTAACATAGCAGGTTGCTGCCATGCCAATAACTTCAGGGCCTCAGCAAGATGAGGGCACAGGTGAGTCAAGTGGTCTTCCATGCAAAGGTTACATGAATACTTCGACTGTCGCTTCTCTGTGTTTCTCCTTCCAACATTGTTGGTGGGTTTCTTGTCCTCGTTACCTTTCTTGTTTCACTATTTTTTCTTTTCGTTAGGTTGTTGGTTGGCCTTTGGGTTTGTTGACTACACACTGTGTACATCCGGTGTTTGAATAGGGGGAGAAACCGAACTAGAGGTTTGGCTGGTTGCTGTCTATTGTATCAACAATTGTTGCAATTGATTCGACAACTGATTAGTGGGATTCTCTTGTGATGAACCAACTATGCCATCGGCATGTGGTCCAGAATTGTGTACGGTCTTGTCAAGGATAGACCATGGCACATATAGAAAAAAATCATAAAGTAAACCAAACTGAGAGTATATCATTTCAATTTGTTCTTGTCTCATTATCGCCTCTTCCTCGGAAAAGACCCCCAATGTTTCAACATCCTTGGATAGATGAGGTACCAAAGACTTGAGGAACGACTCTAGCAGAAATTATGGTGGAACCGATACTTTTATCAAACTCTTCCGATGCCGCCATTCTTGGATGTGATCCAAGATATGATCAGCCTTTGTCTACTCAAAGTTGGCTAGCAATTTGATGATGACATCATATCTCATAGGTAGTTGGAAATGGTTGAGAAAAAATATTGCCAATTCGCTAAAGAAAGAGTATCTTGAGCGGTCGATCTCAATGTACCATTTTGTGACACTCCCGATGAGAGTGCCTTGAAATAGATGCAACTGAATGGATTCGTCTCTCAAAGAGTTCGATGAGCACCATAGGTGAAATGTGGTCACATGATCGCCTGGATATTCATTAGGATTACCTTCAAATTTTGGAATATCTGAGGGAAACTTCGTCGACATGGGAGGCCAACATGGATTGTGATAGATTAGGTCATTTAACAATATTGAAAAGTCTGGAAAATGCAATGTTTCCATAAATGGTAGCTTGGGTTTTTGAGTATGTACAGGAGGAAAGGAGCCTGGAATTTGGCTGGCACCAAGTTGTTAGGAAAAGTTAGGTTTCTAGACAGGGTTTTGGTACATACCATGGCCTTGGGAAATGAACGAATACTGTGTTTGTTGGGAACGCGTCGGCTAATTCTCATAGTTGGACATTGAGGGCTAGGTGGGGATTTGTCCCTGAATCATGTTCCAAAGATTCTGGAAATGGTTTTCCCTTGTCGATCCAACGATCATAAGTACTGAGCCTTGCCTGTGGTTCCATTGACCATGGAAGGGGTTACCCCCGATTGACCTCCCTGACAAGGGAACTACTCCCTGCCATGGATTCTAGAGTCCCTGTGGGGAGAAGAAACTTGTGTTTTCCTCCTGTGTAGGAATAGTACCCTGCACAGGGTTTTGTGGTCCAAAACCAAGGTTTCCCTCAATCGAGATGACAACTAACGATAAAACATTGTTTCCAAACAAACTGAACAAAGAGAATGACATTGAACCCACCAGCGTGGTGTAGGAAGAAGGTCCTTGAATACCTTCTTTGAAAAAGCTGTAGTTCATGTTTGTCCAGATGGGCTGTTGAGAAGGACTACCAAGCGAGAGGGACGAAGGAGGTATATGACCCCCACCGTAAGGGAGAGCATTATAGGGGTTTGAGGTGCCCCCCATGGACCCTTGCAGAGGAGCATTTGAGATCCCAACCCAAAGACCCATGGTATGTAGGGTGGAGTAGGTGAGGAATGAGTTCATATCAAAGCCGAGCATCCCGTATGAAAATGGAGGACCCATTTCACTCTGTGTAAACAGTGTAGTGATTAGCGCTATAGATGGAATTGGATCACTGCTTGAAGTAGAGGGGGTCGAGACCATGGTGGTCTGGACCGACGAAGGTGGGTTAGGAGGAGGAACACCCCTAGTGGTGGCAGCCATAGAGAGAGTGTGAGGACTCCTCGACTAAGTAGCAACATGTCCTTCCATCATTTCTTGCAGGACTATTTGACACTCATGATGTGTTATCCTTGGAGGGGAAAGCTATATCAAAAGTGGTGCCAACAATTCAGTGATTAGAGGGTTATACAGACCGAGAGATTATACTCCAAGGTTAGAAATATTTGGTTCCTACAGATACGAGTGTTTTCTTCTTAGAGTTGGCTCAGGCACAGTTTCCTGTGGCCTAGTTGCCTCAAATGACGCTTTCTAGTCAAGTCTTCGTCGTAACGGTGGCATTGGTGGCTTCAAATTAACCAGCGATAGGCCTTGAAGCCTTCATGACCGGAAGATCTCTTGATCTTCCACTGAGTGAGAATATCAAAGACACAATAAGTATTTTTCTAACGTTGAAGACCAAGCACAAACTAGAAAATTTCCTATGAGACAAAGCAAGCAAACCACTAACTAGTTGGAAGAACAGTTACACAAACCAACACTAGAGAAACTTACCAGTGCAAGTGCAACTGAAACATGGAAGAAACCTATGGGTATACTCTAAAAAGAGTGGCCTAATGTCTACCCTAGGTACCATGGTATTCCCTCGCAACCACCTGTGTAAGTCCCTAAAATAAAGGAAACTAGGTTTCCAACTCGGGAATAGTCACCAGGCGGGTATAATCGACAGTCGGGTGGACCGCAATGAGAAGGGTAAATAAGATTGAAACATATCGAGGGTATCAAAAGAAAGTGGTCCAGAAGACAACTGAGGACATCGAACGAATTCGAGATCCATGAAGCTCTGTGGCAAATGCGAGCAACAATATCCCACAATAAGTCCTCAATATGCGTTCCCCACTATGCTTGGTCCAGCTTTGGATGGGTTATATTCGCTACCTTTCCGCATGTGACCTCATGTTTATCCCCTATGTTAGAGGGGGGTCCCATATAAATTTCATGTTTAATGTACTTTTTACACTTCCTAGCACTGTCTCCAATGTTTGTTTTTAAGCCTTGAAGAGTTTCCTCTCCAACCTAATTCAAGGTTCTAGCCTAGACTAGTTGATTGACCCTACAAACATAAAGTCTAGTTGATTTTAAATTAGTGTTGATTTTAGATGGCTTGTTTTAAGTCAAGGAAATGCCAATGAAACTAGTGGTGTGTTTTGAGAGACGAAAAAGGAGAAGCAAATGAAACTGAAAGAAAAATTACTTCTTTTTCTTTTTGACAAATAAAGATTTGTAACAAACTCTTTAACCAACTTTTCATAACTACTTTTTCTAAGATCTTTTAAAGGAAAACCTAAAATGAGGTTACGCTCGACTACAAGATACTTATTTTCTAAGAAACCAGTAAAGAACTTAAGGAAAATAACTCTTTCTTCTAACAAGCAAAATAATCAACCCAACTACTTAACCAAACAAAGAAATAATAACTTTTTCTATTTTTTTATGCTTCAAACAAGAAACTTAAAAATGAATTCTTTTTCTTTTTATTTAAAGCAAGAGAAAGGGGAAAAAGTAAAAAACAACTAGACAAGACTGAGAACTGACCTCTAGGCCATTGCGGATCGCAGGGAGTCACTAAAGACATCTAAAAGACTAATAAAAAAAAGAATCGAAGATTTCCCCCAAAACCCTTCCGAACTAAACACAAGAAATTTTTAAAAAGATAACCAAATTGACGTCAAACCCAGGTTTCAACTATAAAAACAAAGACATTGTACATAATCAAGAAACCCTGAGAAGTCAGAATTCAATCAGAGAAGAGGTTGATTGTCCCTTCTTAAGGAAAATGTTTCTTGACACAGGCACACTACTGGTGCTTAAGCAGCCTGCGTATGTAAGTGAGCTATATAAAGGCAGGGCACATATGTACACATGCATACACACTACAAGCCGTGTACACCTCTATAACTCCTAAAAAATAAGACAAACAAGTAAACTAACAGGGCAGGGAGACCTGGTATATAAACAATAGGTGACGATAATCCCTTAAAGACTCAGAAGACATAGAAAGAAACTCAAAAGATAAAAACCAATCAAACACCCCTAAAAACCTAGAGGTTTCCCCAGTATGGTCGCTAGTTCTCCTATAATGGGAAAATCCCCCTATGGACTACACTAGGGTTCAACATGTAGGCATATCTAACCGTCTAAAATTCTCCTACTTTTTATAACTACCCCGAATATACCCCACATTCATGCATGGAATGCAAAATGAAAAGATCCGGTAACTCTACCTTTAACTCCACGTCCGGTGTCGATCCTTTCGCATTCGATCGCTCCGCTGACTACAAGTTTCCTCCCAAGGCTGGCTTGCATTCACAAACAGATAAATTGGGAAGTACAAACATGCATCTAATATATGAATCATGGGTTAGATGTCAGTATAAAATGTAAATCAAACATAGATATTTGACACATCATATTTCGGGACAGAAAAAGTATTCATTTTATTGATATCACAATGTTTACTTACAATGAGATCAGAGACTACTCTTTGAACCTGGTCTAGGCTCCTCTTCACCAAGCTGCAACTGCGCTTCCTGGTATCTTTATCCTCTCACAATTCTTCTAGGGAAATGGCATAGGCTTATCATGGAGGAAAAAGGGATAGAATGGGAAATTCTGATGCAAATCTCACAAGGTGGATGCAAATTCTTGGGGCAAGGAGGGGATGTGAAATGGGAAGAGTTTCCATCTTCTTATTTTTATTTTTATAATGATACCCCAACACCTCCTTTTATATGAAAAAATGATGGTTATTCGGTTGGGTGATGGGCTATAGGCGGTGGGATAGTTGGAAAGCTACCCAATAGCCCGTAATCGCAATGAATTCCTTGCAACTTTTTAATTTTGGCAACTTTTGTGGGTATATGTGGGCTATAATGGTGTAGATAGCATATGTATGTGAGTTGTAGTGGTGAAACAAGCTTGTGTACGCTGGCAGTAGTGGTGCAGGGCATGTACATCTTCAAAAATGATGTTTTTAAGAAGAGTTGTTCAGTGATGCTTGGAAAAAATAGCAAGTAAGGGGACCAAATGCTAGGTATGAATGTATGATGCAATTTAGGGTTATAATAGATGCCCCCTAATTTGTGAGGTCAGAAGAGCATCTGATGGCTGAAATACATTACAGAATATTTACCAACGTACGAAGCGAGTAAGCCTAGGACCAGAGTTCGAGAGGTGCCATCTGCAAAAATAACAATTATCTCATCGAGGCAGGCATACCCATGCTCAAGATGAAATAAATCATGGATTCCAATCAAATACATTGCATATCCATGTCATATAACTATATAAAGTGTAGCCACGAGCAATACACAACATATCTAAATCTTGAAATCAAATATATACATGTATAGTATCCATCTTCAAGAATCCAAATGACGCCTGATGGCTAGAGATTAGGCCTTAAGAGATCGAGTAACAACTTTAAGATCTTCAAAACTCAGGTAGGACTGTAATGTGAGTGTATGACTACACTATCGAGATGTCTTTGATGGCTCGTTAGGGAACAAACAAGAGGATCTCAGTGATTAGGAAGATAACTTCACTGATTTCGAACAAGGACTTGATTGGACTTTGGGGATGACCGAGCATGAGGGAAAGAGACAAAATATAGAAAGGATGACTCAGATTAGGTAAAATTTTCCTTGGACAATAGCACGACTGATGATCCAACTCAGGCAGCATGACATTGACATAAGTCCATGATGCAGGTGTTGGTTGTGGAGCCTGATTATCTTCCTGATTCATAGGTCTATTAATTTCAGCTATGTTTATACCCCATGAAGACTTTAAAGACCAGAAGTATGTACACTCTTCCACACAGGGGAGTGCAGAGGGGGGTTACCCCCTCTTGTGGAGGTAGAAGATTTTCATCTTGAACAATTAGATGTTAAAACAACTTTTCTCCATGGGGATTTGGAGGACGGGATTTATATGCAACAACCACAGGGGTATGAGGTCAAAGGGAAGGAGAATTTGGTATGCAAGTTGAAGAATAGCTTGTATGGCCTAAAGCAAGCTCCAAGGTAGTGGTATTTGAAGTTTGACAAGTTTATAACAAAATAGGGTTATAGTAGATGTCATTATGATCATTGTGTTTATTTCAAAATGCTAGAAAATGGAAGCTATATTATCTTTCTATTGTATGTAGATGCCATTCTTGTTGCAGGGTCTAATATGCAGGACATAAATGTGCTCAAGAAGAAATTAGCTAATTCATTTGCGATGAAGGATTTGGGCGCTGCATAGAAAATCCTTGGTATGAGAATAACAAGAGATAGGAAAAATCACAAATTGACATTGTCTCATGGTGAGTACATAGAGAAGGTGTCGGAGAGGTTTAGAATGCAAAATGAAAAACCATTTAGTACACCTTTAGCTAGCCCTTTCAAATTAACTAAGGAAATGTGTCCCAAGAAACAGGAGGAGATAGAATACATGTCCAAGGTCCCTTATTCATCAACAATTGGAAGATTGATGTATGCAATGGTTTGCACAAGACCAGATATTGTGCATGCAGTGGGAGTTGTGAGAAAGTATATGAACAATCCAGGTAAAGAACATTGGGAGGTAGTAAATTGGATTCTTAGGTATTTGAGAGGTGATACTACTCATGCATTATGTTTTGGAGTATAAAACACTTTTCTACAGGGATATGTTGATTCAGATATGGCAGGTAATAAAGAAAGCATGAGGAGCACCACAGGGTATGTTTTTACTATAGGTGGAACAACAATAAGTTGGATTTTGAAACTGCAGAATGTTGTTGCACTTTCAACAACGGATGTAGAGTATGTTGTTTCTAAAGAGACTAGTAATTATCTAGGTGGATATCGGTGGCCACCCACCTTTTCCAAATGTCTCAAAACAGTCTTCTGGCCATTTTGGCAATTTACTATTTTTAGCAGGTTTTAACTTTCGGGGCCATTTTGAGGGTCCAAATGAAGGATTTTATAGATCTAGGTTCTTAATAATATACAAATGCATGATTGAGCCCCCAAAATTAATCTCCTCGAAAATACCTTTCCAACGAGCTATCACACGCCTAAAATGGAGATCGTATGCAAAAGTTACGACCCCGG
>ML800410.1:177391-209879 GCA_009831015.1 Picea engelmannii
TCACACGCCTAAAATGGAGATCGTATGCAAAAGTTACGACCCCGGGAAGTTGATGTACTCACTTACCCAAATGGGGCCCACATGACTTTTGGCGCTTCATCTCCTAGGGTTAGGTTTTTGGATGTCTAGGAATTTTGGCATTCTCGTTTATTGTAAAAGGGCCTTCAAAACCTCATTGTAATCATCTTCTTGTGAATGCAAGTAGCTGTCACATCTCTTCTCAGAGATAAGCTGCCACCATTCTAGAGAGTCTTTCACTCTGTATTTTTATAGTCTCTGTACATTTCTTTCATTAATAGAAATTGTGTATTACTGTATCTCTATGTTTATGGTTGCATATCTGATATATTTCTATTATATTACTGGATATACGTGATATCTCTGTGCATTTCTTTATTATATCTCCGCTCTCATTTCGTGCCGAAAATAATTCGGATTAGTGGTATCAGAGCAGGCTACTCTTGATTGTTTTTCAGTGCATGTCCCCGACAAGGTTCGAGTATAGAAAGTTGGGTCTCGATCTTGTCTCTCTCGAGGACAATCTCTCTCGCACACCCAAGAAACCCTCAATGGTGGAAGAAAAGAAAAACGATGGAGCAGACGATCCTATCAGTCTATTGCTTGAGCAAGCTCTCACGCGACAGAGGGACGAAATGATGGAGAATATTTCCCACATCCTTTAATGCCTACCGATAGCATCAGGTGCATATTCATTAAGCGACCACTTTGGAGGCACCTTGCCTTTCAAGGTACAGGTTAATTTTGATATTCCCGTATTTGAAGGTCAAATAGATGCAGTTGCCCTAGATAAATGGTTAAATCTGCTAGAAGGTTATTTCTCTGTTCATAATTTTTCAGACAAGGAAAATATCACCTTCGCACCCCTTAAGGCTCTCCCCCATGTCAAACATTGGTGGGAAACTTACTGGGAGCAGATTTCCACAGAGGAGTCTAGAATATATGGGGTCGAGCTCACTTGAGATTTTTTTGTGGATGCGGTAAAGGAACAGTAATACCCTGTTGGCAACTATGAGGAACAATACATGAGAGGGACCACATTGCGGCAAGAGAGGGGCCAAGTATTTCCGGAGTTCACCAATACCTTCCATACCTTGCGCACCAAGTTAGGTATCAAAGACTCTGAACGACATTTGGTTCTGAAATACCGTGGGGCTCTACATAGATACATCCAAACTGAAATGGATTTTCTGGACATCTCATGACTCGATGCTGCCTATCGATATGCTGTTAAAATCAAGCAGAAATTTAAGCACCAGAACAAATGGGAGTTTGGGTCTACAAATCCACAACAACCAAAATATGACAAAGAAATCCCTAACAAACAGTCTCCTGAAAACCAATCCAAGCCACAGGAAAAGAAGGGTCACGGGAAGACAAATAAGGACACTGGAAAATGGTGCGATTTCCACAAAATCCCTTGGCACAACACCAATGAATGTCGCTCAAAATAGTCATTGGTGGACGAGATCAAAGACAAGGAGACGAATCCTGATTCAGAATCTGATTTTGAAAATACTGATAAAAGACAGATCATCGATGCAGATCCCACTTCTATTTCCGCGACCGCAACAATTCAACCAGAAGAACCAACAGATCCAAAAGAGGGGGAGTGCCTTTTTCATTCACAGATGTGGGTGAAGGGGACCCCGCTGCATTTTATTGTTGATAGTGGAAGCCAAAAGAACCTCATCTCAGCAGAGGTTGTCAAACAGTTGGGATTGTCGACAACACCACACCCGCAACCATACAGCATCAGGTGGCTTCGCCAAGGACGAGATCTTCGTGTCATCCAACAGTGTTGATTGTCATACGACATCCAACCCTTCAAAGATGAGGTATTATGTGATGTTTCCCCACTGGATGTTTGTGATGTTCTCTTGGGCCAACCATATATGTGGAAACGCCATGCTATCTATGAATCTCGACCTCGTAGTGTCATTATTAATCTGGGGGGTCATCTCTACACGATACCAGAGGTAGTTCCAACTACTTCTCCACCTAAACAGTGCTACAAGGTAGTATCTCATACTACAAAATTAATCTTCTCCACAATCTGTTCAAAGGGTGAACAAAAGGATAGTGCAACCACCACAGCTTCAGCCAAAGCACCTTCTATCCAACAGAAGCAAGTCGACAAGGTTGCAGCAAAGAACGACGATTCCTTCTGCACACAATCATTTAAAATAGCCAGACTAGTTAAAAAGGTCCAAACCTTCCAGCCATAGGTTCATGACAGATTTCCACAAACTAAGCAGCGTGACTTCTCCAGCAAGACAAGCGGCTCACCAAGATGCAGATTCAACAAATGTTTTTCCCTCTCCCCCAGGAACTCAACGCAATGGATACCATTGCTTCCTAAGGAGGGAGGATTGATCCAGTTGGATATCAGTGGCCACCCACCGTTTCCAAATGGCTCAAAACATTCTTCTGGCCATTTTGGCAATTTACTATTTTTAGTAGGTTTTAACTTCCAGGGCCATTTTGAGGGTCCAAATGAAGGTTTTTCTAGATTGAGGTTCTCAATGATAGTTGAAGGCATTATTGAGCCCCCAAAATGAATCTCCTTGAAAATACATTTCCAACGAGCTATCACACGCCTAAAACGGAGATCGTATGCAAAAGTTACGACCCCGATAAATTGATGTACTCACTTACCCAAACGGGGCCCACATGACTTTTGGCGCTTCATCTCCTAGGGTTAGGTTTTTGGATGTCTAGGAATTTTGGCATTCTCGTTTATTGTAAAAGGGCCTTCAGAGCCTCATTGTAATCATCTTCTTGCGAATGTGAGTAGCCGTCACATCTCTTCTCAGAGATAAGCTACCACCATCCTAGCGAGTCTTTCACTCTGTATTTTTACAGTCTCTGTACATTTCTTTCATTAATAGAAATCATGTATTACTGTATCTCTGTGTTTATGGTTGCATATCTGATATATTTCTGTTATATTATTGGATATACACAATATCTTTGTGCATTTCTTTATTATATCTCCGCTCTCATTTCGTGCCGAAAATAATCCGGATCAAGTAAAGATATGATTTGGTTACAGAGGTTTGTGGAGGAATTGGGAAAGAAGTAGGAGAATAACAGGTTGTACTGTGATAGTGAGAGTGCCATTCATATTACATAGAGCCCAACCTTCAATTCAAATACTAAGCATATACAATTGAGGTACCACTTCATACAATCCAACTTGGAAGATGGACATTTGAGGTTGGAAAAGATACACACTAGCCAAAATCCCACAGACATGTTAACAAAAGGAGTAACCAGGGAGAAACTGAGTTCCTGTTCAGTTTCAGTTGGTCTTCAAGAATGAATATGAAGATGAGAAATTTTCCAGGTCCAAGAAGGTTTAGAGTCTAGCATATACAACAGGGGTGGAGTTGTTGAGATCAGTCTCCAAGTGGGAGATTATTGGTTGTGGAGCCTGATTATCTTCCTGATTCAGAGGTCTATTATTTTCAGCTGTGTTTATACTCCATGAATACTTTACAACCCATAAGTATGTACACTTTTCCACGTGGGGGAGTGCAGAGGGGGTTTACCCCCTCTACAGGGTTCGGGGGGGTATCCCCCTGGCTGGGGGCAAGCGGGCCCCTAACGGGGGTTCGGGGGAGAAGCCCCTGAAGGAAAAATTGCCTTGTAAATGTATATTGTAATTTCATTGTAAATCTGGATCGTTCATTATAAGGTCATAGATCTAATGGTATAAATTCTGTTAGCGATTTTTTCCCTAGAAGGAAACCCTATTTTATGAGGGAAATTTATTGTGGCTATGCATTATGTAAAATATTGTATTTTGAGATAAGAGACTGTGAGAGAAAGAAGAGAAAATTACAGTGGGTTTGTTGTAGGTTGTATCCCTTCATTTGTTGGATAATAATAAAGGAAGGACCTGGCAATTTCTCTGGTGGATGTAGCCCACACTGGGTGAACCATGTAAATCTATGTCTCTATTGTGTTGTGTATCTTATGTGTTTTGTTTCCGCATTTGTTTTATTTTATTCCTCCACAGTCTTATTTTTCTAACAGCATGAGACAATGCAAACTATCCATATGTTTGGAAGAATAACCAAATGAAGGAGGACACATCTCTATGTAGCGATAACAACTTCCTAAGGTCATATTAAATCCCAATACTTGATGAAAAACGAAAGGATGTGCTTTGTCCAAGGGCGACTCATTGTGCTTCCATAAAAAGAAAATACTTTTCCCATCCTATTTTTAGTGTATATTTGATTTTTTTGTCTTTTTCAATATTTTGAAGAGCTTGAAAAAGAATAAAAGAATGCTACGTTACAGAGGAACGAGTGTCACAATAATACAAGTTGCAAGCACAAGGAACACACTAATTCTTATAGTAAGGAGACATGTGCAGGAAAATGACACTCGGGAAAAATTCCTCCATGGGTTAAGGTGTCTGATCGTAGAGGCAAAGTGATACAAGGCTTGAATATACGACATGCTTCAAAGGTTCAGTTGAGAGAAACATGGAGCCAACATTAGGCCAAATACGTAGAGATGAAACTATGATTATCAAGACATGATGAAACCCCCTTCAATGTATTTTTCACGAGCCCAAAGAAGGTAAGCTCGATGACTTTTAATTTTTAAAGAGTTTGAAAAAACGTATAAGAAGAATCCATTGGGGTACCTTTTTCGAAGGTAGTCTAGTTATCTTGAAAAAGGGGTAAACTAGCACCAAAAATATGTCTATTCAAAACCATTTTAACGAGTGTGACATAGACAAGATCACTCGAAAATATTTTCAATTTTAAGGAGTCTGAAAAGAGCTTAACTATGGACTCGCAACCTTTTTCTAGATTTAGTCTCCTTAGGCCAAAAAAGTAAAAAATATACTTAGGAGAACTCTCCCGGTGAGACGAATCTCCCGAGGTGTACCTTTTTCCTCCTTAATCCATAGGCTGGAAAAAGGGGTAAACTGATGCCAGTAGATTTTTTTCTGAACTAATTTAACGAGTGGGAAAGAACAAGATCACTTGATGATATTTTCACTTTTAAGGAGTCTGAAAAGAGCTTAACTATGGACTATGTAGGGGATGTTTTTCTAGACCAGTGTAACAAGTGTGAAGGAACAAGCTCACTCGAAAATCTTTTCAATATTAGGAAGTCTGAAAAGAGCTTAACTATGGACTCCGTGGGGGTTCCTTTTTCATAAATTTAGTCCCTCAGGCCAGAAAAAGGGTTAAACTTATACCCGAGAATACTCTTATAGCGAACTAGATTTCCTAGAGTATACCTTTGTTTGTACAATTGACCATCCAGACTGAAAAAGGGGTAAATTACCATTGGACAGACGTGCTTTAGAATTTTAGTTTGACGAGCATGAAGGACAACAAGATTTCTTGGCACACTCTTCATGTTTAGAGAGTCTGAAAAGGGCTTAAAAGTAGACTCATTTTCTGGGAGTCCCGAGGGTGAGGCAAAGAGTGATGACACATCAGACATATGAGCCTCAATCTCATAATTAGGATGAGACTAACAAGGAATCCTGATCCTAAATTCATTCATGATGACATGGACACCAAAATGCAACCAGGATCTACTTAGGGCATCGATGTGGAGGTAGGCAACAATGACAGTTCCGTGTTGTAATTCGGTGGGATCGATCCTATGGAAAAGAGGAAAAGCCAACAATATGCAAACAATGGAGGTGGAATCCTAACTTAAATGAAAAAAGTTGGAGAAACGACTTTTACCAAAGAATCTTTAAAAGTGACCCATCTCCCAAAAATTTTTCCAAACCAAAAGTGAAGTGTATCATTACATCCAATGAGAAACTCAAGAACCATATTAAATGATTATCAAGCCAGAAAAAATGACAAAAGGGTTCAAAAAAGTGGCAAAAAGGCTAAAAACGTCTATAAATAGAAGCTAACAACTCATTTTCACCATTGCAAATTGAGAATTAACCAAAAATCTAAAAATACCCCTTTGCTAAAAGAGTTGATTCCGAGAGATTCAGAGTAAAAAATGAACTTCCGCTCGGACCAAGTAATTACAAACTAACCCCTCTTTCATTTCAATACTTTCTTTTTTCATTTGTTTTAGTTTTTTGGGGGGTGCACACTCCTAAAAAGGGGCAGCCTTGCATGTACGTGGGCTATCCAAGGACAACCCACATATGCTTGTAGGTAGAAAACAATATTCCCGCGTGCATACAGTGTTGTGTCCACTACAATCGGCATACACCCTCAATAGCATTCAAAAATATGAAAAGAAAGAGATAAATCCCCCATGAACTTGTCATGTAACATGATGTATGTCTACTAGAGAGAGAGGGAGCATGAGGATATAGATATCTGGGTCAATGAGGACCCTGTAACTATGGCCACATTGAGACAATGCAGTTTATGGAATTTTTTTCGGTGTCCATTCATGAGGTCACAACCTAGGCTGCTGAATTCCTTGGTGGATAACTGACACCCCAACATTGAGGCGTTTTTGCTTGAGGGGTAGTCGTTGACTCCAACGAATGAATAAATTTTCTTTCTGACTGGCCTCTCGAGGAGAGGTGAACCAATCAACTTGCGATCTTTTCCCCCTCGGCCTCATAACATTGCCAAGTTGATCAGACTGTATTGCGAGGTTGGCACTGAGAAAGTAGGTTCTTAGGTTCGGATCCACAAGATTACCAACCTATCACTGAAGGTGATAGTTTTACTTATTGGGTGGATCACTGGATCCGTGGCCTTACATGAGGCCTCCCAGGCACACATGCATTATGCAGTGCAGTGCTTAAATGCATGAATATTCGGTTGGAGCATGACCATGCTTGACTGCATGAAGAGCCATCTCACCAAGTGTCACGAGCGGAGTAACAAGAACTTCGAATTCAGTACCATTTTATGGTCATTATTCTTTGAGAGGGTAGCTAGTCTTAGTCCAGAAGAGACAGTGCGGGGGCATGTGGCCTCCATCCCAACAATGTGTAGATGGGCAGCCTTGCTGCCACGACAGGGGGGTGGAAGGACCATAGAGGCCTTGGAAGACACATTTTTTGACTGGCGGGAACAATAGATTTTGGTGATAGAGGACTACCCCTATGCCAGGATCAACTTTTCCAAGGACCCGTACATGCCCGCACCTCTTGGAGCTGAGCAAGGAGAGATGTGTACATTTTATTTTTAAATTTATTTTATTTTTTAGTTTATTTTTATATATATCATTTTTATATGTATCAGATTATTTGAAAACTACATATCTCTTTATGTACATATGTGGGAGTGCGTCCAATGGACTTCACGAGGATCAAGTGACGTCCTCAACCAGAGGAAGTACCCGCAACAGTCGACGTACCAGCAGTAGCAGGGGGACCTCTAGCTGAATAGGCTGAGAGAGTGTTGAGACGGGTGGAGTGAAACCTCATCGTGCTCACTCATACAGTGCCCATGGATGAGATTGAGGATCTTCCGCCATCTATGTAGCCTCACGTAGTTGGGGTGCAACAGACCTAGGTCCATCTTTTTTGACATTTTGCAAACTTCATCGTTCACTATGGCAGGGCCAACATGCCCTGTGCTTAGCTTAGGATGGACCACTTACGTGATGATGGCACTCTTTTTTTATAGTTTTGAGGGAATAATCTCTGCGATGTATACCGAACATATTATTTTTGAGGCACTTGCGTGCACCTATGTACTCTGAGACTTTTGATATATATATATATATATATATATATATATATATATATGCGTATTTACATCTTTTATGTCTTATGGATCGCATTTTTACAATGTATGTACATGTGTATGTGTGTGCAATATGCCAATCTAATACTTGATTAGATAGAGTATCTGTCATTTGATTTAGTCTCCTAGGAACATGGATATACGTAATGTAATCAAAGAAATGTTCTAAGAGATGTACCCTAAGGAACTGTTGGTGTAGAGTAGGATCATAAACACGGTAAACCCCATTCAATTGGGACACAACCAACTGTGCATCTAAGTATATTGATAGGTGAGAGATGCCATGCAACAAAGTGTCACGAAGCAACTGTATCACTACATTGTACTCAATGACATTGTTTGTGGCATCACCTAAACAAATACCTCTAGTAGATAGCAACTAGCCCTGAGGTGTGAAGATTACCTAGGCTACGGAAGAAAGCCTTCGAGTGTGTTGGCTAGCGCCGTCCACAAATCCAACAAACACCTTTGATTCACTTGACATATGCCACAGTGAAAAATATGACATCAATAATGACATGTTCATAAAAAAAAATATAAAACAAACCACTGTATAAGATCTATACATATGTACAAGAAGTCACCCAAGGCGACCCACCTATGAGTAATACTTCTTGAGGTAGAGCCCATTTATAGGCTCCACTAAATATTTTCTCTCGAATTCAACCAGACGTTAAGCACCCTTCTTTAGTACCTCCTTCACGATCAAAGGTTTGAACCACATGGGTTTGAACATGCCTACCCCTAGGGGATCCTTATCTTTCTTGTAGACTAGGACAAGGTCACCTTTGGAAAAAAATCCTAGGATGAATGGACCGATCATACTGGCACTTGACTCTTTTCTTGTGAGCCTTAGTAGCCAAGGTTGCATCACGTCGCTACTCGAGATATAATAAGCATTCCTCAAATGGTGAAGTGTCTGGCAATAATTGTACTGCCAACTTTAGATATGGGATCTGACACTCTAAATGCAAGACTGCTTCCAAGCCGTAAACGAGTTCAAAAGCTGAGAAATCAGTGGCAATATTTACAGACGTTCGGTAGGCCCACAACACTGAGTATAACATCAAATGCTAATTTGACTTGGCAAAATTGATCATTCACTGTAGAATACTCTTGAGGGACTTATTCACAGCCTCCACCTGACCATTCACTTGTGGGTAGTAGGGTGATGACTGCTCTTTCCTCAACCCAATCTTTGATGTTAACTCAGACATCATTTTGTTTTTAAATAAAATACCATGGTCAGTGACAATATCCTTCGGGATGTCGAACCTAGCTATTATCTAATTGAAAATAAAGAGAGCTACTATCTCACCATCATTATTGAACGTTGTCATATCTTTATCCCACTTTGTGAAGTAGTATACTGCTACGATGATATATCGATGCCCCCTGGCTGAAACTGAGTGGCATGTAGTATAATCAATCCCCCATTTGGTGAAAGGACCAACAATAATGAAAAGAAACATGGGAGCGGGGTGTTCCCTCATCCTTCGAGAGAAGATATGACATGGGTGGCACTTGTTGACCGATTGAACTCAATATTTGATTAATGTCGGCCAAAACTAACCAACTCGTAGAATATTTTGGGTTGTTGCCAACCCATAAAAATGACCAGCACAGGCTCTGTTGTGGCAGTTGTTAAGAACAAGTTTCTCTTGTTCATGAGTGATGCACCAACAAAGGATGCAATCTACACCTTGACAATACAAAGTGTCATCGAGTATGAGATATTTTTTTGCCTGATGACATATACATCGACTCTCATCACGAGAAGCAAAGGCAGGGCACTTCAAAGTCTAGAGATAAACTAGTATATCTCCATACCAGGGGTCTGAAGATGAAATCATAAAAATATCTCCTTTAATCGATGATTCTTCGGGTGTAACATCACCTGATTCGATCGAAAGTTCTAAGATAAGTTCTACAAATACTAGTGACTTTTTGGATTTCGTAGAAACAAAATCCAAGAAAAATTCCTTGAGTATAACAATCCATATACTGATCTTTTCTTCGATGATGCGTCGTGTCAAAACGTATTGTAACGGATTCACAATGGCAACGATGGTGGTCTTACGAAGAAAAATATAATGACAGAACCATTGGACAACATGCACTGCTATAAAGTTCTAGCTTCTCAACATGGGTGTAGCTGAGTTCTGGTCCAACTAGGCCTTGACTTAGGTAATAAATCACATGCTTTTCAAGAGATTCATCCTCTTGAACCAAGACCATATCGATGGTCAACTCTGCAGTGGCCAAATACAATAAGAAATATTTATTATAATTGGGAGGTCGGAGTAGAGGGGCAGGCGTGAGGGTGTGTTTTAACTCTTTGAAAGAGCATTGATTGGCTTCATCTCAATGGAAAGGGAATCCCTTATTCAGTAAACGCAAGAACCCTTTAGTGATCTCGACATAGTTTGCGATAAAACACCGAAGAAAATTTTCTTTACCCTCTAATATTTGAAGTTGAGGGACTGTGAATGAGGGAGGAAATTGAACTATCGCCTCAACCTTTAGAGGATCAACCATGATCCATGTTGTCAAAACTATGAAACCTGTCAAACGACCTGACGTCATGCAGAAACTGCACTTGTTTGGATTCAAGCGAATTTGATAGTAGTGACATCAATCAAACATTAGTCAGAGGTGTGTGGGATGATCATCTCTCTTGCGAGATTGTGATGCTAAATTATCGAGATAAGCCTCGACTGTGTGTCTTAGGTCATGGAAAGAAAAAGACATGGATCACTGAAAAGTGGCTCCAACATTTTTCAGGCCAAAAGGCATCTTCCGATAAGAAAATGTACCCCATGGACAGATAAAACCTGTTTTATTCTGGTCTTCGGACTTAATTTGTATCTGATTGTATCCCGAATAACCATCCATGAAAGAAAATACCTCATGGCCTGCACACTCATTAAAAATCTGGCCAATGAACAAGGTGGTGAAATTATCCTTTAGACAAGCCTTTCTCAAATCACAGAAGTCCATGCATACGTGAATTGTTCCCTGCTTTTTGTTGACCGAAATGGGATTTGACACCCTTTGCGTCAACTGAACGAGGTAGATGAAACCGGCTTTGAGAAATTTCTCTACTTAAGCATTAATAGCTACCTCTTTCTAAGGCTTAACCAGGTGAAGCTTCTGCTAGACCGACTTCGCATCAAGATAAGTCGTTATTTCAAGTTTGACAATTCTTGGATCTATGCCTAGAATTTCCTCGTAAGACCAAGAAAAAATTTCACAAAATTCTTTAAATAAATATGTATAGATATGAGTCTCCTCGAGGGAGGAGTTTTCTCTGACGAAGACATTCTACACGATGCCAGGGGTTCTGGAGATGTCAATAGGCATCATTTCAGCAATGGTTTCCATTTTAGCCTCATCATAAACTACGTTCATAGCCAGAGGATTAATAGGACAAGACCTATCTCTAGTCATAGTCAACATGAATTGTCCTACCTCTATTCTTCTTAACTCTGGGAGGAAATAAGATCTATGATGCAGATCATCCTAGGGTCTGTCTAGACTAGTCAATGCCTCTATAATTGCCTCGTTGGATGGAATGAACAAGTCTAAAGAATCGGTAGTGGCGAGGGAACCTTGATCCCAAATAGTCTCGAGAACCAGATGTAACTCTTGTGAAGGAGTTAGATCGAGGTTGGTGGAAGCTTGCTAGACTATAAATTATGCAAATTTTGTCATGGACAAGGGCATGGCCATGCCATGATGCCCTGTCCCTTCCATCATGGCCGATGGGGAAGTAATATTCCACAGATTGTTAAAGTAAGTTGTGCAGAACGATGACACTTGACAAATTTCATCCTTAGGTTGGTCGGGGAAAATCGATATGAACTTGACATCATCGGAAGGAGGAGGTTAATCGAAAGTACCCATCAAAGGTGGGAACAAAGCAACTACTACATTGACGACATCAGGCTATGGGTTATCAATCATCGGGACTCTGGATGACCCCAATGAAGGGTCATGCCTGGAGAAGGACAACTGATCAATGGTCACAATTCAGCCCTCGTGTGGAAACAACAAGATCAAAAAAACTGTCACAACCACTGCATGCATTGCATATGTCCAACTCCTTCCTAACATGAGGTTGTAATCAAGAGGTGTATCGACCACTTCAACTTCAATGTAGATGGTCTTCCCTCCCAACTGCACGGGGAAAGAAGGGATGATTCCATGTGGTTTGAAATAACGACCTTCGAAAGAAGTAAGAAGAGTAGGTGATAGAGAAAAAATGGGTTGGCCAATGGCCTTCCAACGCGCCAATGACATCACGCATGTTGAGGCACCCTCATCGACCACCGTGCGGAAAATTTCTCGAGTAAAAGATGTTGTGGGGTGAGCCCCACTACTATTTGAAACACAACATGGTATGGGAGACGAGGCTTCAAGTCGATAATATCAAGCATGATCATTCCCGAATTACAGGTCTTAGCGGATCCTAAGGCAGCTAGCAGAGCCTTTCTCTGCGAAGGGAATCTATGGAGGACATCCAAAGAAGACATCGCGCAAGGGGTTTGTGAAAAATCCTCCACCACATAGTAGTTTTGGGTGGCCGTTGCATTTGGATTATGCGAAGAGTTTTTGAACACCCCTTTTGGGATGCGTGTCATTGTTTCTCCCATCATCTTCTCAACCTAGAGAGTAACTGATGGGTTTTCAACTTCTTTACCCTTTTCAACAGTGTTTGGAATTTTGTAATCAAGTGCCCTAGTTCTTATGTGAGTGTCACCCTTAAACATATAAACATTCATGGCCGAGGGGCTACTAGAAGATGGAGGGGGTCCTTGATTGCCCCCATCCGTGCTCGAAGAGGCTTGAGTCAAATTTTTCCCATGTGGAAATGGGTTTGTTAACACAACAGGATACTACTGCGTCAATAACTTTTGGGTCTCCTCAAGCTTAGGGAACAAGTGAGTTGGGTGGTCTTCCATGAAAAGGTTACATGGATACTTTGACTTTCATTTCTTCATGTTTCCCCCACTAGCATTGTTGGTGGGTTTCTTATCCCCCTTACCCTTCTTGTTTCGTTGTTTTTTCTTTCCTTTAGGCTATTGGTTGGATTTTGGGTTTGTCGACTGCACATTGTGTACATCTGATGTTTGAGGAGGGGGAGCAGCCGAACTAGAGGTTTGGCTGGCCTCTTTCTGATGTATCGAAAATTGTTTCAATTGATTCAACAACTGATCAGTGGGATTCGCTTGTGTTGAACCAACTATGCCATTGACATAGGGTCTAGACTTGTGTTTGGTCTTGTCAAGGATAGACTGTGGTGCATCTGGAAAAACCTCGTAAAGTAAACTAGACTAAGAGTATATTAGTTCAAGATCTTGAGCTCTCATTATCACCTCTTCCTTAGAAAATACCCCCAACGTTGCAACGTCCTTGGATAATTGAGGTACCAAAGACTTGAGGAACCACTCCAACAGGAATAATGGTGGAACTGATAATTTTGTCAAACTCTTCCGATGTCTCCATTCCTGGATGTGATATGAGATATGATCAGACTTCGTCTGCATGAAGTTGGCCAACAATTCGGTGACGACATAATATCTCACAGGTAGTTGGAAATGGTTGAGAAAAACCATTGCCAATTTGCTAAAACAAGAGTAAATTGAGCGGTCCAGCTCGATGTACCATTTCATGGTACTATCGAAGAGAGTGTGTTGAAATAGATGCAACTGAACGGATTCGTCTCTCAGAGAGTTTGACGAGCACCATAGGTGAAACGTGGTCACATGATCGCCTGGATCTTCATTAGGCTTACCTTTTAATTTTGGAATGTTCGAGGGAAACTTCATCGGCATGGTAGGCCAACGCGGATCATGATAGATTGGGTCATTTAACAATCTTAGAAGTCTAGAAAATACAACTTTTCTAAAAACGGTAGCTTGGGTTATTGAGTATGTACAGGATGAAAGGAGCCTAGAATTTGGCTATCACCAAGTTGCCAGGAAAAGTTAGGATGATGGCCAGGGTTCTGGTACATACCATGGACTTGGCCAACGAACAGATACTGCATTTGTTGGCAAATTGTTGACTTATTCCCGTAGTTGGACATTGAGAGTTGGGCATGGATTTCTCTCTACGTTGTGTTCCAAATATTATGGAAAGGGTTCCTCCCTACTGATCCGACAGGTATAGGTAATGAGCCGTTCCCGGCGTTCCATTGACCATGGAAGGGGTTACCTCTATTTGACATCCCTAACAAGGGAACTTCTCCTTGCCACAGATTCCAGAGTCCCTCTAAGGAGAATACTCCTGTGTTTACCCCTTGTGTAGGAATAGTACGCTGCACATGATTTTGTGGTCCAAAACCAGGGTTTTCCCCAACCGAGACGATAATTGATGAGAAAGAATTGTTTCCAAACATGCTGAACAAAGAGAATGACATTGAACCCATCGACGTGGTTTAGGAAGCAGGTACTTTACTACCTTCTCCGAACAAGTTGTAGTTCATGTTTGGCTAGACAGGCTATTGAGAATCACCGCCGAGCGAGGGGGACGAAGGCGGTATATGACCCCCTCCATAAGGGAAAGAATTATAAGGGGCTGAGGTGCCCCCCATGGACCCTTTCAGAGAAGTGTTTGAGATCCTTTCCCCTAGACCCATGGTCTATAGGGTGGAGTAGGTGAAAACTGAGTTCATTTCAAAGCCAAGAATTCTGTATGAAAATAGTGGACCGGTCACACTTTGTGTAAATAGTGCAGTGATCATTTCCATAGATGGAATCGGGCCGCTACCCAAAGTAGAGGTGGTCAATAACATCATGTTCTAGACCGGCGAAGGTGGGTTAGGAAGAAGAATTCCCCAGTGGTGGAAGCCATAGAGGGAGTGTGAGGACTCCCCGACGAAGTAGCAACATCTGCTTAAATCACTTCTTGTAGGACTATCTAACCCTCATGATGTGTTAGCCTTGGAGGGGCAAGCTGTATCAAAAGTGGTGTCAACAAGTCAATGATCAGAGGGTTATACAGATCGATAGATTTTGCTCCAAGGTTAGAAATAGTTAGTTTCTTGAGATACGATTGTTCTCCTCTCGGACATGGCTCAGGCATAATTTCTTGAAGCTCATTCACCTCAAATGACCTTTGCTGGTCAAGTCTTTGTCGTAACAGTGGTGGTGGTGGCTCCAAATTATCCAGCGGCAGGCCTTGAAGTCTTTGCGACAGATGGATCTTTTGATCTTCCACTGTGTGAGAATATCAATGAAACAATAAATCTTTTTATAATGTTGAAGACCAAGCACACACTAGAAAAGTTCCTATGAGACCAAGAAAGCAAACCACTAACTAGTTGGAAGAACAATTACACCAACCAACACTAGAGCAACTTACCGATGCATGTGCAACTCGAACATGGAAGCACCCTCTAAGTATACTCTGCAAAGAGGGGCCCGATGTCTACCCTAGGTACTATGATATACCCTTGCAGTCACCTGTGTAAGTCCCTAATATAAAGGCAACTAGGTTGCCAGCTCACGAACAATCACTAGGCGGGTACAGTTGACAGTCGAGTGGACCGCAATGAGCAGGATAACTAAGCCTAAAACCTACTAAGGGTATCAGAAGCAAGTGGTCTAGAAGACAATTAATGACCTCAAATGGATTAGAGATACATGAAGCTCTGTGGCAAATGCAACCAACAATATCCCACGATAAGTCCTCAATATGTGTTTCCCACTATGCTTGGTCCAACTTTGGCGGGGTTATCTTTGTTACCTTTCTACATGCGACCTCGTGTTTAGCCCCTGTGTTAGAGGGGGGTCCCGTATAAATTTCATGTTTATTGTACTTTTTACACTCCCTAGCACTGACTCCAATGTTTGTCTGTAAGCCTTGAAGAGTTTCCTCTCCAATCTAATTCAAGGATCTAGCTTAGACTAGTTGATTGACCCTACAAACATAAAGTCTAGTTGATTTTAAATTAGCGTTAATTTTAGATGGCTTGTTTTAAGTCAAGGAAACGAAAATGAAACTAGTGGTGTGTTTTGAGAGACAAAAAAGGAGAAGCAAAGGAAACTGAAAGAAAAATTACTTCTTTTTATTTTTGACAAATAAATATTTGTAACTAACTCTTTAACCAACTTTTCATAACTACTTTTTCTAAGATCTTTTAAAGGAAAACCTAAAACGAGGTTTCGATCGACTATGAGATACTTATGTTCTAAGCGATCAGTAAATAACTTAAAGAAAATAACTATTTCTCCTAATATGAAAAATAATCAACCCAACTACTTAATTAAACAAAGAAATAATAACTTTTTCTATTATTTTATGCTTCAAACAAGAAACTTGAAAATGAATTCTTTTTCTTTTTCTTTAAAGAAAGAGAAAGGGGAAAAAGTAAAAAACAACTAGACAAGACTGAGAAATGAACTTTGTCCTACTGTAGATCATAGTGAGTCACTAAAGACACCTAAATGGTTGATAAAAAAAAGACTCGAATACTTGCCCAAAAATCCTTCTAAACTAAACACAAGAAATCTTTAAAAATATAACCAAACTAACGTCAAACCCAGGCTTCAACTGTAAAAATAGAGACATTGTACTTAATCAAGAAACCCTGAGAAGTCAGACTTCAATCAGGGAAGAGGTTAACTTCCCCTTCTTAAGGAAAATATTTCTTGACACAGGAACGCTACTGGTGGTTAAGCAGCATGCGTATGTACGCGGGTTGTCTAAAGGCAGGGCACGTATGTATGTGTGTAGACCCACTACAGGCCGCGTACACCTCTGTAACTTCTCAAAAAGAAGACAAAAGGTAAAATAATAGGGCAAGGAGACTTGGTATAGCACCAATAGGTGACCATAATCCCTTAAAGACTCAAAAGATTCATAAAGGAACTCAAAAGGTAAAAACCAATCAAACACCCATAAAACCCCCTAAAACCCTAGAGGTTTCCCCAGTATGGTCGCCAGTTATTCTATAGTGGGAAAACACCCCTATGGAATAAAATAGGGCTCAACATGCATGCATATCTAACCATCTAAAAGTCTCCTAATTTTTATAACTACCCCGAATATACCCCACATTCATGCATAAAATACAAAGTGAAAAGATCCAGTAACTCTACCTTTAACTCTGTGTCCGGTGTCGTTCACTCCGCTGACTACAAGTCTCCTCCCAAGGTTAGCCTGCATTCACAAAAAAATAAACAAGGAACTACAAACATACATCTCATATATGAATCATGGATTAGATGTCAGTATAAAACGTAAATCAAACATAGATATTTGACGCATCATATTTCGGGACATAAAAAGTATTCCTTTTATTGATATCACAATATTTACTTACAATGAGATCGACGACTGCTTCGTGAACCTAGTCTGGGCTCCTCTTCACCAAGCTCCAAATGCACTTCCACGTATCTTTCTCCTCTCACACTTCTTCTAGGGAAATGGCATAGGCTTATGATGGAGGAAAAAGGGATAGAATGGGGAATTCTGATGCAAATATTACAAGGTGGATGCAAATTCTTGGGGCAAGGAGGGGATGTGAAATGGGAAGAGTTTCACTGTTATTATTCTTATTTTTGGAATGAGACCCCAACACCTCCTTTTATATGAAAACAAGATGGTTATTCAATTGGGTGACGGGCTATAGGTATTTGGACAATTGGAAAACTACACAATAGCCCGTAATCTCAACGAATTCCTTGAAACTTTTTATTTTTTGCAACTTTTGTGGGTATACACGGGTTGTAATGGTGAAAATAGCATATGTATGCGAGTTGTAGTTGTGCAGAAAGCATGCGTACATGGGAAGTATTAGAGCAGGGAACATACATCTTCAAAAATAATGTTTTTAAGAAGCGTTGCTCAGTGATGGCTTGGCAAAAATAGCAAGTAAGAGGGCCAAATGCCACGTATGCATGTATGGTCAAATTTAGGGTTATAAACAAAAATATCTTTGGTGTCAAGGAAGGGAAATTACTAGGTCATATTATATCTCAAGCAAATACTCACATAGACCCATAATGAATTAAGGCCATATATCAACTTCCCTTACCCCACAACAAAAAGGATATGCAATCCTTTGGGAAAATCAATTTTGTGAGGAAATTCGCCCCCGAATTCGCCGGAACTATCAAACCCTTACAAAAAATGATCCACAAAGATGTTGAATTTAAGTGGGAGGATGAACGAAAAATTGCTTTCAATGATATTAGGACTGCAATATATCAAGCTCTAGTGTTGCAAAGTTCCGACTTTAGAAAATATTGTTTCCTCTATACTTTTGTCTCCGACCAATCTTTAGCTGCAGTATTAACCCAAAAGGACGATGACAACCGTGAGGCCCCGATCTCATTTATGAGGACTAGTATCCAAGGGGCCAAAGTGAATTACCCTGCTATAGACAAACAACCTTATGCAATATACAAAGTAGTACAAAATTTCAGATCTTACATCCTAAAAAATCACACTAAAGCCATTGTGCCTCGTCCCGCAGTACGAACCTTATTCACTCAACAAGATATGGGGGAAAGAAGAGGAAATTGGATGGAAGTGGTCCAAGAATTTTATCTAGATATAAAAACTCTCAAACTAGTTAAGGGATAGGCATTGTGTAAATTGGCCATTTAATCCCAAGACCAAGTAAATGAAGACTTCGGGTGGGAGAATGAATTGGCGTTGTTGTGTAGTGTGTTGTTCCTGAGTCTATACTTAAGGCTCAAAAGTACAGTGTCAAGGCATCCGAAAGTGGGTGAAAGATGGGTAAGAGATTAACGTCAACCTTCGGTAAAGGAAACTAGGGGAGATTTCTATGTTGGCGTTGTCTATCTTCTAACTGTTCCTGAGTATTTATATCTTGTTCAATGGCCGCCCATGAACGTTCAAGTTCGTCATGATTATTAGCAGTTTTAAGGATTATGTAAAAAATATTTAAGGCGATATGTGTTTGGTTTGATAGTTCGGGTTCGATATTAGGCTATGTCGCTGCAGGGATAGTGATGGAGGAACAGTAAGATTAGGAAAGGATTAAAAAAGAGAGATTAAATGATATCTTGATTTGGTCTAAATAAAGAGAATTTTACGTTTTTGGAATAAAATGGAAATGCAAATTGAAGGCTCTTTCCCGTAACTATATTATATTTTAATATAAAGGTGTGATGTGAAAGAGAAACATTTAGCTGCATATAACGCAAGGTTCCTGTCAAAGAGAAAACTCACATATAAAGAGAAGAGGAAATCAGTAAGAAAATAACTGACATAGCAAAGAATATACGTAGAATTCTGAAAGTGCAGATTGGTCTTACACCCGCTGATAGCTGGTGCAGAGGAAAGACAATAAACAAATACAGAAAACCAGAATCCTTTTGTTATAGTAGTGGTCGTACTAAAGTATAACAAAGCACATCAATTATGAATAATGGAATGAAATGAAACATGAAATACAAGAAACAAACTTGTAACAGAGTCTTGACGGAATCGAGAATCTCCAGATTTGCTTATATTAACTTCTCGAATGCAAAAAACTCTATTACAATCGACACAAAAAGGTCCAGCCCTTTCTTTTTCTTTCTGTGATATATTTATACAACTTTACAGATCAATTAGAATCTCAATGGTTTCACAAATTCGGTTACAACTGCGAGGAGCGCAATCACTCCCTTTCTCCTACTCTATTTTCAATTGGTGCCAGGTGCTCATCTTCTCGCGGATGCGGTGCAGGCGCTACATTTTTCCACAAACTGATATACAAGCTGCGAAGCTTCTGCTTGACAGCTGGCCTCAGCGAAGTAACATTCTCAGGCTGACTGCTACATCCTGTCTCCCATTTGTGCATCGACGATGTCGAGGGCACTTAGTTGTGCGCTGGGTTGGATTAAGTGTTTGTCAACTTGAGCCATGTCCACCCTGTCCATCTGAGAGATATCGACCGAATCTCTCTCATCCTTCTCTTTCAGATCGAGCGAGATATGTTCTACATTCATTTGCATTAATGTTTCTGCGTCGCCTCCACTCTCCATACCCAACAGCTCTCCATCTATAGAATTGAAGGCTTCTTCTAATGAATTGGTTACTTTTTGGGCCTGTTCCTTGCCTAGGGTAATGTTATGCTCCCAATCCTTCAACAAAATGTTACCTCTAGTTTGTTTTGATATGGTGAGTCCAAGAGAACCTGCCGAAACTCTGTTGTTCGTAGCTATCACCGCCTCCTGAAAGGCGACCCGAGCTTCTTCTGCATTCATTTCTCTGACAGTCAGGTTCTCGGAAATCTGATGCATCAACAGGAAATCCTCTCGAATCACTCCCACTTTATCTAGCAAACTCTATTGTGCAGAAGAGATCCTACTCCGAATATTGATCGCTCGGGATTTAAACCCCTCGACATTGATCACCCTGTTTTTAGCGACCTCTACCTGAGCTTGCATCTCTGCGATCATAGTCCTCTGTTGACCCGCCTGTATCCGATCATCTCAGATCACTAGATGTGCTTGCTCCAGCTTGGTTTTGAGAACTTCTATTTCATTTTTGTCGGCCACTCTAGCCTGTTCTATCTCCATGCTGGCCTGACCTTTAGCATTTTCTGCGGTTGTAGCCAATCTAGCCTCAAGGGTCCTGATTAGGCGATTTTTCTTTTTCAGTTGGTTATTCAAAAGCCCAACCGAGAATTGATTTGCCGAAGCGTATGCCCCCAGTGTTCCCGCGATTTCAGTGGCGAGTTGGTCACTTTTCTTATTTTTGTCGTTTGTCATGATTTTATATTTTTTCGCAGTGGACTCTCCCTCTTGATGGAACTCTCTTTTCACTACTGCCTTTCTCTTTTTATCAAAAAAGAACTCATTTGGAGAGAGTTCCTCGGCTCTTATGGGCATTAGTTCTTCATCAAATATCTATCCCTCACTGACATTTCCCTGTGCCGACTGCAAGGGTGTGACTGAGGTGATGGGCTCTCCTATTTGTTTTGCCGACTCTTTTGGAGTATTAACAGGGTTCTGCTCCTTTGGCATACCTGGAGCTTCTCCTTCGGTCTCGGGCATCTGTTTCCTCGGTGGGTCTGGATTTTTTTCTTTAGCCTCCAAATTCTGTTTGCTTGGTAGGTCCGGAGTCTTCTCTTTTTCTTCGGGATTGCTCGTTTTCTCCCCTTCCTGGTGTTGTCCAAGGTTGGACATTATGTATATAGAATATTCAGCATCCTTCTGTTTTGTCTCGGAAATGGCCGAACCTCCCAACACAACGGGGAGACATTTTCGTCTATGTTCCTGGAATTTTAATACAGAGGCTGTGTCTTCGGGTGCTAATGATTGGATCTAAGCTAGCACTTCTTCATAAGATCTCGCCCCTCGGAAAACATCGTCCGAGGGAGAGTTTTCATGTTCGAATCTCTTGAGCCCACAATGAGAAAAATGGTTGCTCACAACCCTCTGTGGATCATGTTTCTTAATTTCGATGGAGACCAAACTTAGGTCCTCCAGGGTAGCAACCTCGGCTTTGTGATGCCCGAAATCTAATAAAGACTATGAATTCAGCTGAATGGGAAAAGAAGGCCATACCTTCTTTGAGTAACCCTTGATTTCTTTGCTGACCCCTCCAATTACCGTTTGCCAGGTGACCTCTCGACAAGGCAGCTTATTGGGGATGAACAAGGGCAACGCATGAGGGGGAACAGAAGCCCCGAAAACTCTGAAATACAAAAAATCTGCCTCCACATACCAATCCGCTATGCCACTTAGACCTGTTGCTTTGCTGTCCGAGACGCGAGGTGGTGGGTATCCAAAGATGGTGATATGTAGGGGTACCATCACCCAGTTAAAAATCTCATATGTGAATTTTCCTGCTTTATTCTCCCATAGTTTATCATGATACTCATGCACGGGTTTTTCTTGGACTGGATTCCAAGCCCAATTCATCAAAGGGAACGGTGTCATGGAACACACATCGTCCATGATATATGATGACATGAAAAATGAGGACGGTTTCCCACTTGCTTTCTGCTCCCGATACTCTGTGACCCTTTTGGCCAAACTGTCTGAGAGCATCTTTGCCCAATTAAACAAGCAACCTTCTGCAACCTGAAATATGAGAGGAACCCACCCGATGAAGAAATGCGAGGTGTCTTCTCTCCCAAATAGCCGACATGTCATCATGGCCACATATTTATACTATGGATCCAAAGAAGCGATAGAATATATGCCCTGGTCATTTTCTCTGAACTTTGCGGTGCACGAAACCCAATCTTTAATCAAACCGGGCATGGTTTTGTCATACTGGGTGCAATCTTTCTCTTTGAATTCCTCCAGGAACTCGGCACCATATGTATATTCATACGTCAAAGGTAGCTTGTACATGGCTTGTATATGCTTGGGCCTAAAAGTCCCAACAGTAACTCGTTGGTTGTTCATGATCGTCCTGGTAGGTAAGTCTACGTGGTCCAATGCCCACCGAATCATGTCATAATACGGAAGCAACCGAGGCCTGGTTGCTACTCTGTGCATCCCTGATTGGACGATTATCTTGTACTTGGTGTGTAGATTATCCTTTTTGATGTCATCAGAGTCATCTGAGTAATCTACCAATTCTTCTTGTAGAACATTTGACACAAATGACCAGTCAGGGATCGACTCGACACATCGGGGTGAATTATTGGCGACATTATATGAGCCCTATCTCGTGACTTCGACATTCTCCTTTGCTGCTTTCCGCGGAGCCATGGCCGCAGTTTGCGTTTTCGCTCTTCTTCGATAGAACTGTGTATACATGCAGACAATAGTTAACTCAGAAACGATGAGCTCTGCATGCTATGAAAAAATGTGTAATGAAACGTAGCTCTCGCATATATTTGAAAAAACGGTACCTTTCAAAACAAGCCTGTCAATTCGAAATTAGAAATAAATTTATGCCGTAAAAATCCGATCTTACGCATAGATTTACCTTATATTCCCATTAATGTCATAAATTTTGGCGGTTTGACAGTCAGTCAGAGTATGGAGAGAAAATAGTTACCTCAAGAAACGTCCAAGCCTCGATGCACGGGACATATCTTGCTTTATTTTAAAATGTCAAAACTTAGCAATGTTAATAATTTTCTCGTTGTTCGCTGCATCGTGAATTTCCTTTTAACATTTTGAATCTTCAACTCAGGAGACTGCGAGGGCCGATTTTGGTTTAATTAACAGTAATCGCGATTTGGAGCATCATTATTTTCATAATCATTTTATTCGCCATATCATGACTCGGAACTTCGAAGACAAGTTTCTGAGAGATTTATATGCTGAGTCGCGAAACTGCGAGATGGCGATAATTAAGACTCAATTAAGGGAAAGAAAATCTTTAGATTAGGTGACTAATTAATCTTGTTATAATTACGTCGCGACTTCGTGAGTCGGGGTTTTAGGCACCGTAACTTTCGAAAATATAGTGCCAAGTGGCGAGATGCCAAGAATAGATTTAACCATGGTTATCTTTTTGCCTTTAATGCTTGACGAGGGTTATCACAAAGGTACCTCGTGTTCTCGGCTCTCGGGGATGTAAAAATAAAAACTTGGGTTTGACAAATGCCGAGACGCGAAACCTCGATGACGTCGAATCATGGGTTAAAATATTTTACCCTAGTTAATGCCTCGGGAGAAAATTGAAAATGACTTCGCCGCTTCGGGACTCGGGACATGTGAACTCAAGGATTAAAGTATCCGACTTGCGAGATCCCGAAATAAAACAAAGAGAGCAAACTTTCTTACAAAAGTGGACTTGTTTTGGGGGTAGAAAAAGCATCGCTACTTATTCGACAAGGTTTCAGATTTTTGAAAGTTTCAAGGGGGGGGGGCAATCAAAAGGCCATCTTTAGATTTCAAGTATCAAAGATTGAAAATTGTGAAGGGTAAAAATCAAACAAGGGCAACTCCAACATAGGCTCCAACTAGGGATCACGCCTTCCTGTGAGGCGGGAAGAACAGTAGACCACGTGCCAATATTGGGTAAATGGAGTCAAAAGCTCAAACATGCGGAAAAATTCCAAGGAAAAAGGATCGAAGGGGGAAAATACTTCATTTTTTACCTTGAGAAGTTTTTTCAAAAATCAGATACTTTTTCCAAATACAGCTGTAGTCTCTTTCACAATTTTCCCTTTTCCCACTACTAACTTTGGGTAAGTTTCAAGAAATTCGAAACAACCCTAGGAGATTCAACATCTCTTGAGTCTCTCGGCCTGCATCAAAAGAATGAGATTATATATTTTTAAATTGGGAAGTCCCATATGAATTTGGGGTGTGGATCAGGTTTTTGGAAAGCATTGGTTACCATAGTAGAGTGATATTTATATATAACAACCTTACAGATATCTCAGACATTGCTTCACTGCCAGCGAGCCTATTCAGTACCCCGGTGAAGTTGTCTGGCCCCTTTCACTGAATTTCCTTTCACCACTTCGGTAAATATTTATGCATTTAAATGCTGAGACGAGGGCAATCATTTCTGAATTTCCTTTCATCGTCTTCCTGGACTAGGTGGGGGCAATCATTTATGAATTTCCTTTCACCACCTGTCTTATAATTTACTTTTTGAACACGAAGATGGGGGCAATCAGTTTGTATCAGGGCTAATATCTGTGTAATATTTTACAATCAGAGGTCTGTCAACTCATTTTAATTACTTGGTACCAAGCTTCCCTTGACCTTCACAACACCTTTGTTCTTAGGGAAAAAGGAAATTAATTTTTTAAGGGACATCCCGTTTGAGCAAGCTTTGATTCTTCCGACGCTGTCGAAAAACCTAGGAAAGTTAGGATCGCTCTAAATGTCCCTTCACTTAGCAGGAGATCAAGTAGTTGTGAAGACCTTCTTTCCTATCAAGATCTGTTTCGAAACCCTTGAGGTTTAAAACGAAATACTTTTATCTCTTTGTGATGGAACGGAAGGGTGGGTACTGGTCAAAAGTTAGACCCGGAGACATACATGGGGCCATGTAGCGATTTGTTGACTGAAAATATGGAGGTCGAAACAACTCGAGACTGACTCCTGTAGATAAGTTCAGGGATAGTTTATTTCGACTGACCATTTTTTATTTAGTGTATCGTTCAATTAATTTTAAAACAAAAATTACCAAACCAAGCAATGATCCCGCTGTCTAACAATTTGTATTGTAGTTTGAAAGATGTTACCTTGATTTCCCTTAACAGTCTTTCATCATATATATTTTTTGAGAAAGTTCCTTTTTTCCTTTTTATTTCACTTTCTTTGCGCAATACGAAACTATTTTAGGTATCACCTTTTTACGCCGCTCGATTTCTGACACCGACCTGTAAATTTCTTTCCCTGCTAGTTCCGTTTGCAGTTGGGATCCTGTAAAAAGAAAATGCGCATCTTATTAGAAATGTGTCGAGAGCTTAGGAACAAAAAACCGAAAATTAAAAATAAATGTTCAAATGAAAATATACGTATGTACAAAACGTGAAATTTATTTATTTACAATATATATATATATATATATATATATATTAACTGTTATGTCATGTAATGTTTCAGATATCACCCATTGACAGGGGCGTTGAGGACTTCTCTGTCAATGTTCTCCAATAGGAAAGAATTCTTCCCTTGTAGGGCAGAGACCTTGAATGGTCCATACCAGAGGTGGTCAAATTTACCATGTTTCGCAACTTCCTCATTTCTTGCATTCAATCTCAGTACCAAGTCACCTGGAAGGAATTCCCTATCTTTTTCCTTGAGATCGAACAAAGCTTTCATCTCGTCCTGGTACTTCTACATTTTCTCATCAACCTCCACTCTATGCTATTGAACCTCGATCAGCTGGTTAATTCTCCTGGTTACATGATTGGGTTCTTCGTTCTGATCCTGCCATAACTTCATTACTAGAAATTCTAGGTTTATAGGTAGCACGACATCTGTGCCATAGACCATTTGAAAAGGCGAAATGGCGATAGACCTTTTAGTTCTGATATGGTTTGCCCATAATGCGTATTTTAAGAGCACATGCCAGGACCTTTTATTTTCATCCAGTACTTTCTTGATTATGTTTACCAGGTTCTTGTTGGATGATTCAGCCATCCTGTTTCCCTGGGGGTAATAAGCATTGGAATGGCCGAGAAAAATATTGTACTTCTGACAGAAGCTGATCATAGCCATGGACTTGAAAGCCTGGGCGTTGTCGGTAGCAATCTTTCGGGGACACCCGAATCTTGATAGGATATTATCTTCCAAGAAGTCGATCACCACCGAGTCTGTTGCCCTTTTGGTTGGAATGGCTTCCACCCACTTTGTAAAATAATCTATGGTTGTTAAAATCCACTTATGTTGAGCACTGGAATGGGGATTAATTTCCCCTATGAATTCTAGACCCCATTGTTGAAATGGAGCTTCGAATTTGACTGGAACGAGTGGCAGTGCAGGGAGTTTCTGTTTACCAGCAAATATTTGACAAGGGTTGCAAGTACGCACTTTGGAATCGACGTCCGAAAATAGTTTCGTCCAATAGTATACGTCCCTCAAGATCTTGTAGGCTGTGGCTCTCCATGCGTGGTGTCCTCCATAGAATCCTTCATGAAATTCCTCTATAACCCGTGGATTTTCTGACTCAACCAAACAGACTAGTAGGAACCCGAGTGGATCCTTCCAGTATAGCTGATTTTCGGCGATGCAATATTTTACAGCATGAAGTTTTAACGTTTTGCATTTGGCTGGTGATAGCCCATCTGGACATTTCAGGTTTAACAAGTAGAACACTATATATTTATACCAGCCTAAAGATATGAACTTTTCTTTGAACTTGCTTGGATCTGTCTGTTCATCCGACTCATGCAGGTGTGTGTCTCTGTCTTCCCCCTGGAGGCAATTAATATCAAGAGCTCGAAGATTCGACTAAGCCAAGAGTTTGGCCAGACCCTGCCCCTTTATTAATTTAGTTGGCTTGACTTCCAGATCAAATTATTGTATTTTAGCGAGCCAGCGCCCTCATTTTCCATCACTATCTGGCTGTACCAATATATCTTTCACAACACTGGTTGGCACGTACGCGATAATTTTTGAATGCAGTACATAGGTTCTGAATGCTTTTATCACTTTCACCATTGCGTACGCCTGTTTTTCTATTATGTCATACTTTAATTCGGCGTCTCTAAGTCTCTTGCTAAAAAATGCGATCGACCGTTCGAAACCTTCGTCATCCTTCTGCAGGAGCACCGCGGCGATAGTATGTTCAGAAGCAAACAAGAAGATGAGGAAATATTTCAAGTAATCTGGGCTTGCTAACACATGTGCCTCGCTGATGACTTTTTTAATATGCACAAACGATGCTTTAGCCTCAGTCATCCAATTTACTCTGCTATCTTTCTTCAACATTCCTGTGATCAATTTGACAATCTCAGCAAAATTGGGGATAAACCTTCGTAAAAAATTTATTGTACCTAAGAAAGATTGAATTTCTTTTACATTTCTGGGAATATTTATAGTTTCTATTGCTTCAATCCTCTTAGGATCAATCCTGATCCCATCCTTAGATACGATATGTCCCAGAAGCTTACCTTCCCGCATAGAGAAATGTGATTTCTTTGGGTTCAAAGACAGACCATACCTGCGGCACTTTTCGAAAGTCTGTTTTAGATGGATCAAACGTTCTTCATCGGTTTTAGAGAAAACCGTCAAATCGTCGAGGTAGATGACTACGAACTTGTCTCTTTCTCCTACGAAAGCAATGTCCATAGCGCGCTGGAATGTAGCTCCTGCATTCATCAAACCAAATGACATTTTATCATACATGAATGTACCCCATGGTGTGGTGAAAGCAGTTTTTTCTCTGTCTTGCTCATTCATGGCGATTTGGTTATATCCAGAGAACCCATCTATAATAGACATTCGATTTTCTCTGACTACCTTTTCTAGGACGTGGTCCATTTTGGGGAGTGGATAATTATCCTTAAGGGAAGACTTATTCAAGTTTCGGAAATCTACACACAGTCTAATTTCTCCGTTCTTTTTCTGGACCGGGACCAAATTTTCCACCCAGTCTGAGTACCTCAGAGGTACGATTATTTTTGCATCTAAAATCTTCTTAACTTCCTTTTCAATCATGGGCAACAAAATGGGGTTAATTTTCCTAAGCTTTTGCCTAAACGGCTTGACCTCGGGCTTCAAAGGTATCTTGTGCTCAATTATGGAAGTGTCATACGTTCTAAGCTCATCATAGGACTGGGCAAAAACATCTTTGTACTGTCTGAGTAGGTCTCTGTACAAGACTTTTACCTTGGGAGGGAGGAACTTAGATATATTTACTATCCTGGATTCCTTTTCAGTTCCTATATCACAGTCCTCCACTTCTTCTGGTTGGGGCTGCAAAGTGGATTTCACAGGTATGTCGTTCTGATCGAAAAGTCTCTCTAAAGGAATTAAGCCTTTCGGAATATGGTTGCTTTTAAGGACCAACATACGATGATCCGCTATTTTTTCTCGGAAGGTTTCAGGATCTTCACCCTCTTGCATAATCCACATCGGTTCATTTTGATTTTCTTGGTCTGGATGAGTTTCAGAGAACTCACCTACTGCTATAAGAAATTTCTGGATTTGTTTGTCATCTTCAAAGACTTGCCAGTGTCAGATATTGTCTGGTATAGAGGGTTTGTATCTGATTTCAATGTGATATTTTAGTTTGACGGTCGTGGGAGGAGAAAAGGTTGAAGCTACCTTGGCCAATGCATTAGCATGTAGATTCTCTGCACGAGGAATAAAATGGACCTTTACAGATGAGAAAAAAATCTCCATCAAATCCCAAGCACAATTTCTGTATGTTCTTAGTCTGGGATGCTTGGCTAGGTACTGTCGGTTTATTTGTTTGACTATTATCTCTACGTCACCATAAAATTCCAGGTTATTTATATTTAGCCTTTTCGCAGCCTCTAATCATAAAATCAATGCTTCATATTTGCATACGTTGTTAGTGTAATCTATGTCCCACTGCAGTTGGTAAGAGAAAGGAACAACGAACTTACCTTCGGGAGCCACTAAGAGAACTCCCGCACCTGCCCCTTCAGAACATAAGGCACCATCGAAATACATTTTCCAAACTCTGGTGTTACAGAGATATTTTGTCAAAGGGCTTGTCTCTTCTTGCTTCATATCGAGTTCCTCTGGACACCCATCTAAACCATTATCAAAAGACAATATGCAATTCCCCAGATCTTGATCTGCAACGTAAATGGGAAAGTTATTTGGTTTTTGAGGGTCACTGACTGTATATGCTAATCTTGTTTCTCTGTACAAATGAGTGAAATGACCACCGAAAATAGGGATTGCGGCATATGTCATGTCCAATTGTAGAGAAACCCCCAACTTGGCTCCCCAAGATCTAGATAGCAGCATGCCATATTTGGGTGGAATATCTGCGATAACCACATCCATCAAGATACTCTTGACCGAGACCTGAGCCAGGGTAACTACCAGATCTTTTATCATCCCCATACATTTAACCTTTCTCGAATCGAAAGAGTACAGATTTCCATAAGGTCTTGTAATCTGGAGACCCAACTTGTCCATTATTATCTTGGGCATAACATTATGAGAAGCCCCTGAGTCTAACATACAATTATGCAGTAACTGATCATGTATATTCAGGGTAATATAAAAGGGAGAAATATAGTCTTTGGACCCTTCAAAATGAGGACCAAAGGTGATGTTAGGTTTTTCATCTTCCAGGTTGATAACATCAGACTGACTTTCTAGCTCGTAGACACCCATCGCTTTGGCAATTTGCTTCCGATAAGCGGGATTTTTTGCTAATTCTACCAAAGGAATCGGTATTTTAATCTTGTTCAATTCATTTTCAAAACTGAAAGATGTGTTTACCTTGTCCGTTTCTTTGGTTCAGATTTCCAATTTTTTCCTTTCTGACTTACTTGTCTGGATCGCTTTATCACTCGTGATCATAATTGGAGTCGTAACTTTATCTACTGGTTCGGTTTCTTGTGTTTGAGTTTCAACTTTTTTCACCTTGGACTCTTGAGTGCTTGCTACCTTGGTTTTGTTGCTGGGTAACAAGGTCTCTTCCGAAGGAGGTTCATAAGCTTGACCTTTTTGAAGGATTTTCTTAGGTTGATTCGTTGAGGTAGGCTTACTCTTAGATCTTAGATTATACTTTGGTTGAAACTCAACCATTATCATCTATGTTTCTGGTTGAGATACACAGGGATCAGTGTGATCAACTTCTTCATCCTCATTAGATGGTTGTGGGGTGTTCAACAATTTTTCATAGTCCTCATGAGTGAGATACGACTACGAACAGTCATCACCGAAATTCGCGACTTCATCTTTCGAATCTCCGAAATCTTGGAAGTCAGTTGCGCCTATAAAATTTTCGTTCTTTAGTGGAGCTTGTATTTTTTGATCTTCGTTCTTAATTTGTTTATGTTGATTTTGGGGATTTGGGTTTCTCCTGAAGTCTTTTTTATTTGAGGAATCAGCCTTAACCTGGTCCAACTCCATCCTAGAAATTTTGTTGGACAGTTCTTTAATTACTCGGGCCATATCATCTACTCTGTCATCAGTGTATCTATTTGAGCCCAAAGGACCCGTTGGTTCCCTGTAGTGTCTATTCTCGCGGTTGACTGTTTCTACTTTAGCTTTTAATTTTCCCGAATCCATCATATTAGATTCAATTTTGACAACATCGTCTTGCATTCTATTTAGGGTGGCTCCTCTTCTTTCTCGCAAAAGTAGTACGAAATCCGGCTCGAAAGCTCCCACAAAGGTTACTTTGGCTGAGGGTTCAGAGGGTTTGACTGCGGCTGGAATCTTATTATACATTTTTTTGAATCTCAGAATAAATTCGATAACTATTTCTGAGTTATTTTTCTTTAGGGACCCAAACTCGATAAGATAATATAAGTGATCTTTTTGCTCTCCCCATTGTCTGAGGAAAGCATCTTCCAAAGCGTCATATGACAAGATATAAGCTGCGGGTAGGCTCCGAAACCAAGTTCGGACCTGTCCTTCAAAGGTCTGGAAAAGGAGTCTCGAATAGACATATTCGTGCTCGATACCACAGACGTCTGCGAATTGTTCAAATAAATTTATATGCTCGGCTGCAGTTAGATCTCCCTCCCCAGTGAACTTAGGAAGATTTTTGATGTAGTTTTCAGGCAAATCATGGAGGGGAACGGGCAAAACCAGGGGGGCGTATCTCGCTGCTACCTTTGAAAATACTCTGGGAGGAGGGACTCACCCTTGACCTCCACCTCCTCCTCCAGGAGCGCCTCCTCCACCTCCTTCGGCGGCTGCCATTGATTTGGGTGTAGAAAATGAGTGTGTAACACACTCAGGCGAGACCGGGAAGTTCTGTCTAAGAAAAGCTGGTATGTCAACTGTCGACAAACTTTCTAGAGGACCTTTGGCCTTGTGTTCGAATGGGGAAGTCGAATGAATCTCGCTCCTAACTTCAGAGCAGTTTGACGTCAGATCTTTGGTATCAAACAGAGGACCGCGTGAAGTAGAAGGTTCTGAATGGTATTTAGTCTTGGAAAGTTGGGTTTTTGTTTTTAAAAGTTTTTCGGGATCAGTAACAGGCGTAATCAACTTGCCATCTAGGTTCTGTCTGGTACTCTTTCTACCAGAAGCCAGTTTAGGTTTTCGTGGAGTCACCAAGTGAAAGATTGAAAAATCCTTAAAAATGTGTGTACTCTATGTTCACTATCAAGGAGTATCACTTTCAACGAAATAAATGTCGTTTTCCCAGGGAAAAAGATTTCGTAACTTCGATCCCTGGCAACGGCATCAGAAAGATGTTGTTCCTGAGTCTGTACTTAAGGCTCAAAAGTACAATGTCAAGGCATCCGAAAGTGGGTGAAATATGGGTAAGAGATTAACGTCAACCTTCGGTAAAAGAAACTAGGGGAGATTTCTACGTTGGCATTGTCTAGCTTCTAACTGTTCCTGAGTATTTATATCTTGTTCAATGGCCGCCCATGAACGTTCAAGTTCGTCCCGGTTATTAGCAGTTTTAAGGATTATGTCAAAAAGATTTAAGGCGATATGCATTTGGTTCGATAGTCCGGGTTCGATATTAGGCTGTGTCGCTACAGGCACAGTCATGGAGGAACATTAAGATTAGAAAAGGATTAAAAAAGAGAGATTAAATGATGTCTTGATTTGGTCTAAATAAAGAGAATTTTACGTTTTTGGAATAAAATAGAAATGCAAATTGAAGGCTCTTTCCCGTAACTGTATTATATTTTAATATAAAGGTGTGATGTGAAAGAGAAACATTTAACTGCATATAACGCAAGGTTCCTGTCAAAGAGAAAACTCACATATAAAGAGAAGATGAAATCAGTAAGAAAATAACTGACATAGCAAAGAATATACGTAGAATTCTAAAAGTGCAGATTGGTCTTACACCCACTGATAGATGGTGCAGAGGAAAGACAATAAACAAATATAGAAAACCAGAATCCTTTTGTTATAGTAGTGGTCGTACTAAAGTATAACAAAGCACATCAATTATGAATAATGGAATGAAATGAAACATGAAATACAAGAAACAAACTTGTAACACAGTCTTGACGGAATTGAGAATCTCCAGATTTGCTTATATTAACTTCTCGAATGAAAAAAACTCTATTAATGATCCAGGTGGATATCGGGGGCCACCCACCTTTTCCAAATGGCTCAAAACAATTTTCTGGCCATTTTGGCAATTTACTATTTTTAGCAGGTTTTAACTTCCGGGGCCATTTTGAGGGCCTAAATGAAGTTTTTTTTTTTTTTTTTTTG
>ML800410.1:210675-245222 GCA_009831015.1 Picea engelmannii
ACGGGAAGACAAAGAAGGACACCGGAAAATGGTGCGATTTCCACAAAAGCCCCTGGCACAACACCGATGAATGTCGCTCAAAACAGTCATTGGTGGTCGAGATCAAAGACAAGGAGCCAAACCCTGATTCAGAATCTGATTCTAAAAATTCTGGTAAAAGACAGATCATTGACGCAGACCCCACTGCTATTATCGCGACCACAACAATTCAACTAGAAGAACCAATAGATCCAGAAGAGGGGGAGTGCCTTTTTCATTCACAGATGTGGGTGAAGGGGACCCCACTACATTTTATTGTTGATAGCAGAAGCCAGAAGAACCTCATCTCAACAGAGGTCATCAAACAGTTGGGATTGTCGACAACACCACACCTGCAACCATACAACATTGGGTGGCTTCGCCAAGGATGAGATCTTTGTGTCATCCAGCAGTGTCTATTGTCATACGACATCCAACCCTTCAAGGATGAGGTATTATGTGATGTTTCCCCACTGGATGTCTGTGATGTTCTCTTGGGCCAGCCATATATGTGGAAACACCATGCTATCTATGAGTCTCGACCCCGTAGTGTCATTATTACTCTAGGTGGTCATCTCTACAGGATACCAGAGGTAGTTCCAACTATTGCCCCACCTAAACAGTGCTACAAGGTAGTATCTCATACTAGAAAATTCGTCTTCTCCACAATCTGTTCAAAGGGTGAACATAAGGATACTGTAGCCACCACAGCTTCGGCCAAAGCACCTTCTATCCAATAGAAGCAGGTCGACAAGGATGCAAAAAATCACGAATATTCCTTCTGCGCAAAGTCATCTAAAATAGCTAGACTGGTTAAAAAGGTCCAAACCTTCCAGCCACAGGTTCATGACAGATTTCCACAAACTAAGCAGCGTGACTTCTCTAGCAAGACAAGCAGCTCACCATAATGCAGATTCAACAAATGATTTTCCCTCTCCCCCGAGAACTCAACGCAATGGAGACCATTGCTTCCTAAGGAGGGAGGATTGATCCAGGTGGATATCGGGGGCCACCCACCTTTTCCAAATGGCTCAAAATAGTTTTCTAGCCATTTTGGAAATTTACTATTTTTAGTAGGTTTTAACTTCCGGGGCCATTTTGAGGGCCTAAATGAAGTTTGTTTGTTTTTTATTTATTTTTTATTTATTTATTTTTATTTTTATTTTTTGAGATTGAGGTTCTCAATGATATCCAAAGGAATAATTTATCCCCAAAAATGAATCTCCTCGACGATACCTTTCCAACGAGCTATCACACACCTAAAATAGAGATCGTATGCAAAAGTTACGACCCCGGGAAGTTGATGCACCAACTTACCCAAACGGGGCCCACATGACTTTTGGCGCTTCATCTCCTAGGGTTAGTTTTTTTGATGTCTAGGAATTTTGGCATTCCCAATTATTGTAAAATGGCCTCCAGAGCCTCATTGTAACCATATTCTTGCAAATGCGAGTAGCCGTCACATCTCTTCTCAGAGATAAGCTACCACCATTCTAGCGAGTCTTCACTCTATATTTTTACAGTCTTTGTACATTTCTATGATTAATAGAAATCGTGTATTACTGTATATTTGTGTTTATGGTTGCATCTCTGATACATTTATGTTATATTATTGAATATCTACAATATCTCTGTGCATTTATTTATTATATCTCCGCTCTCATTTCGTGCCGAAAATAATCCAGATCAATTACAATCGACACAAAAAGGTCCAGCCTTTTCTTTTTCTTTCTGTGATATATTTATACAACTTTACAGATCAGTTAGAATATCAATGGTTTCACAAATTCAGTTGCAACCAAGAGGAGTGAAATCACTCCCTTTCTCCTACTCTATTTTCAATTGGTGCCAGGTGCTCGTCTTCTTGCAGATGCGGTGCAGGCGCTGCATTTTTCCTCAAACTGAGATACAAGCTGCGAAGGTTCCGCTTGACAGTTGGCCTCGGTGAAGTAAAATTCTTGGGCTAACTACTGTAGCTTGTCTCCCATTTGTGCATCGATGATGTCGAGGGCACTTAGTTGTGCACTGGGTTGGATTAAGTGTTTGTCAACTTGAGCCATGTCCACCCTATCCATCTGAGAGATATCGGCCGAATCTCTCTCATCCTTCTCTTTCAGATCGAGCGAGATCTGTTCTACATTCATTTGCATTAATGTTTCTGTGTCGCCTCCACTCTCCATACCCAACAACTCGCCATCTATAGCATTGAAGGCTTCTTCTAATGAATTGGTTACTTTTTGGGCCTGTTCCTTGCCTAGGGTAATGTTATGCTCCCAATCCTTCAACAGAATGTTACCTCTAGTTTGTTATGAGATGGTGAGTCTAGGAGAACCTGCCGAAACTCTGTTGTTCATAGCTATCACCGCCTCCTGAAAGGCGACCCAAGCTGCTTCTGCATTCCTTTCTCTGACAGTCAGGTTCTCAGAAATCCGATGCATCAACAAACAATCCTCTCGAATCACTCCCACTTTATCTAGCAAACTCCGTTGTGTAGATGAGATCCTGCTCCGAATATCGATCGCTCGGGATTTAAACCCCTCGACATCGATCACCCTATTTTTAGCGACCTCTACCTGAGCCTACAGCTCTGCGATCATAGTCCTCTGTTGACCCGCCTGTATCCGACCATATCGGATCACTAGATGTGCTTTCTCCAGCTTGGTTTTGAGAACTTCTATTTCATTTTTGTCGGCCACTCTAGCCTGTTCTATCTCCATGCTGGCCTGACCTTTAGCATTTTCTGTGGCTGTAGCCAATCTAGCCTCGAGGGTCCTGATTAGGCGATTTTTCCTTTTCAGTTGGTTATTCAAAATCCCAACTGAGAATTGATTTGCCAAAGCGTATGCCCCCAATGTTCCCGTGATTTCAGTGGCAAGTTGGTCACTTTTCTTATTTTTGCCGTCTGTCATGATTTTATATTTTTTCGCAGTGGACTCTCCCTCTTGATGGAACTCTCTTTTCACTACCACCTTTCTCTTTTTATCAAAAAAGAAATCATTTGGAGGGAGTTCCTTGGCTCTTATGGGCCTCAGTTCTTCATCAAATATCCATCCCTCGCTGACATTTCCCTGTGCCGACTGCAAGGGTGTGACCGAGGTGATGGGATCTCCTATTTGTTTTGCCGACTCTTTTGGAGTATTGACAGGGTTCTTCTCCTTTGGCATACCTGGAGCTTCTCCTTCAGTCTCGGGCATCTATTTCCTTGGTGGGTCTGTAGTTTTTTCTTCAGCCTCCAAATTCTGTTTGCTTGGCAGGTCTGGAGTCTTCTCTTTTGCTTCGGGATTGCTCGTTTTCTCCCCTTCATGGTGTTGTCCAAGGTTGGAACTTACGTCTATAGAATCTTCAGCATCCTTCTGTTTTGTCTCGGCAATGATCGAACCTCCCAACACAACGAGGAGATATTTTCGTCTATGTTCCTGGAATTTTAATACAGATGTTGTGTCTTCGGGTGCTAATGATTGGATCCAGGCTAGCACTTCTTCATAAGATCTCGCCCCTCGAAAAACGTTGTCCGAGGGAGAATTTTCATGTTCGAATCTCTTGAGCCCACAATGAGCCAAATGGTTGCTCACAACCCTCTGTGGATCATGTTTCTTAATTTCGATGGAGACCAAACTTAGGTCCTCCAAGGCAGCAACCTCGGCTTTGGCATGACCGAAATCTAATAAAGAATATGAATTCAGCCGAATGGGAAAAGAAGGCCATACCTTCTTTGAGTAACCCTTGAATTCTTTGCTGACCCCTCAATTACCGTTTTCCAGGCGACCTCTCGACAAGCCAACTTATCGGGGATGAACAAGGGCAGCGCATGAGGGGGAACAGAAGCCCCGAAAACTCTGAAATACGAAAACTCTGCCTCCACATACCAATCCGCTATGCCACTCGGACCTGTTGCTTTGTTGTTTGAGATGCGAGGTGGTGGGTATCCAAAGATGGTGATATGTAGGGGTACCATCACCCAGTTAAAAATCTCATATGTGAATTTTCCTGCTTTATTCTCCCATAGTTTATCATGATACTCATACATGGGTTTTTCTTGGACTGGATTCCAAGCCCAATTCATCAAAGGGAATGGTGTCATGGAACACACCGCGTCCATGATATATGCTGACATGAAAAATGAGGACGGTTTTGCACTTTCTTTCTGCTCCCGATACTCTGTGACCCTGTTGGCTAAACTGTCTGAGAGCATCTTTGCCCAATTAAACGAGCAACCTTCTGCAACCCGAAATATGAGAGGAACCCACGCGATGAAGAAATGCGAGGTGTCTTCTCTCCCAAATAGCCGACATGTCATCATGGCCACATATTTATACTGTGGCTCCAAAGAAGCGATAGAATATACGCCCTGGTCATTTGCTCTGAACTTCGCGGCGCACGAAACCCAATCTTTAATCAAACCGGGAATGGTTTTGTCATACTGGGTGCACTCGTTCTCTTTGAATTCCTCCAGGAACTCGACACCATATGTATATTCAGACGTCAAAGGTAGCTTGTACATGGTTTGTATATGCTCGGGCCTAAAAGTCCCGACAGTAACTCGCTGGCTGTTCATGATCGTCCTGGTAGGTAAGTCTACGTGGTCCAATGCCCACCGAATCATGTCATAATATGGAAGCAACCGAGGCCTCGTTGCTACTCTGTGCATCCCTGATTGGACGATTATCTTGTACTTCGTGTGTAGATTATCCTTTTCGATGTCATCAGAGTCATCTGAGTAATCTACCAATTCTGCTTGTAGAACATTTGACACAAATGACCAGTCAGGGATCGACTCGACACTTCAGGGTGAAGTATCGATGACATTATCTGAGCCCTGTCTCGTGACTTCGACATTCTCCTTTGCTGCTTTCCGCGGAGCCATGGCCGAAGTTTGCGTTTTCGCTCTCCTTCGATAGAACTGTGTATACATGCAGACAATAGTTAACTCAAAAACGATGAGCTCCGCATGCTATGAAAAAATGTGTAATGAAACATAGCTCTCACATATATTTGAAAAAATGGTACCTTTCAAAACAAGCCTGTCAATTCGAAATTCGAAATAAATTTATGCCGTAAAAATCCGATCTTACGCATAGATTTACCTTATCTTCCCATTAATGTCATAAATTTTGGCGGTTTGACAGTCAGTCGGAGTATGGAGAGAAAATAGTTACCTCGGGAAACATGCAAGCCTCGATGCACGGGACATATCTTGCTTTATTTTAAAATGTCAAAACTTAGCAACGTTAATAATTTTCTCGTTGTTCGCTGCATCGTGAATTTCCTTTTAACATTTTGAATCTTCCTCGTGAGACTGTGAGGGTCGATTTTGGTTTAATTAACAGTAATCGCGTTTTGGAGCTTCATTAATTTCATAATCATTTTATTCGCCATATCGTGACTCGGAACTTCAAAGACAAGTTTCTGAGAGATTTATATGCCGAGTCACGAAACTGCGAGATGGCGATAATTAAGACTCAATTAAGGGAAAGAAAATCTTTAGATTAGGTGACTAATTAATATTGTTATAATTACGTCGCGACTTCGTGAGTCGGGGTTTTAGGTGCCGTAACTTTTGAAAAGATAGTGCCGAGTGGCGATACGCCGAGAATAGATTTAACCATGGTTATCTTTTTGCCTTTAATCCTTGACCAGGGTTATCACAAAGGTACCTCGTGTTCTCGGCTCTCGGGGCTGTAAAAATAAAAACTTGTGTTTGACGAACGCCGAGGCGCGAAACCCCGACGACGTCGAATCATGGGTTAAAATATTTTACCCTAGTTAATGCCTAGGAGAAAATTGAAAACAACTTCGCCGCTTCGGGACTCGGGACGTGTGAACTCAAGGATTAAAGTATCCGACTTGTGAGATCCCGAAATAAAACAAAGAGAGCGAACTTTCTTACAAAAGTGGACTTGTTTTGGGGGTAGAGAAAGCATCGCTACTTATTCGACAAGGTTGCAGAGTTTTCAAATTTTCGGGGGGGGGGGGAATCAAAAGGCCATCTTTAGATTTCAAGTATCAAAGATTGAAAATTGTGAAGGGTAAAAATAAAACAAGGGTGGCTCCAACATAGTGAATATTTATATGTTCCCCCAATGTAGGAGTCTTGGTATGGAGAACTAAACTATCTCCTGCATCACGAGACTTTCCCAGAAAACATAAACCCTAAGGAAAGGAGAGCTCTTAGACTAAAATCGACACAATATCGCCTCATAAATTCGGTAATCTTCCACGTGAATTATAATGGGGTAATTTTGAGATTTCTCGAATGTGATCAATATGTAGAAAAGGTTTTGAAGGAGCTCCATTATGGTTTTATAGGTAGACAGTTTGCAGGGAATACCACCGCTCACAAGATACTAAAAGCCGACTATTACTGGCCTACTCTATTTAGAGACGCTCATACATATGTTAGAAATTGAAAAACTTGTCAAATAAGCACAGGGAGGGAAAAGACAACAGTTGCCCCACTCCAACCAGTGGCCATATCCAGACCATTTGAGCAATGGGGATTATATTTAATAGGATAAATTACACTCAGTTCTTCAAAACAAAATAGATACATACTAACTACTATAGACTATTTCAAGAAATGGGAAGAGGCCATCCCTCTGACTCACGTAAATGAAAATGTGGTAATTCACTTCATATAACAACAAATGATCACAAGGTTTGGTATGTCTTCTATTCTTGTTTTTGATAATTCCTCTTACCTTTCTTCCACCCTACTAAAAAAAACTTTCTCTAGATAAAGGAATCATAATTAGATACTCTGCAAACTACTACCCATAGGGGAATGGAGTGGCAAAATCAACCAATAAGAACCTAGTGCGGATCTTGAAGAAAACATTTGCATACAATCAGAAGAATTGGCACAATTTGCTAGATAATGCCTTATGTGCCAATAGAGTAACACCTAAGGGAGCTATAGGGAACTTCCCATACTTTCTGGTGGACAAGAAGCCATTCTCCCGAACGGGTTATACCTTCCATCTCTTTATCATTCGCAGGGATATAGAGGAAAGCCCTCATTATTTATTCAATAAAGAATTGATACCCTTCTCATGCTGGAAGAAGAAAGGGACAAAGAAAAATCAAAGTTCGTCTCTCATCAACAGATAGTTAAAAGGTGGTTTGACAAGCATAAGGCTAGAGAGAATAATTTTGAAGTAGGAGACTTAGTCCTGAAATGGGACAAAGAAAATGAACTGAAGCGAATACACCAGGTAGTCGATAAACTTGGGGCACACACGTATCAATTGAAAAATCTAAGGGGGGAACTCAATTCCCTCTCGGTGAATGGCCAAGCCCTAAAACAATATTTCTGTTAAAAACAAATGTGTGTGTTTTCATGTTATTCTATTTTTATAGAGTCCTTTATTTCTTTTTTTTTCTTTTGTGTGGTATTTTTGTGCAATAAAGTTGTGTTCCGCAAGGCATTGGTTATCCTTAATCAATACGATGTAGAAAAATCTGTTCCTGACTCATGCTTACATGAAACACACTAAACGCTGGGAAAAACTATATTTTTCTTAAATGAGTTCAATATCTAATCATTGCGAACAAACAACCTTGGCAAATGATTAAGTGTCTTCCTAGTGGTATGGTAAAAACCTAAAGGGAAAGTTGGTATGGTGGAAAATACCACATGTACCTCAAGACAAAGTTAGGAAAACATTTCACCTTATCCATCTCATCTTGTAGATAAAAAATGTCATCCTCTCCCACTCACTCAGGGAATATCTTCCAAAAAAAAAATCAATTATATCAAATGAGCATGAATTAGGAGAGGGTATGCAGATAAATCCGCCTGGGCTATGGAAGCTTGTTGGAAGCAGAGCGACACCACAACGAATGAATGATGATAACTAAAAGGCTTGGTTCCATTGAATACTTTACTCAGCTCTTGTCAAAAGGGGGTGTGGTTCATGATCAAAGGGAACAAAGGTAGAATAAAGGTTGAAACCCCACAAGTGGGCTCAGATTCACGAACCAAGGGAATTTTAAATGTAGGGATAGAAGAGACTCAGATAAAAATGAAACCAGTTAGGTTCTTAACCATCTTCTTCATCAACTAAGCCCAGTGAGGGAACAAAGATTCTATTTTTTCCCAGTAAATCGTCATTTGTTGAGCGCTCAACACACCCTAAAAAGCCTTATGAAATTTAATCACTTTTTGAGTACCACTTGTTTTATTTTACTGTCTAAATTGAGTTCACAAGGGGGTGGGATGGTTTTTTTTTTCATGACTCTTATAAATTAAAGTAAAGTATTTGAACTTTTAATATGAAACCTTGTGTCTAAAATAATTTGACATCCTAACTAAGAATCTACAGCTAACATTGCACCTAACGCACTTGTGTTCGGATTCGAAAAAATTCAAGCATGTAAAGTGGCCACATAGTTACAATAGGTGTCGATCACCAATACATCATCAGTTTTGATAGAAGTCAAATTTGGTTTTCATAAGTTATTCGCTGTAAACATTCACGAGATAGTCAATCCACATCGGCATAGACAAAGTGCGAGAGGAATAGACATTGACAAAAGCCATAAAGAAATCACTGATAGTCGATGAACGATAAACTTTATCGGGGTCGAGGAAATCTAGAAGGGTTTAAAAAATAATTTTTGTCTACGATAAACATATCACCGATCGCTGATCCTCGATACACTTGCGACATTGAGAATTTTTCGACAGAGTCGATCCAGGAGCACTTGGGTAGATTTATCATCGATCACCGATCACCGATATTTTTCAGTGTCGTTAAGATAGGATAGGGTTTTAGAACATATAGCTTAAGTAAAGTCTCGATTTCAATTAGCACAAGTAAATGATGACATCGGTCTCAAGTGCCACATTTATTTATCATGTAAGGGTGTCGTGCGATACAGTTTCGTATCAAGTCATCTTAAAGTTTCCTATGTCCTAGTCACACCTCCAAGTCATCCTTTCCATGTCATCTCTGTACGAAAATATTGTTTGACATTAGAGATTCTGCAAGAAGATATCAACAAAAAATGTTCAAATAATAACCCCAACCCTGACTCACCAACTAGACTAGCGAAACGATGGGATGTTTTCGACACAAGATACGATCAGATTCTGACATTCAATAAACTAGTTAATGTTTCATCCCACATGTGTTGCTACCTCATGTGTCGATTGAACAATGACAATTTGAAATCAACGATAGGCCATGTTACAACCTGCGCCCACGCCATCAACCCATGATCGAATTTAATTTTAAATGTATTTGAAGATCTGGCGAGAGATTTAATAGAACTACACGCATAACCCAAATTGAATGGTTGATGCAACAAGGTAATTTCATCCATGTTTAAATCTCTATAATGGTTTTGAACAATTTCATTATGTGCACAAGTTTGAATTCTAGAGCATCCAAAGAAGCAAAGCAAGCATCTCTATACTTTTCTAATCCTCCGATTAATAAAACCAGGTTAAACAAGATACAGAGGTATGTGTTCAAGTTTGTCAATTTGATGGTCATGATTTATATATGTATTTGATTTCTTACACGTTCTCTAACTATGTTTTAGCTGCAGGTAAAATGCCACCGAGAAAGCCAACCACCAAATGCTTGTCGAGAGCACCCAAGCTAAAGGAAGCTGAAATGGGTGAAGGTTATTCTCTTGGTACATCGAGGCATTTGGAGTACACTCCTAGAGTGGAGTCAGTCATTAAAATATCAACAAAGAAATTCTTTATCCATCCTCCAGTCTTCAGTGATACAAAAGAAACCACAGAATATAAAGTAATGCTCCCACAATGGGGGGACCTTTTCAACATAATATTTCGGGAGGAGTACCTAGAGTATATCCCACACAATGACCCAGATGTAAGGGTGCTCGATGAATAAGTGTTCCCAAACATCCGACGGTCATAATTTCACATGGTAGCCAACAAAACCTCGATTTTCCCTTGCATAGAGGTTCTGAAGTGGATAATTGACCATACAAATGTGCATACATGTTTAATCAACAATGAGAATGGCGGGTGTATCATAGTTTTCCTCTCGACAGAAGTCCAGAAATATTACAATATCAGAGGACCAGAGTTGTGACTAAACACAAACTTCGTGGTGAATTTCTATGAATTCCACGACACCGCCCGGCTTTTGGCCTCATGTTGGAAGGAGGACAAGAATTTTACCAACCAAAGTAATGGTTGGTATGGGATGGTTAACTTGAGGGAGCCGTACATCTATTTGATGGCTCTCATCTACCGACTATATGGAGAGAAGGATTTTTCCAAGTTTTTGGAAGCATGGATTCCCTTGGAATACACAGAGGCGATCTCCGGAAGAATCTTCAACTGGGGAGCGATAATTTCCAAACAATTGAGAATATGTGTACAATAGGCTCAGATGCCGAAATAATGGGAACCAGTCTCTTTCCACATGGCCTTGTACCTTCTCGATCTCATCTGTACGAGAAATGTCTTCACCCACATGAATTTAAGATGGCATGTTGCAGATCTCCTGGTCCATATTTATTTCAACATACTATGGGATAACAGGTATAAAAAAACCTACGCACTCATTTGATATGAATTCATTTCTCGTATTCATTTTATTATATTTAAAAAGGAATGCCCGAGATTATCCACAACATCCAAGAAAATGGTAGCAAAGGTAGGACACTAGTATTTAGATGAACTCTCAACCTATATAAGGGTGTTCAGGGCCACCAAAGCACCACATCTACTACCCGATCACGTCCCAGACCGAATCATTGTGGGAGAAATATTCTATCAGATTATCCTGCAGGGCTATAATGCCACACTAGTCAAGGACAAGAAGCGAGCTTTCATACACTATGGTTTCCATGTGGGGTTTTATTTGGTAAAGTAAATTACTTGAGCCAAACATGAAGGGATGAGGAAACTTGAATTCTGGTTCCTGATAGGATGATTCTGCAAGCATGAACCTAAAGGCCTGGTCCTCCAACATGCTTCACAGTTATCATCCTATTGGCCATACACACATGATAAATTTGAGTATGAGATTTTCACAGAATGCGCTCAAGACTGGGAAGAGGTTGTACAGAGGATGGCCAACCCAAATATGACCAAGTTCAAGGCCATGAGCATGGATGAACAGGTGGAGACAATTGAACAGTCATCTCAAGAAGCCCTCAGATCTAGGGAAGAAATCAGAGTGACAAAGACTACAGAGGCATAAAGAAGAGGATTTCTCTTGCTAGAAGGGGTGCAAAGAATCATGGATCAGTTGAAGAATGACCCTGATCTGGTAGAGATGTTGAGTATTATCATTGATGACCCAATTAAAAGCATAGGAGAGCCAAGTGGTCTAGAGCCAATACAACTTGAAGAAATCACCAGGCTATAAAAATTTGAAGTTCCACCACCACAGATTAGATCACCAGGGGGGATTTCAACCCAACCTTAGATAGTGAGGACACCAGGTAGGAAAAGTGTACCAAACCCCTTGTTTGAATTAATAACCATCTATGATGATGAGGAGAGTTCGAACGTATCCTTGTTGACTTTTGTGCAGATTAGAGAGGAAAAAGAACTTGAGAGAGCATCTACCCCAGGTCCTGATGCTCCAATTTAGTGCCTTCTACAGAGCGAGCATGAGGTCAAAAGTGCCTTAGACATTGAGCTACTCAAATTTTTGGGAACCCCAATGGAAAAATCGAGGGATGAGCTAGGATCGGGAGGTCATAAAGAGGAAGTTCAGTAGCAAGAAATCAACACACCGACAATCGATTACCAAGTAAGTACCGAACCTATAATAACTGAAATTCATCCGCAAGTGGTTATAGGAATCCAACATCTCCAAACACCTATGAGTTCATTCATGGCCCAAAAATGCATTTCCAAAGGGCACAAACTATACGCATAATTATAAAATCAACATGCGCTTCGAATATAAAGGAAACGCGTGCACGTGCGCGAGTCAAAAACGTAGGGAAAGCGCACATGCGCCTGATGCGTGACTGTGGATGCAAAAAGCCACATAGACCTCATAAATTTTTTCGGTAGCTTAAGAGGAAAAAATTTATAGTTTTTAGCTACCAAAAGTGGAGACTTTCGGTAGCTTAAATCTTAGGTTTCATATGCCCTTAGCTGCTGAAAGTGTAGATGCATTTTTACCCAGAAATAAAGTCACAAGGAGGTACGAAAAGAATGCAATAAACGACAATAAAATCGCTATAATAAGGTTTTACATAAATTCCACATCACCATTTCAGGTTTTCGGCAGTCGAGGGTTTGGCCGACATAAGATTTTGACCATTGCTCCATTTCCCCGAAACCCGAAAGCCGAAATCGGGGTTTCGAAACTTTCGGTGGCTTACGACGCTCTGAAATTTCACTGTTAGCTACCAAAAGCCAGGACTTTCGATGGCTAAGATACCCTTGTTTTCAGCCTGTTAGCCACCAAAATCGCAAGTTTTTCCAAAAAACAACTGCCTGTGGGAAAAATCACTTTTCTAAATCTTGGAGAGGCCGTTTAACATGTTTTAATAGTCGATTGACATCTAAAGATCCTAAGATTTTTAGTGGTATCTTCATATCTGAATTTAGAGCTCAGGAAGGAAGATGAAAGTGCCCTGCAATATGGTGCTACGTTTTTGTGCAGACATGGCCCATAAATGTAGGAACGCGCCCAGATTTCAGTTAAATAACTGTCAGTTCATTTCTCAGTCGGTTTTGAGGTCATTTCTCATCTATTATATGTTGAAGGCTTATATATTGTATATATCTTTGAGAGAGAGGGGGGGGGGGAGAGACATGAGTAGTACTCCTGAGTTGTAGCTTTCATTTTCAGTTTAATGAAAGATTACAGAAGCATGTTTTATCCATATCAGAGATTCTTGTGATGTTGCTTGCAGAGCTTGTCCATTTTTTTAGTTTCAATATCACTCCATCTATATTTTCTTCTCGATTTGTAACTGTTTTGTAATAGAATTCATCCTTTGTTAGATGCTCTATTGCAGAATGGTTATAGGTTGTTTCTTGCAGAGGTCAAGGTTCATAATTCATCCTTTGCTAGATGCTCTGTCCCAACCATCTCTTTCCATTGATTTATTCTTGGAATTCACTCATTTCTAAGTGCTCCTCATGTATAGATATGTTTCTTCTCTATTCTGGTGCCATACCCTTTAAATTCTTCTCCCTACAGTCATCTTCTATCTGGCCTCTGTTCCATGGATTTCCATTGATGAACACTTACATTATTGGCTTGATCATTTGACTCCATGCCTAATGGACTATCTTCCTGGTCCAACCCCAAATCCTAAAAACCCAAAAATTTCTATTACCCACAGATCTACTCACTATTAGTCTTATTGAATATCTTATCGTGACATACATTTGAGAAATCTTTCTCAGGTTGGAAGGGGCAACTTCCAATCAAAGTGGTTCGAGGTGATCTCAGAATTTACTTTCATGCAACCCAAGTCACGTTCTGAGTGATGACTTATTATTTCATTTAAAATGTGCTAAGGCTTGGCTCTATTACAGCCTAGAACCAACTCTTGCGACAAAATTTTATGGCGCTGTTGCCAAGGATGGAGGAATGAAACTATCTTCCCGGGGATATGAAAAAAAGTTTAGATCTATTCCTTGATGGTGAACAAGGGATAACCATTCAATTCGCTGTGATCATTCACCTGGAAACTCCTTGGTTCAAAGGCTTTACATGATTCACTGGCGACTCCACTGGTCTCAAAATGTCGAATTCATTCACTGCTCGGATTGCTGCAAGGTTTGCTCCTCTGGACTTTACAAATGTTTATGGTTTTCCCAACACTATTCCAGACATTAAAGTTTGGGAAGATGTCCTTCCTAAATTTGGAGAATATGAGGACGACAATCCCGCTCAACACTTGCTTTAATTCCACAAGCTCGTGGATGAATTAAATATACACCATGAAGATGTCCTCATGAAATTGTTTATGTTTTCGTTGGAAAATGATGCTAGGCTTTGGTATAAATCTTTACCCCATTCCAATATTCCTTCATTGAAATATTTTCACATCCTTTTTCATCAATATTGTAAAAGAATCTATTCAATTGAAATACTTTTTAATATTTTTGTAATATAAAATTCACAAGACAACAAGATCAAATTAATCTTCTTGAAGAGGAGGAAGGAATATTAGAAATTTCTCAAGTTGATGAAGATAATTAATATGAAGAAGAGTTGGTTGATAAAGAAGATGGATATGATAGCTCTTGTGATCATATTCAAGAAGACAATATTCAACATCATGGTCAACCTACAAAAAAAAAGAAAATAATTGTTGTTTTATCCAGAAAATACAGAGACCACCTTCTCCTTTGACTGAAGAAGAATACATATGCTCCTGTATAGCCATGTTACAGCCCCTGCTTACATAGATTTGTAGTGTATACACAGTCTCGGATATGAGAGTCAGACTTCTTCAATTTCTGAAAATGTAAATCTGATTTTAAATAATGACAGTCATGTGTTTGATGAAACCTTACAGGAAGTTAATGAACCTATTTATGATGATGATTTCTAGCCAAGAAATCAGCTTGTAAGCCCTGTTTTATTTCATGAAGAGGAGAGGGTTGTCACATTTAATAGTCTTGAAAGAAGTTTGTTGTTCAAAGATGTTTTAGGATGTGATTTAGAGGAGTATGAATCTGAGATAGACATCATGCCAGAGAAAGAAACATAATTTCCCATGCTTGAGGAATCCATAGTTGATATTTCGAACATTTGTCTGACTTTTGACACTCCTAAGTTATCTGTTGATCCTAAATATGATGAGTACACTGATGATTATAATATTGTTTCTCTAGAACAATTTGTTGCAAGCTTTTCATGGGGGAATGACGATCTTCAGACATATGCCATATCATATGAAGGATGTTTGGATATCCTCTTTGAGGATGATCCTGAGCAAAATAAAGTGGAGCATGCAGTATTCTTTGATGAAGTTTGTTATTTAAAACCTCAGGACCATGCATTTTTTCATGATCCTTTCGTTGACCTCTTAGATTCATTTAATGGAGGAGTATGTTATGTCATGGATATTTTGTCATAGGAATCGAGGAAAAGTTTGAAAATTCATGATCAACAACATTTCAGATGGAAGTTGTCAATTTCCTTTTTCAGCCTACTCAAAGAAAGTGTGAACAGATTTCAAATAAGTACAGAGTTTTTGGATTGGCTTCACTGGCATTTTTGTATCATTTGATTCAGTGGGAATTTTTTTAGTAGTTAGAGTAGGTGATGTATATAAATAAGATTGACTTTGAGTATTAGAGTACAACAATAGTTTTAAGTACGTTTCCAGTTCAGTTTGTCATCCTTTATGGTTTTGATTTAAGACATTATGACTCCATAGCCCAATGAATGCATAAGTGGTTTTTTTTTTTGGAAAGGTGCAAGCAAAGTGACAGGGTTCAACGTTTGATAAGGATGATCTCAGGTCACCCAATGGATGAAGGCACTTGGTATACTATTCTTGGCACTTTGCAGGAAAGCACCATCCCTAGATGGAGCCTATGTTGGAACAAATTTTGAATTTTTGGCTTTTGGTAGCTAAAGAGGAAAAAATTTATAGTGTTTAGCTACCGAAAGTGGAGACTTTTGGTAGCTTAAATCTCAGGTTTCATATGCCCTTAGCTACTGAAAGTGTAGATGCATTTTTACCCAGAAATCAAGTCATGAGGGGGTACTAAAAGAATGCAATAAACGACAATAAAATCACTATAATAAGGTTTTACATAAATGCCACATCACCATTTCAGGTTTTTGGCAATTGGGGGTTTGACCGACATAAGATTTTGACCATTTCTCTATTTCCCCGAAACCCGAAAGCCGAAATCGGGGTTTCGAGACTTTCAGTGGCTTATGACGCTCTGAAATCGCACTGTTAGCTACCAAAAGTCAGGACTTTCAGTGGCTAAGATACCCTTGTTTTCGGCCTGTTAGCCACCGAAATCATAGGTTTTTCCAAAAAACAATTGCCTGTGGGAAAAATCACTTTTCTCAACCTTGGAGAGGTGGTTGTACACATTTTAATAGTTGATTGACATCTACATATCCTAATATTTCCAGTGGTATATTCAGATCTGAATTTAGAGCTCAGGAAGGCAGCCAAAAGTTCCCTGCAAGATGGTGCTGCATTTTTGTGCGGACATGGCCCAGAAACGTAGGAACACGCCCAGATTTCAGTTAAATAACTGTCAGTTCATTTCTCAGTTGGTTTTGAGGTCATTTCTCATCTGTTATATGCTGAAGGCTTATATATTGTATATCTCTTTGAGAGAGAGGGGGGGAAAGAGACAAGAGTAGTACTCCTGGGCTATATCTTTCATTTTAAATTTAATGAAAGATTGCATAAGCATGTTTTATCCATATCAAAGATTCTTGTGATGTTTCTTGTAGAGTTTTTCCATTTTCTTAGTTTCAATATCACTCCATATATCTTTTCTTCTCGATTTGTAACTGTTTTGTAATAGAATTCATCCTCTGTTAGATGCTCTGTTGCAGAATGGTTATAGGTTGTTTCTTGTAGAGGTCAAGGTTTAGAATTCATCTTTTGCTAGATGCTCTGTCCCAACCATATATTTCCACTGATTTATGCTAGGAATTCACTCATCGCTAAGTGATCCTCGTGTATAGATATGTTTCTTCTCTACTCTAGTGCCATACCCTTTAAATCCTTCTCTCTGCAGTCAACTTCTATCTAGCCTCTGTTCCATGGATTTCCATTGCCAAACACTTATGTTATTGGTTTGATCATTTGAATCCATGCCCAATGGACTATATTCCCGATCCAACCCCAAATCCTAAAAACCCAAAACTTTCTGTAACCCACAGATCTGCCCACTATTAGTCTTATTGAATATCTTATCGTGACATACATTTGAGAAATCCTTCTCGGGTTGGAAGGGGCAACTTCCAATCAAAGTGGTTCAAGGTGATATCATAATTTACTTTCATGCAACCCAAGTCAAGTTCTGAGTGATGGCTTATTATTTCATTTAAAATGTGCTAAGGCTTGGCTCTATTACATCCTAGAACCAACTCTTGCGACAACAGAGGGTTCAAGAGCCCTCCCTTGGAGGAAGAGGGGACCCATAAGTCTCCATTTCTCTTTGGTTTTTGCCCACTAATACAATCTATCCATTGGTGGCATGAATATTGGTCAATTGTTTGGTTAATTTTGGTTCTAATTACCTTATTCACTTTAGTTTAGTTTCTTTAATTATTGTTATCTTAGTTGTTTGTTTATTTCTCGTGCTTGATATTTCTAACTCTTGCACTAACTTTTGTCCTGTCTATCTAACCCAACTGGACTTTCAAGTGTCCCTTTTCTTCTCATTCAGGTGACGAAAAGGATACAACAAAACCTATCTCAGACTCTTCAATTTCGATTGATGCCTCACCAGTCGATACACAAAAAATGGAGGTCTAGCCATCGGGACATATAGAAGAAGTCCAGGAACCAATCCCGGAACATATACATATGAGCGAGAGCCTGGGAAATACTCTAACCTGGGGAGAACAACAAATCCTGAACCTGCTGATGAGGTCGCCAACATATAAGAAATCACCTATGACGGGAAGAGAAAGGTCATCATGAAGAGGACCACTAAAAAGAGGAGGATCATGTTAGACAACTCGATCCTCATCACTACGGAGGAGAAGATGATCAACAAAGAACACACCAAGACATCCGAGCTTATCGGTGTAGGGATGGATATCATAGATGCCACATTGGATAGAGAAAGAAGAGAGTTGGCCACTGTGTTACACATCAAAATTACTCATTTCAATGATGATTTATTGTCATCATTACAAGTGTCACAAGTGTTGCATTTTATCCATAAGTGTCGCAAGTGTTGTAGACATCATACAATCATATTGCCTATGTCATGTATCGAATGAAATCACAAGGAACACTTGAAGACACCCTCAGAGAATGGTTAAAATAAGGACATGTCATTGGACGAAGAGTACAAAGCCTTTTTCCTTGAGAAAACCACTTAAAAATCACTTTTGAAGGGCAGTTCTCCCTTACCCATTGACAGGGAGTGCTAGCACTCCTTTCCCTCCTTTTGGGGAGCATTGCAACTCTCTGTGCCCCACTCTAGGGGAGCATTGGGTTGTTTGAGGAAATCTTGGGCTTTTGAGGAAAATCAAGGAAACATCCCCCTCATCTTTGGAGTTAGTTTGATTCGAATTTGAGGTCAAGTAAGGATCTTAGGGAGGATCCAAAAATGATGGAGGAAGATCCTCAACGTATCCCAAGAATCTCTAAGGTGGTTAGGCCTCTCCAAACCTATATAAGGAGGCCTCCTCATGGTGAAAGACAAAGGACATTGAAGGCATCAAACTTATGATCTCATAGGGGAGATAATCAGTGAAGCATAGTCATTTTGTTTGTGGATAATTTGAGCAAGGGGTTGGACAATGAGAGCTTGGTGAGGCTGGTGCATCTGCATCAAAGATCTGCAAGTATCTCTATTGAGTTGTCATTAATACATGTGCTTGGCCTGTTTCCTTCAATATTTTGTATCCCTACATGAACTTTTCTTTAATGGATAGATCTAGTTTCAAACTAATCGTGGTAGAATATGAAGCATGCTTTGTCTTTGATTGGATTGTAGGACCTATTGAAGAGCTTGTGGATCAGAGCTCAACTTGGAACTGGATGAGGACAAACATCATAAAAGGGTACATATTCTTCCTCTTCTCTATAGATTAGTTTATCTAGGTTTAAAGGGATGTCAGTGACCAAAGTTAGCACCTTTCTGTCTTGGTTATAGGGGTCTATATCCAAGAGGAAGTTCACTTGTCCGCAGGGGGATTTTCCTGTAACACACTGTACTTAAGGAATTGGAGCATCTATGCCATTTGGAAAAATACTATCAGGACTCCACATAGGCCATAGTGTTTTTGAGAAGTGAGTTTCAATATGCCTATGAAAAATTCATGAATGAAAAACACCTTTTCACTGAAGGTATAGTTGATTTCCAAGAAGACACCCTTATGGAACTAGAGACCTACAAGGACATGCAAAGGTGGTATGAGAAGGCTCACCAAGAAGTAGAATTGACCGATTACATCAAAACAGTTCAAAATGGTTGAGACGTCGAAGAGCATGATATTTAGGTGCTGAGGGAAATTAGTATAGATCAGATTGGGAAATCAAATGAATACTGGGTGAAAATGGCCCAGGAACCTCAATAAGAGATTCAGGAAAAATGGGATGATTGTGAAAATAGTTGGGAAAGGATTAATTAGGAGATGAAATACATCATCCTCCCTAAATTCAGCTCACCCGAGGACTTTGTTCACCTGCATGACATAGTCAAGAAACATGCAGAACGAGAATCGACATGGAAAAAAAAGATAGAAAAGGTGGTGATCATGGCGCCATGTCAAGTGCAGTCATTCATGGAGCATTTGATCAAAGCTCAAGCAGTTTTGCAGCGGATAAGTGTTAAAATAGTCAAGTATAGAGCACACACAGTAGAAGTGAAAGAAATCATTTCATCCCCATTGGACCACCACAGGTTCTCATATGACAACAAATGCGAGGAAATATTTGTCAAGTGGTCAGAGTATGAGAAGAGTCATCCACTTCAATAAAACTATTTGATGATTCTTAGAGAATAGAGAGATGAAAGCGTCATGTGGATATATTTTGTTTTACTTAGATTTCACTCATAATAGCTATTTTTAGTTAATGATTCATTATAAATAAGAGCATTGACCTTTTAGCAAGGGTCAATGGTTTTTGAAAAGACCCCCATTTCAGAATTGTAAGGAACTATTTCTAAAGTACCTTAATTGAGAAGTCTTGTTTAGGACCAGAGACAAACTTTTGTTTTTCATCAAAGGCATTGTGTGATTGGATTTGAGGAGGAATTACTTCCAACTTTATTTCATGAATGGATGCTATAATGAGTAAGAGTTTCTAAATCTATTGATAATTTAGCGGTTTCAATCTTTTTTGTAATTCTTGTCTCTAATGACGAAAGAAAATTGTCGTGTTAATGTGTGATTAATGATAGAGCTAAGGAAACTATTTTTCTTTCCCTCATTTTATTGCATGCGTGTTTTCTTACGATAATTGTATCTCAGTCAATAATTGAAATACCAACAAGTTAATGTATTAGTACTAGGATTGCCACAGGTGTGAATATATTTGTCTGCATGATTGAGCACGAGGGTTATCCCAAGCTCAAGATTCTTCAGTAGTTAAGAACCCCCCCTTTTACCAGTTGATTTATCCCAGCACACATCTTTTAATTAGACCTATCTAATAAAATAAAAGACAAAAAAAGAGAACATTTAAAATGAAGGAGGAACTTTCATAAGAAGATATTCTGTCAATCACTACGTAAATCCCATCGATAAATTGGTCGGATGAAATATCCAGAGAACCATTCCACCATCAAATGTTGCAAAGTATAATTGGACCTTTGTGGTGGGTTTGGTTCTTATTGTTGATTTAAAGGTATTTAGGACCCCTCAAAAGAACCATGGGAATCCTGTGCATTAAACGAGATAGGTTGCCTTGAATAGTTTGAATCACTCTCTCTACATATCCTCCAGCTGTCTCATCCCCCTGGTTCCTCCACCGGTGTCATGGGAATTCATTCAGCTGTTGCAGACCTACGTCCTCACAACAAGGTATTTGTTAATACTAGACACCATCCNTATCTTTGAAAAACACAAAAAATGAAATATATTTGAAAATTGTTTCATACCTATATCACCATAGGTGGATCCTGGTGGCAATTTCATGTATGGATCTCCTCTGTAGTTGATCTCTGCATAAGGGTACTTGTCTAGGGATATCACCTACTAACGCCACCAGAAGAAGAAATCGTCGTTGTAGGGGGTTGGAACCCTACCACCTACCAACCGCTTCATCACCTTGGTCCACCGTGACATGGTTGGATCAAATGGTCTATGTGGTGCAATATCGACTCTAGGGCTCAGTCCTAGAACCCACTCAAATAAAAAACTACACAATATAGATGCGAACCTAAAGTTCCTCTTCCTACCCTGTTTGCATTTTGTCAACTGACTCTTCATGGTAGCCAATAGTGAGGTACACCAATCATACACAATGGGTCGTAAGAAATACACAGAGTAGAAAATAAATGGCCTTGATTCTTGATGCAATGAGATCGACCCCATGATCTGTGTCATCACGAGGATGACGATATTTAAAATCAGGTTGTTGATCGCCCAAATAGAGTGTTGGCTCCCTACCTTTTTTGTTCCTGCAACACAGTGAGTGTCGATGTATTCCTCTATTCTCATGTCACTCTTAGCTCCCCTAGCTTTAAGGTTCATAGCCTCACCCCAATGTGACAACCATGTCAAAAAGTAGATATCCTTGACTTCAATTCTCAATGGTTTCCCATCGAGGTTGAAGGCCTCTGTATCTGGATCCCAAAATTTCACCATCATTTGGAGCATCCTCACTTGATCCCTCATCCCTTTGAAAGACCAAAACTTATAAATATCACATCTTTTTAATGCTAATTGGGAACCTGGATCTCTTTCCATTGCAACATAAACTTCCTCATGCTCTCTTTCTCTCAATTCAAGTACCATCCTGCAAGACAATTCCAATTTTTTAGTCAAATTCCTTTAAAAAAACCAAGTTGCAGACTTGTACGTGAGTTGCAATATACATAATCGTGTATAGGGATGCATATATGTGGTCTATTTTGATAACTGTCTCATACAGGACTACGTATATGTGACTTGATGATCTATTTACCGTGTACACCCTAATCCTTAATTTGCGCATTAAAAAACTCAAAAAATGAGACCTAATTTAAAATTTTAATCCACTAGAAATGAAGGGGAGGGAAAGAGTACTTACCTGGTCTAGATGGTTGTCAATTCTATCACTCGTAGCTCTCACAATCAACACTTCAAGGTCATGGGAAATTTGGTCCAAAATGCATTATTTAGGTAAAAATGTGAAATGGTATGGTAAAATTTTTGTTTTCACTATTTATAGAAAAATTTTACCCAGTTTACATAGCTTTTGCTAATATTTTTTCCTATTGGACTAATATTGCAATGCAAGGAGTTGGTTTTAATGTTTTTGTCTATGGATTTTTGTTGTTTCTAGCGCTATTTCACATGTTTGTGACTTTCACAGGGATATTTCTTTGACCAACATATAGGATAGGTCATCACTCCATATTTCATTTTCATTATCATATGAATGCGATCCATATGCATTAGGTATGGACCCATTTATTAGAGACACTGAACCTCCTTATTGCTACTAGAAGTGTCATTATTGAATGGTAGAGACTTACCAAACATGGGTGCCCTAGTTAGAACCTCTGTGTTATCTGGTTCCCATGAAGATATTATTCCACAAAGACCGGGAGTGCCTTATACTTCCAATATGAATTTATGTTCGATCCTCATATCCTTACTCATAAGCATGTTGACCTATACTTATGGGACTCCCACCAAGTCTTGTTTAAGCTCTTTTCAGATGTTCTCAAATAACAAAAATATTGTTGAGTGAACTTGTCTCTTTCACACTCATAAATTGGATCTAAAAGGACATCTATTTGGTGTAATTTTAACCCTTTTTCAGACCAAGTAGACTAATTTCCAAAAAGGAATACTCTAGTCACTAGTGGCTAGAAGAGTTCTCTTGGGTATTGTTTTATACTTTTTCGGGCCTAGGGGACTACATTTACAAAAAAGTACATTCTTTGGAGTTAATTTGTAATTGCATCTCATTCTCTTGCTTACAGGATTGAGCCTATTTCCGGTTCTCTCTTTTGAATTATAATCCTATCACCTTAGTAGTTTGCATCATCAGCCAAGAAAATCCTTGTTTATATCCTTTGCAGCGTGACACCCTGTACCTCAAGAGGAAACATTCTCCCAAGTGTCCATGTCCTACATGCACTCCATTTCATTGAGCATAGGTATGTTACATTGTTGGAACTAGTTGTTTACTTGCGGCACTCATTTCCTTGTGTCTATCATAACATTCATTTGACTATGAAAAAAAAAAATGGGCGAAAAAACAATATTATCTCATGTTGGTAGCAGTCGTGTCACCTTTTAACAAAGCACAAAATTTTTAGTCGATGTATCATCAAAATTTTGGGTTTAGCAGGACTGTAGGAAGCTGAGATTGTTACTTAGATTTTACTTCTCTGACTTCTTACTCTTTTGGTCCCTATGGAGAGTTTGATTGATGCCTCCTGCATCAACAAGTTTCATCATTGATTCTATGATGTTGGAGTCATCCATATGTCTCATGCTCTTGTTCAAAGGATGTCTATAAGCCTATGTCGGCCATTTATCAAAGATATTGACTTTGCATGTTGGCCATACCCTCAGTGTGTCTCATAGTTACATGAAGTTGTAGTCCTACCATGCACCCTAGTCCTACTTTCCTTATGGGTAGGTAACCTTGAACCCAACAGTCGACATCTCCTCATTGGTCACTGACTAGGGGGTTTCCCTTATGTTCGAAAGAAATGAATCTATTCACAAATTGGGATTCGTGAAGTGTCTTGGATGCTATTAGCATTATTGGTGGTTTCCTCACCTTTTTCATAAGTTTTCATTATTGGATTCTATTCAGAGGGTCTTTCTCTTGCACTTCTTGCATCTGGTGCATGTGAAAAACACACAAGGTCATTGGTTTGTGAACATTTTATTCGTCCGAGTTCCTCCAAATCATCAAGTTATTTCTTTGTACCTCATTCTAACTGATGATAAATGCTTTAATGCTCTCCTTTCAATGGGTATCCTTCCATCACCTTCAGCTCATATATTTTAGAAACGAGGCCTATAGTTCTATGAGTACCTAGAGGCTTGCAGTCATTAATGGTAGGTTCTCTCTCCATCGATAGTTGGGAATACATCGATGTCTACTGATTGATGGATTCTTTAAGTGTTCAACCTCAACACCTTTATTCACACTTGTAAGAATGTACTCAGTTCCTTGATACCTACTTTAATTATCAGTAGGTTGTCTCACATTTATTAACAATACACCTCAATGACTGGTAATCAAATGAAGTTTCATTGTGTTTGACCTCAACTCCTTTATTCACATGATGTAGACTTGTACCTTTGGTGGATTGTGTGGAAGACTTGAAGACATCAATTCATAGTTGCAACTTTCCCGAGTTGTTTCTATCATTCATTAGACCAATACCTATATGACTTCAGTGATCATGGCAGATCAGATTATACTCCATTGTATACTGATTGATTTTGAGATTGGTTTTCACTGGGCCTTGTTCGTGACTATGACAGCCTATGGCATGTATCTACTTTTGTATTTCCTATTCATGGTTGTGAACAATTGTTTGGTATATTTCCACATGGATATACAGTGTAATTCAAATTGGTATCCATGTGTGCAAAGTCATAATGGATTGTAATATTCTTATGAGAAACTAGTTTGTTCAGCTGGGTCTCCATTACTCCACTTTTGGGAATTATAATGCATTTTGGCCATCATAGATACTCCTCTGACCTCACACATTAGGGGGAATATGTTATAGAAAGAGTTTTCTCACCCCATGCAACTTCATCAAAAGGCCTTTTCCATTTCCCTATGCAGAATTGAAGTCCCCTTTTGCAATTCCCAGAGAAAAAATAATATTTTTTGACATATATGTGCCCTAAAAACTATACAACATGCGTATACATAGGTTCCACCATTTACAACCCACATACATCAGGTTTTGTGTACACAATTAAAAAATGGTGTTGGGTTTCCATGTCACGTCACGAGATCCATGATCATTGACCTTCCATATACTAGAAACGTTCTGACTCGACCCTTCAATTCCATTTGAAGGATATAAATGGGCCATATCCAAGCAGTGGAAAAGGGGAAATAATTAAACTTGTGAGAGTAAAGATACTCTGGAGAAATTATTCAATTCATATTGAGGTTGCATCCCTTTGTCCTTTTAAGTCTGAACACATTGTTCATCTGCCAAGATCTTCCCTCTTTCATGGAAAACCTCATTATCTCTCTTATATGAGCTTGCCTTTGGTGGAGGAATGAAGTCGTGGAGCCCCAACTAGAAGGGACTTAGTTTCTCGGTTCCAAGAAATGCCGACACAAAAGTTTGTTATTCATAAACTTTTGTTGATCATATTTTAATATAAATACTCTTTTCCTATCCATTTAATGTCTTGCAAATATTTGAATTGTTATTCCATGGGAATATTTGTTATGAGTATTGATGGATTATGCTATTTTACGGGTTAAATTTATATATTATCACCATATTATTGTGTATTTTGGTTATTGAGGACAAGTTGCAAGTATATAGCTTTGAGTCGAGTGATCAATGGTGGTATTCTTCAAACATCCGGACGAGGTAGGTTATTTATATTGTCTTGTTAGAATCTTTATTCAAATAGAATACTTGAGATTAGAGTTTATTTATGCAGTCATTTCCATCTGTTGTGGTTTACCCCATGCCATAGAGCAATTTTCCCCGTAACAGAGCCAACTAATTTCAACTAGATCTAACAATCTCTTAAGGCTTATAACCAAACTATTTATTTAGAGACAAACTCCACCTCAGAATGACCAATACAATAACAACCATAATCTTCGAATTCATAGGTTCCATTACAAGCTGCTTGTAAGTGTTGAAGAGTGAAAAAACTTGTTAAGCATTTCTTAAACCATATTAAGTGTTGTTTAAATAAATCTTAAGATGTTTTTCCAATATTTAACAATAACAACCACAACCTTCTCATATGATCAAGTATTTAATATTTTTTCCAAGAAAAAAAATGCAATTTTGTATTCCAATTTTGAATGAAAATCACATTCTCTAGGCGCTCAAAGAACATTACAAAAATAAAGATGATACAATCAAAGATTGCACTAATAAGAAGAAATAAATTATTACTGTTCATGTCATTTATTTCCATATAAAAAATAATATTCAATCCTTTCCTTTTTCCTTTTCTTCTTTTTTACCTCATGCCACCCCCATGAAAAAGGTTCTACATTCTCTACCTGTAACATAGAAACCGTGAGATCATGAAGGGAAGAGGGGACTAGTTTCTTATTATATTAAGAGGTGTTATTTTCTTGAAACTACTCCATTCCCTTAAGAGATACAACATGCAAAATTTCCACTCTCAAGGAGGAAATCCCAATAACCTTGGCTTTTTATTTATCCTCAAAGACAAGACATGGTTCCTTAAGTGGCGCTTATGGACAAGTAAAATTAACCTTCTTGAAATCTTGTGTGTGTTGATTTTCTTCATCCTTTTTCTCTTCTTTTTTCTGGTGGAAATGTCCATCTTTTTTATTTATATCTATCCCCTTTTTTCATGAAGAATGAGCTCAAACACGAGGACAAATATTCTATAAATACCTTGTTATATGAAAAATCCAACGACAGAATGTTGTATTCTCATAATCTAAAACCTGAGTCCACATCAACAATTCTCCATTTGAGAATCCTTTTTCTTGAGAAACCCTTACTAAGACCAATTTTATCACAAAATTAAGCATATCTGTATTTTCTTGCTATAAGTCTCTCAAAATATGTTTTGATGTAACTTCCCAAAGTATTTCCAATAACCTCCACAACTAAGATATGCAAAAGTTGTAAGAGAAAATTGGGAAAACAAACCCACTCTGGAAATTGAGTAATGATCATATCTTTTTAGATGAAAATAAATGTACCAAAGTGTTATAGACAATCTAATGCTTCCCCAAAAATAAGTCCCTCTAAAATTTTCTTAGTTAGCATGATAACAAAAATTAACTATTAAAAAACCCTTGGAAAATAGAGTTATCTCACAATTGTTTGTCCAAGTCAAGTAAATTCATAGGTACAAATTCGATGAAGGAGGCTGATAACTATTAAATCTATAAGAAATTCATGCATAGTTTTAATGAACACGAGTAATATTTGGTGTTTTTATCTCCACCAATGACTCATTATGCACTTCATCTACAATATAAGAACTAAGCAAAGGAATCAAAGTAGTTGAAATGGAAGGATTTTTATTTTCAATGACATCCTTGAAGGACATTTGATTTGAAGTTGAAGAAACCCCGAGGCCCACCACTCCTCCCTGTAATCACAAGCAAATCAGATAGTTGATTCTTTGCATAAGCTATAGTTAGACAATAAAGATTGAGTTGGAAATTTTTTACCCTCAAAATTGAGACATTGATGCGCCATTGGAATTCCCATTAAATACTCCAATTTCTATTGTATTTCTTCCACTTATTAGTTGAATTCACCCACAAAAGTACCCAACCTTTAATTAAAAAATATCCTTGAGAAGAGTAGTTTCAATAAATACTTGGCATGCCAACAATTCATCAAACACTAGACAATCATGTGTTTTTTCAAACACATGGCATGAAGCGATTTCATAAAATATTTGACATGTAGATCCTAGGTGGTGCTAAAGGTCATATACTCAATTATGGGAATTTTCAATGATAGCTATGGAATTTTTCATATCGGTGGCGATGTCCTAGAATCACGTTGGAAACCTCACTACATTTTCTCCATGTCTCATCTACACACTCTATGTCTCACCAACAGATATGTCCCCAAATAATGATGACCCCTCATGGACATAGAATTCCATTCTCCCATTTTGTTGTGGTACTACAAGTTTGACCTTAATCCCTATAATATTTAGGATAATCTACAAAGCATAACATATATCTAGAACAAAAATCCCATTCTCTCGTATAGAATCAAAGACACCATCAAGCAGAAGGAGGGTGTCCTCCTCTTGAATGTTGTCAGAGCCACTTAAGAGGATGATGACCGGAGATCATAGGATGCCACTGAAAAATACAAAGGGTCACTATTGAGACCAAATCATCTAATGATGGGGTTCATCTTCTTTGTCACCATATTCAATTTTTGTATGATCAACCCCTTAGGGTAATAAGCTTATTGTCAATTCTAATGTGTTTTTCATAGTTTGGAATCTAATAATCAACACACATCAATGTATAAGACAAACAAGGTAAATTTTATGGGACATGTTAGTGTTCTATAAATAGGTTGTAAGGTTTTGAAGAAGATTATAGAAAAAAGTCATTTCTTGGATTAAATAAGAACAATGTATGTTTTTCTCTTAAATCATGAGTCATAGGTTTGTTTTTCATGGGAAGGGTTTTCTTTTTTAATCATGTAACTTACAATTTTTTATTTCTTACCAAGATGTGGGTTGTCATGTCACTAAAAGGTCATTATGAAATATCATGATGTCAATTCAAGTTGGTCGGAGTTAGTCTTGTCAAATTTCCAATGATTTCATGAAATCAAATATATCAAGGACATATAGCATCATCAACAAAACCATTGCACAGTGCGAGTTGATGTACAATATCTTAATGCTACGTATGGAGGTACGACGAGGTATGATGGAAATAATTCATGATTTAATTAAAGTTATGCTTTAAATGTATCCTCCCCCCAGGTAAAGAAAGCATCAAGAAATCAATTTTAATCATCCACAATTTCAAAACCTCTCGACCAGGCTTGCTTTGCAAAGGACACTGTTGTTCATTATTGCACAAAAGACCTTGTTGTTCGTTTCTATGCAAAGGACACTACTGTTCGTTGCTTCGAAAAATTCCCTGCTGATGTTCGTTGTTGTGCACTACACAGAGGTTAATGTATTCATTTGTTGCACAGAGGTTACTTCTCTCATTTTTTTGTGCAGAGATTGCTACTCTCATTACTGTGCACATGCTCTAATCATCATTGCATACAGTTGTAGTTCACACATGGTTGACATATACCAGGATCATGACAAATCCATAGCATAGAAGAAATAATATAAGGAGTGGTGACATTGTGAGATTTGAGCCATAAGGTTTAAGTTTAGTAAATGCAAACCCAACAATCAGATCATCCTTTGAACAAGTTGGTTGCATCAGATTTTGTGATAAACTTTAGGGGTACAATAGACAAGTGGCGAAGGAGTTTGCATAGAATTTTGATGGCAGTAAGGCTAAGATGAGAATCTGCAGTTGTGGGTTTATGAAGATAACATTGTTGTTGCAACATAAATCCATGCTCATGGAGAACAAGGGTTCAAAGATATGCAGTTAGACCTGTCTTACTATCGTGATTTTCTGAATCCTAAATTCATAAATACTAAATTAGGAGCTATCATACCCAGAGAGATTTTATTGGAAAGCATAGTGATTTGTTGAGAGTTATAAATTTTTTTTTTACATGTGAAGGGAGATTTCACAGGGTTTACCAATATCATATCAGGCTCTTAATGCACTTCACTAGTAAGAAGCCTTTGAATATACCATAATACTTTTTCAAAAGTCTAGGAAAAATGGATGACAACATACAACTAAGGAAAGAGAAAGGAGATTCTAGCCTCTTCCATTTTTCTTTGATCAAACTGTTAGTACTAGAAGAATTGAGAAAGATAAATGAATACTATGAGTATTTTCTAAATTTATCAAGCATAACAATAGATTCCCTAGGAATCCTAAAAATATTAAGAAATACACCCTTATCAGTCAAAAGAACTGCAAGATTAATTCCTAACAGTTCTGCTAAGAAAAGGGAAAAAGAGACTGAAGATCTTATAGCAAGTCAGCAGTCTAAAAAGAAAGGGAAGAAATTCCAATTCTCTCGAGGAGTGATTGAAGCTCCTAGTAAACCACAAACCAAGTTTGCAACAAAGAGAATGCATGTTCTACATACATCATAAGAAACTAGTGAGACTCCAAAAACCTTCATACAACAAACTCTCTCAGATGACAAGGACACTTCAATTATTGAGTTGCAAGAATAGTTGAATAAGGCTCACTCTGTCATAGCACAGTTGCAACATGAAAATAGAGAACTGAAGAAGAAGTTTCTAGAAAAGGATTTCAGGAAAGATACCTCTGTGATAAGAGAAAGGTCATCACTATCAACCCCAACTGGTTCTAAAACAAGGAGTAGAGGGAAAGCAGTAGAACAGACTCCAGAGGTAAAGGATATTCCTAAGCCTAGTGTGCCTTTAACAAGGTTCTCAACTAGGAAATTGCTACATTAAGAGGAAATCCCAGCACATAATCAACCTAGAAAAAAGAAAGATGACGAAGCAAAGCACACTTTCAAGAGGTTGAATTAATAGCTCAGAGAAGCAAAACATGTGATAGTTCAACTCAAAGAGGAAGATAGGGAATTCAAAATGAAGTTTGCAGAACACTTAAAAGATTTTGAACCTGTAATAGACAACGCTACATCAATGGTGAGAAGAACCCTCCCATTACATATACAATCGAAGATTTTTTATCAACAGAACCTCATTTTGAGGAAAGAGAACAAGGCCTTCAAGAAAATCTTGCAACAAGTGGATATTGGAAAGAAGGGAAAGATTGACTTGCTAGCTAAAGAAATAGAGAATTGAAACACTGAGACATAGTTGACACATTTTTTTCATTTTTCCATTTTGAATTATTTTTTGAAAAAAGGCTCGCATATATAAGCATATTATTCTATCAAAAAGGAATTATTATTGGTGGTGACATATTTTTTCTACCTACAATGGATTATTTCTACCTTAAAAAACACAAAATTACAATTGCGCAGTGACTTTGCTGTGCAACCATGATAGTCTAATTTTCAAAGAATAAATAAGTGTTTTGACTGGCAATCCTTACTCAAGTGCTATCATAAGGATGCTAAGTTAGAGAAAACTGAAGATGCAACAACATGAACAGTTTCTTCAGTCAGAGAAAATTATGGGCTAATATTTATAGTTTGATGTGATCGAAAGTAAACATAGGATGGAAAACCACCTATTGTTGCACAAACTCTGCTGCATTTTTCCCGTAGGTGGTGATTGCGTAGTGCATCTGTTGCGCAACAATGACAGAATGAACATAACACCTCCAAATCATCTTGGATGTTTCGACAAGTGTGCAAGCTGATCTCCAACAGACATCGGTAGTGGAAATATCGATTTTGGATTTCATTTATTGTCATATCAAAGTCGTTATAGTTTAATAAAATGAGTCCAAGTCGACTCCTTTTTAGTAGTTTGTTATAGATTTCATGATGATTATGTGCAACTGTTAGCACTGTTGTAGGATCATAGTTGGATCCGAATTTGATACTATAGAGATATGTTTTGTATACATTCAAGAAGTCATAAAAATACAAGGGTTGACAAGTGTGTAGTGGAATACTATCGAACATATTGTAATATTTCCTTGCTGTTAATGAAAATTGTTGGATCGGAAGTTATTGAGTTTTGACCAAAGAGATACATAACATAGTTACCGACTTAATGAGAACTGTGACCTCAAAACAAGAACTTTGTCCCAAAAAACCCATATTTTTGCATAAAAAACATCAAAATCAACCCCCAAATCAAAAAGTGGTGCTACCGATAGCACCATGTTTTTAAACAGGGTCAAAGTTACAACATTATTCAAACACGGCCTTCAAAACTTAGATAGTAGCTCAAAAAAACCTTAAAACCAACACCTAAAAAAAATAGATGTTTTTGATTTTTTTTTCTTTTCAAAACATTAAATTTTGAGATCATTTGAAATCTTATTTTTATGACTTGCTATAATTAAAACCAAAACCTCAAAATAAACAATCGAATTGAAAATTACTTCTACCGGTAACACCTATTCTAAAATTGGGGTATGAAAATGACACATTTTTATAATGTGGTAAAAGAACTCATCATTACTGTAAACAAAATCATATAGCCAACCCTTAAATGTTTACTTTTTAAATATTATTATCACGCAAAGCACAAGGTAATACATAATGCCATGAAAATATCAAAATATACTTTAAAAATTCAACGTCACTTTTTAATATTTTTTTACTTTTAATAATAAAAAAGTAAATACAAGTTACATTGAATGAAACATAAATAATTTCTTAAAAGTATTGTTATATTGACCATATTCAAAACACATGAGCTAATACATTTTATTATATTATCCATAATAAAAAAAACATATCATTCATAAAACATAACAAAAGATTCATAACTTCATGTAAGATTATATGTAAGTTCAATGCTCATTTTTAGTTACCATACAAACATCATATGGATTAAAAAATGCATAAAATGTTTCATACACTTATTCAGATTGACTCATGGTTTCTGAAATACCATCAGAGTCTACATTGTCTTCAGATGAATGTTTGGATGAAGATGTAGATGATACATACTCTTCTCTATTGTTGATGAATGCACCATCTGAGTCTACATGCATCCCCAACATTTTAGATGTCAAATGCCTTTTAGATCTACGACTAGGTTCAACAAACTCCCATCTTGCATTTATTTTTTGCAGAAGAAATTGTTAAGCCCTAATATTGGCTCATTACCCCTTAATTGGGGCATATTAGATTAGTAATGTTATTTTATTTATGTCAGCTTTATTCCATTAGTTGTAATTATACCTCCTAGTCTCTTATATATACCAAGGAGACATTTTCATTTGGAATCATCTTGTACTTGAACAGTTAAGTGGGGTAAAAGGAGGTTTCCCCCTAAAAGAGACTTATTATCTGAAATTATCTCTTTTTCAAGGTGTTGAGTATTTTTTCTGAGGCTTTTCTATGCTATATTGATATTTGGTTCTTAACATATGGTATTAGAGCTCAAGGTCTCGGGGTTTTGCTGCTACATCTGAGACACCTTGGCATTTTCGTTATAACTTTTTTTCTACAATGTTTCAAAAGGAACGTCTTGGAGGATATTTAGTAGACATATCAAGGTAGGTTGGGCTACAATTTAATCTCCTGATGCCTTATAATTTCGGAGATACAGCCTGTACAAGATAGGGTTCTTGAATCACCCTGAACTGAGCCATTGTGGAATTTTCTCTATAAATTTTTTTTTGTAATGTTTCAGAACCTGAAATCTGGAGGATATTCATAAACATTAGTAAGGTATCTATGGTAAAAATCTCAGCTTCTGGGTCATCTTAAATTCGTATATACACCCTGCATAAGATAGGGTATCTGACTAGTCCTATTGACTAGTCTCAAGAAGATGTTCTAGGTAAAACAATCATAACTTCTTCCTAGAGTATCTAAATTGAGTGGGACTGGTTTCATTGGATCATGGATAGTATTTAGTATTTATGGTACAAGTTTTAGAATTTATATCAATTATTTTATGTGGGGCATGCTATACAAGTGAGATCTCCTGGAAAGGCCAAAAAGCAACAAGTTGTGGGGAAGTTACCATAAATTCCACTTGGCACATCCAATTTTGATTAGACCCGTGGCATTGTAGAGAATAAATATCATAGAACTACATAAAATAAAGTTTCATACCCAAAAGGGCCGAAACTTGGGAGATACAACAGAATAAAGATTGTCTAGCATAACCACCTCAAAATTAAGGTTCAAAAGTGATACTTGGCCAACATGCCACCCAAAAAGGGATCTTCTACACCAAATAAACCTCCAGACAATCCTACTTGGACTCTTGATGAAGGTGAAGAAATGCATAGGGACATAAATGATTTACAAAAGAAGATAGTAACAAGATGAAATACAATAGATGGAAGCTAAGTTGGAGGCAAAGATGGATGGTTTAAAAGTGGAGATCATGAAAGTATGGAAAATTTTCATAACAGAGAAGACAACTGAAAGTGAAAATGCATCCCATGAAATTCATGATGAGGGCACAAGGAAAGTGAATCAAGAATGGAGAAACTCCAACTTTGGGTTGAAGACCAACCATGTTCCTAAGATCGATATGACAAAGTTTGATGGAAAGGACCCAATCACATGGATACTTCAGATGGAGCAATTCTTTGATCTACATAATGTGCCACATACACAAAAGGTATGAATTGCTTCTTTATATTTAGAACCTAATCAATTTGTATGGTATCTATGGATTTGTTCTCGCAAATCACTCGTCACTTGGACAATTTTCACGGAAGAAATGATAGCACACTATGAGGATGCAAGGAGCAATACCTTCTTTAGCCAATTGATAAATCTCAAGAAAAAAGGGTTCAGTTACCAAGCACATTGATAACTTCCAAAGATTGCATATAAAGGTAACCGATATTCCAGATGAGCACTTGATTGATGTATTCATAGGAACTTTAAAGGATAACATTCAACATGAGGCTCTCCTTTGGGAACCCAAATCATTGGAGAATGCATTTAAGGTGGCAAGAAATGTTGAAAGTAAAAATATGGCTATGGCTACTAGAAGGACCAATCCTAACATCTATAGAGAGAACAATGCTCCTTCTTCTAAAACACCTCAACCTACAAGGTTGGCACCTCAACAATTGGAGGAAACAAAAGAAAAAGGTTTATGGTTTAATTGTGACATCAAGTACAGTAAGGGACATAAGTGTGGTGAGAAGAAATTATTCTACATAGATTGTGAAGAGGAAGAAGAAGAAGAACAAGAATCATCTCAAGATGAAAACGTAGAAGCAATTTCTTCTGAAGAGTTGACTCCCACGATATCGTGTAATGCATTGGTTGGAATTAGCACTCCTCAAAC
>ML800410.1:253731-271482 GCA_009831015.1 Picea engelmannii
GTAAGAGGCTGGGGTGCACCTATTACTCATTCTGGTTTTGGATTAGCATTGGCTATTGCTCTTGAGCATTCAGTTTGGGGGTTTTGATGTACAAACCCTTGTGAGCAACTCAGTGGTGAAATATCCACTCACCTTGTTCCACAACTTGGTCTCAGGGATGAAAGACTCCTCCACACCATTATAGTCTCAACCCATCTCCATCTAGCACTTCAGAAGGGGAAGGAACATCATTTTGAGGGATTTTCTGGAGGGTTATCATCATTCTACATTTGTCTACAGATTGGAACGTCTCGGAGCCATAGGGGACATCCTGTGATTCAGTAAAACTCAGATCTAGGGAGATCTGCTTGAGATCTGAGTCCGAAACTTCTCCCACGGGATTCTCATAGCCCGATCTATATTCTTGGAGAGTTTCAGATCATTTGGAGGCCTCCTTCATCAGGGCCGAACCTGCTAGGGTTTCAGTCATCCAGTGGGGTGCACCATTCAGTGGAGATTTCAGATCTACAATGATTGAGAGGGATCTTGGAGATTCAGGCACTTGGGTTGTTCTTACTATCACCCAATCTATATTCTTGGAGAGTTTCAGATCATTTGGAGATCTCCTTCATCAGGGTCAAACCAGCTAGGGTTTCAGTCATCCAGTGGGGCACACCATTCAGTGGAGAATTCAGATCTACAGAGTTTGAGAGTGGATTTGGGAATTTGGACATCTGGGTTTTCCTTGCAGTTGCACGATCTATCACTTGGCATATTTCTCGGGATGATTGGACACTTTTGGTAGCAGGGCAGAATTATTCAGGGCTTCAGCATTCTAGCAGGACGTGGCACTTTCCAGCTTGGAGGTTGAGCATTAGTACGGCTCAGATATGCTTGATTTAGTCTTCATTGTATATCCAGCCTTTGGAGGCTCATTTTGTATTGTCGGGAGCATTTTTTAGTAGCTCATATCTATTTCTTGTATGACCATCTGAGGTTTATGCCAGATCGGCCATCTATTGTATTGATTTTACATTGCTCATAATAAAAAGGTCAGATCTTTGCATGTGCTTCTACATCTTGAATATATTATGATCTCCATGTGTTGATGAATCTTGTATGCACTTAAAAACTCAATAAATTAGTAGTAGTTAGTGATTCCAAGAAAGAATTTGGCTTGGGATCATTACATGCCCACAACTTGCCTAGCCATATAAAGTAAAATTAAAATTAAAATTTTTGTTTATATCTAGTCTATAATTTAATTTAATTTACTTTTAATTTATATGCAGTCTGCTATTTATATGTAATTTAATTTAATATGTTGTCTTTAATTTAATTTATATGCAATTTATTTTTTTATGTAAGTAATTAATGGTTCAATAATTAAATTATAGTCCAACATCCAAAATCACCATACAAAAACTGAAATCTAATCCCTGAGCTGCATCCTATTTGAGATAATGTGTATGCACCATCAAAACCACTGAACCAACCTGATCAAACATTTTTCTCTGAAGCCCTAAAGCAAGCCCTGATAACAAATGGGAATTTTATGTTTAAAAAACAGCTCCATAACTAACCTGAGCAGCTACAACATTGAACGAAACATGAAAGATTGGGTCTTCATGCCATAGGCAAGCATTCCAAGTCTCCCTCAGGTCCCATTTTTTATGTGACCTGAATTCCATTGCTATGGTGTATTTATGTTTCCATGGTATTAATGTATCATGATGATTAAATATGAGTTTGATAAGTTTGCTTCAGTACAATTAAACATGAGTTTGAAAAGAGATTATGTGTTTTGAATTAGAATTCATATGTCAATATATATATGAATGTGTCAAACACTTACAAAACTTTAAAATTTTTTCTTTCCACACACACACACACACACACACACATATATATATAAGTGAAAACCAATTATTACATGTATCCGTTTCTATATATAAAAAACTGAATCTTATGGATTTTTATATTGTATAAATGGGAAATATCTTATTTCTATATAATAAAAGAGTAATGAATGTGTGGATATCAATTTTTTTTAAGTTCTCTAAATTATTTTCTATTATTTTAAGTCAAAATAATAGATATTTTTATATTGTATAAATGGGAAATATCTTATTTTTATATAATAAAAGAGTAATGAATGTGTGGATATCAATTTTCTTTAAGTTCTCTAAATTATTTTCAATTAATTTAAGTCAAAATAATAGATAAATCGATTGATTTTTTGAATTAGATTAAGTCAAAATAATAGAAAAATAGATGGATCTTCAATGTTAGTATTAAATAAAATAAAAAAATAAACATTTTTGATATTATATAAAAAAGTTTCCATAAAAGAAAATAAAAGAAAATTGGAATGAAATTATTTTTTAATAAAATTGGAATAAATATATTTTCTAAGTATGTTATATAAAAAACGTTTCGATGGTAAGCGCTGTAGGATAAGGGTTTTAGGATTGAAACTAACAACATCCACTTTGGAAATTACCATAAATGAATAGTTTTCATGACTGATATTAATTCACCTCAAAGGATAGACAAAATTCTTCCATCAGATTCCATTCCATATCCAAAGGAAAAACTTCATTGCTTATACAAATATGGCCTCAATTTACAATCACTCCAAATATGCCTCGTGGATGAGAGGTGGCAAGTGCTCATGTAAAATATGCTTGTGATTCAAAATTTAGAAAGAGAAAATTGTGTTTCCATTTTGATGGTGCGGCCCCAACTCCTAGGTGAGAAACCAAATTTAAAACCTAACACCTATTATAATCCCTAATATCATTTGTAACCCATAATCATGTAATCCCCTAATTCCATGCACCAATAAAATTTAATAGTAAATCCTATAACCATTAAAAATCCACCTCTTACCTTCTAAATTACTTTCTAAATTGTATAACTTTAAAATTTTAATCTATATAACTTGTAACTAAAATGAAGTCTAATTATATCTAACTCCTAAGGTATATTATTTATAATATAACTTTAAATATCTATAATTTCTAAACATTATAACCATTCACCCCTAATCCTTCTAATGCTATCCCATATAACCCTTAATCCTTACATTACATAGCTACTATAGCACCTAACTCTAAGTCTCTATAATCCTTATAATTATTTATAGTTATAAGCATGAACACATAAACTTTTTAATCTCCAAACCTCAATGCTTATAACCCCTAAACATCAACTCTTAAGTTGCAACTCTTATCACTTTTACCCTAAGTATTAAAACCCCTTACATGTAACCCTTATGAAATCTAATATTTATAAACACTAATATATCACTAAAAATCTATAACCCTCAACAACTATAACCTCAATAATTAATGTAGAATATAATGTAACTTAGTTTTCTATGTTTATTGAACCATAATATTGGATTTAATTTGTATGTAATTTAATTTATATGGAAAAATCTATAACTCTCAATAATTAAGGAGCCGAATCTACTATCTTTCACTCTAGTGTTAAAGACTTAGATTCAAATGTTCTTCTTTTCTATGCATAGATAATCTCTTATTAAAATTGACTATGAGTTGGCTGTGGGGGCCCAGTCGTGTGACCAAGCCATGGGCATGCCCATGGCTTGGGCACATGGTTGGCTCCCCGTGACCAACTCACAACCAATTTCATAAAAATTTCAAAATGAGGACAACTTTTTATTTCAAATGTTTTGTATTTTATAAAAAATTCAAATATTTAGGAATCCAATTTATAAATCCATTTTTACATATGTAATATTAAAGTATCATAAGTTTCTTAAGTTTCTTATAATGCCTTGTTCACTGTTAAATTATATTAACTCTTTTGTAAGTTATGTTGTTTTCAATCTTTTAAGTTATGTTGTTTTCAATCTTTTAAGTTATGTTGTTTTCAATCTTTTTGCACTTGATGCTACAAAACATTGGTTGTAGGTTTTTAATAATGTGAATCTAGATTATAAAAATGTATTCAAAATATTTTTGTGATATAAAATATCAAGGTTTCAAGGTTTTAATAAAGTAAGTAGATTATAAAGTTTATTCAAAATATTGAGGATATTGAAGGAGTCATACACATGAAATGATGTTCTTATTAGATGTGATTCTCATATTATAAATAAAATCCATTGGACACCTTGATCTATAACACCTTGAATCCCATTGCACCACTTCTCAACAAGTGAATGCATATGGTATGTTTGTTGCATGTACAAGGAAGAATTCCCTCAATCCCTTAGACACCTTGCATTTACGAATGTGAATTTTCCTAAGGAGACAATTCCTTTGATTGTTGATGCAAGGAAAATAACATGGAATGTATTTCATCCAACCACACTACTTTGGGCATGGATGGCCCTATATTGGATTTGATTCCTAGATATATTCTCTCTTAGTTATGGCCTCAAACAAAAATTTCATTCAAAAACTCAATGATTAACATGATTATGTAATTCACGCCAAGTTTTGCATTTTTCTATGTTCTTCATTTCATAACAAGAGAAAAAAATATTCATTGCAAAGAGTCATTTATATTTGGACAAGATTGAAAAAAAACATATTGAAACCATCTAGTGAGACCTAATGATAATGGGTAAGTAAATATCCCCCTATGCTTCACATGTCCTACATATTGTCATGAGTCTTGGTCACATCTCTGTGTAAGACATGAGTGACCTACTTGTGTAGATTTGGTTTTTCCTTGAAATTCATCCGATCAACATTCACTGATTGAATTTCACTTTTTTCAGTCTCTAGAACAACCAAATTCAACAATCACTTTTGATATGGCTTCTATTCCAAACCATATACTCTTATCATAGTAAACTACTCAAAAAGGAATCAGTGTCCCACTTTGGTGGTCTTTTCCAATTATAGAGACCCTTTGACTAAATGAATAATTATAACAAATACTTCATTTTGGATAATAAAGTCTAATTTATAGAAATAAAAGAGACTTAGATGGAAACTAATTATTATACTCATTTATTACTTCACAAATATTGACCAAAGTTATTGAATGCTTATCTTATTGATGATATTTATATTCATATAATATAACTTCAAATTGACAACTTATTAATTAATTCATTAATAACCTAGACATTAGTAACTAATCTGTTTATTGAACCATAATATTGGTTTTGTGTTGGATATGTAGGCATAGCTAGCACATACATATCCCACATGTAGACAATAATAACAAGGAATGTTCCTTATATGCATATTATTTTTAAAATGTTCACAACTAATCATGCATACAAATAAATAAATTAAATCAAACTTCAAGTAATCCTCATTAAAGAAAGAATAATAATTCAACATTCATCTATCTTTAAAATTGAATTATTATAATTTAAACATGGTAGGAACTATGTGAGGAAACAAGGAATCATAATGTGATGGCCATGTGACATTTTATCCCTACCTTGTAGTTAACAAAACTCTTCATAAGATTGAATTTCAATTTAATAATATTTTTAATGGTATATCAATGTTCTGTAGAGTGATCTCCTTCTCCATTCCCAAATGATTTAGCCAAGAATTGGCATCTTTATGCCAACCCCTATTAAGCCATAGGTGGCTTTGACTAGAATTTGAAGAAATCATAGGTAGCATATTTTCTATAATATACCAGATATAAAATGCATGCAGAACTGAAATAAAATGCTAGTAATGGAAGAATGGCATCAATATAACCAGAACATTCACCACAATAACACTGAAATGCTATAAGAATAAAAACAAAAATAACACTTTGAAGCTGAAGGCAATGTTCACGGACCTCTTCGAGGGGGAAACCTCTAGTTGAGCAGAGCTCTATTACAATAATATCCAAGCTAGGGTTCTCATACCCTCGACTCCTATTTATACTAAAAAGAAGCATCTAGAAAAAGATCCTTCTAGAAGCGAAATCTTCTATCAGGTCTTCTTACATATGCCTTATTCTATTTTATTGAAAGGCCTTATTAATATTGACCTTTATTACATCCGAATATATTGTTCTACCTATGTGTGGGTTAGAACCCTAACATGTCCGCCCCCTTAAAAACAACCTTGTCCTCGAGGCTTCAGATGAGGAAATTGCTGCAGAATGGTAGCTAGTTTCCAAGTGGCGTCTGCTAGAGTTGTATCTTTCCACTGTACTAGCACTTCCTTGATGGTTCTTTGACATAGGCGATGCTCACGTTGGTCCAAAACTGCTTCTGGCTGTAGCCAAATGGATCCTTCTTTAGCTAACTCTGGAAGGTTGGTTTGAATTTGGCACTTAGCTCCAATCACCTTCTTTAAGCATGAAACATGAAAAACATGATGTAGCTTTGAATTGCTAGGCAAAGCTAACTGATAGGCGAACTGTCACACATTCTTGAGTACATTATAAGGACCATAAAATTTGGGCACTAGATTCTGACAATGCTCGGTCTTGAGGGAAGTTTTCTTGTAAGGTTGCAGTTGAAGAAACACCTGATCCCCTTCTACAAATCGATGTTCAGAGTGACCTTGATCTTCTTTTTCCTTCATGCGATTCTGTGCCGTGACCAAATTCTCTTTGAGGATACGGAGAATAGCCTCTCGAGCTGTAAGTGTTAGGTCAACCACTTGGACCTTCAAGGAACCCGATAAGTATGAGAGAACTGAAGGTGGCTTATGTCCATATACCGCTTCAAAAGGAGTCATGCCTATAGATGTATGGTATGGGGTGTTTTACCACCATTCAAATAGGGGTAACTATTTAGCCCACTGATTTTTCTTTTCCAAGGAAAAACACCTCAAATATGTTTCCAAACACTTGTTGACAACTCCCATTTGGCCATTAGTTTGGGGATGATAAGTTGTGCTGAGATGCAATTCGGTGCCTTCTATCTTGAACAGTTCTTGCCAAAAATTTATTTTGAAAGTTGGGTAGTGATCAGAAACAATAGAGTGGGGCATGACATGAAGCTTGAAGACCTGATCCATGAATATTTGAGCCACTGTGGATGCTATAAATGGGTGTTGAAGGGCGCATAAATGAGCATACTTGGAAAGGCGATCAACAACCACCATGATGATGGATTTATTTCCTGATTTGGGTAAGCCGGTAATAAAATCCATTGAGATATCCTGCCAAATAGAAGGTGGAATCAAGAGTGGTTGTAGTGTGCCCAACGATTTGATTGTTTCTCCCTTGTTGTGTTGACACACATCACATTCAGATACAAAATTTCGAATTTCCTATTTCATACCATCCCAGAAAAAGGAACGTTTGACCCTATCATAGGTTTTGGTGAACCCGGAGTGCCCTGTTGTGGGTGTAGCATGAAGCTTATAAAGTATCGTGGATTTAAGCTTTGATTGTTTACTTAAATACAAACGGTCTTTGTATCGAAGTTCCTCATGGAGCCAATAGTACCCTAGGGAAGCTGGAGCCTTGGACTGCAATTGGTGGATCACCTGCAAACTTTTGGGATCTTGTAGCCATTCTTGGCGAATGGCTTAGAGCTAATCTAGTACAATGATTGAAAGAGAAAAACGGGATCCTTCATCTTCATATTTTTGGGAAAGTGCATCTGCAACCACATTGTCTTTACCTTTCTTATAAATGATCTCATAATCATATCCAAAGAGTTTAGTCACCCATTTTTGTTGTTTTCGGAGGAAATGCATTGTTCTAGAAAATACTTGAGGCTTTGATGGTCTGTCTTAATTTGGAAACATTTCCCCAATAGATAAGGATGACACAGATCCACAACATGCAGAATAGCCAATATTTCCTTTTCATAGATGGATTTGCCCAGATTTCTTTCAGATAGTTTCTTGTTGGCAAAGGCTTAAGGTCGACCCTCTTGCATAAGGACAACACCAATTCCTTTCCCTGAGGCATCACATTCCAACACAAAGGTCTTTGTGAAATTGGGAAGGGCGAGGACTGGAGTGTTACACATGGCCATATTCAAGGTGTGAAAATATTGAGAAGCGGTTGTAGTCCAATTGAAAGAGTTCCTTTTGAGGAGAGCAGTGAGAGCTACTACAATCTTCCCATAATTCTTCACAAACTTGTGCTAATACCCTGTTAAGCCTAGAAATCCACGCAAGCTCTTAAGATTCTTTGGGTGAGGCCAGTGTTTCATAGCTTCAATCTTTTTAGGATCCACCCTGATGCCATCTTTGCCAACCAGATGACCCAAGTATTCTACTTCTGAGGCGCCAAAAGCACATTTAGACTGTTTCAAGAAAAGTTGGTGCTGAGAGAGTAGATGGAGAACTTGATCCACACGAGCAAGTTCGTCTGTCTAGGTTTTGCTATAGATGAGGATATCATCAAAGAAAACTAAGACAAAATGGAAGAGAAAAGGATGAAAGACATGATTCATGAGGCTTTGGAAGGTGGAGGGGGCATTACACAAGCCAAAGGGCATGACCAAAAACTCATAGTGGCCCTCATGAGTTCTAAAGGCTGTCTTGGGAATGTCTGCCTCTTTCATACGTATCTGGTGGTAGCCTGAATGGAGATCTAGTTTAATGAAGAATTGGAAGCCACTCAATTCATCCAGGAGGTTGTCAATGACAGGAATGGGGAATTTGTCTTTGATGGTAAGTTTGTTGAGGGCATGAAAGTTAGGACACATTCACCAAGAACCTTGTTTCTTCAGGAACATGACCACGGGAGATGAGTAGGGGCTTGTACTAGGGAGGATAATGCTTGCATTAAGGAGTTCCTGGACCATTTTCTCAATTTCATTTTTTTGGGAAAAGGGGTGACGATACAGAGGGATATTGGGAGGAAGGCTTCCTGGTACAAGGGGAATGGAATGATCATGAACACCATGGGAAGGAGGGAGGCCTTGGGGAGTGGAAAAGACCAATTGATGTTTAGAAAGGATGGCTTGGAGGTCTTGCGTTACTGAGGGTGTCTATGTTGCTTGTATGGCATGGAGTTGGGCGATAACACTAGAATGACCCTTTTTGAGCAGCTTTTTTGTGCGATGGGAACTAATGATCTCAGGTGAACTGACAGTGATGCCTTGGAACTTATATTGGTGGCCCTCCTGGTCAAATTGCATGGTTAAGTCTTTAAAATCCATGAGAATGGGACCCAAAGTCCTTAGTCAGTCTGCACCCAAAACAATGTCACAACCTCCCATGTCAATAGAAAACATATGGGATTTCAGGTGGTAGTCACTAATTTGGAGATGCACATTTTCAAAATGCCCTCCACATTTCATGGAACCACCATTGGCAATCATGATTTGGAAATTATTGACGACATGGATGTAGCAATGAGTCTCTTGGGAAATGCGGTGATGAATAAAATTATGGGTGCTGCCACTATCAACCAGAATGATGACCTTCCTATGCTTGATGTAACCGATTAGCTTGAGGGTTTGGAGGGTGGAGAATCCAGTGAGAGTGTTGAAGGAAATGACTGGTTCTACTTTGGGAGAGTCTGAGTGAGGGGTTATGTTAGTGGATTCAAGTGACTCAGACACATAACGAGTTTCCTCATCTTCTTATGAAATCTCCTCGGAGATGGCCATAAAAAGATTTTGTTCTTTACACTTGTGGCTCGGGAAATATTTTTCATCATAGTTATAACAAAGGCCTTTGAGTTGGTGTTCAACCATTTCATCCCTGGTTAATTTTTGGATCTTTAGTGGAGCAGAGGGAGTAGTGAGATTTACTGGTTTAGGGAAAGGGATAAAGGAGGGTTTACGGTTTTGAGAAGATTCCACCTGTTGTGCTTCTTTATCTCTTTTGGTAGCCTCCACCCAACTTTCAGGCTGAGCCATGGGGACATGGGCCCGAATTTCATCCTTGAGGCCACTGATAAAACACTCTCGGAAAAAGGCATCAGGCATGTCCTCTGTTCTAAAATCCAGGTGCTCAAAGGCAACGATAAATTCTTCCACTATTCCTAATTGTTTCATCTTTGTCAGATGGCCCAAATGGTTGGTGTTAGTGTCAAAGCATTATAAATCTCTGCCACAAAGTGTGTCCAAGAAATATAACCTTGACAAGAAGTTTTTCTCCATTGCCACCATTATCAACGTTCTTGATCTAGATGGAGAACACCATACCAGAGTTTGGCCAAGTCATCTGTAATGTTGTATAAAGAGAAGTAATGTTCCATTTGGGTTACCCAACCAGTGGGGTCTAAGCCATCAAATTTGGTCACATCTACCCATGGAAGGCGTAGGTCACGTTGAAAGTGATGGTTCTGCAAGGTATGGGAATGAGAGGAATGGTCACCTTTAGTATGTGGAGGGGAGGAAGAGGAAGGGATATCTGTAGGGATATGAATTTTGGTGTAGAGTGCCAAAAATACTAATTCAAGCTGGGTGGTGAGGTCTTTTTTTATTTCCCCCATTGAGGACTGCATGGTTGTATTGATGGCGGCAACATTGGCACTGAGTTGTTTCACTTCTTGTTGGGTCTCAATGAGACCAGATTGCAAGGTGTTGAACCGAGCTTCCAAGTCTTGGCTATGAGTATGGGCCATGAGGATGAGGAAACTGAAAAGGGGTGGGGAGGGTAAAATATTTTGGCTGGAAAAATGATATAGATGAATGTGATAAGAGAGAAGAGATGAATCCAATGGAATAGGTCTCAAATAATGGTGAACAAATTTCCAGACTTTTTTTTTTTTTTTACCACAGAATTATACTCCAGTCTGAAGAATATTGCAGAGAGGAAATGCCCAAATTCTTAACCAGAAAGAAATGTGTATTTACTTGGCAACCCAAACACAGTTGCGCGACAATAGATCTTGTCTATTTTAATTTGTTTATGTTTTTGTCCCCCAAGGGTTAGGTATTCAAGGGTTCTACAGAAAAGGGTTTTCCTTGTGCTATAGCTCTCTGATATACGTGTGGGGTCCAACAGTGGTACTCGGCCCAATATCTCAGGGCACTAACTAAGGAGGATAGACCATACCCTTAGCCGTACTACCCGACTACCCAGGTACTAGAGAGTATCTTCCTGAGTGCTTTTCTTGGTGACACTATAGCAGTCAGGTGGCTGATCAGTTTATCTAAAGAGGGCTTTAGGTAATCTAGGCTGATCCGTACACAGGTGTTGTCTGATGCGCTACCTCTCAAAGGGGTACCAACAGGGGTTACAAGGGTGGCCAACAGATGTGCGCTTAAGTACCACTTGTATTTACTGCATGTATGAATCCCTCAACCACAGGTTTATGCACGTAACAATAGATCTCTGTGGCTTAAAGATGCTAGAATACATCTCGACCCTGAAAAAAAATTTAACCCACACTTTCTTCCAAGGAAAGTTCTCTGATACCACTTGTAATATACCAGATATAAAATGTATGCAGAATTGAAATAAAATGCTAGTAATGGCAGAATAACAACAATATAACCAGAACATTCACCATAATAACACTGAAATGATATAAGAATAACAACATAAATAACACTTTGAATCTGAAAGCAAAGTTCACGAGCCTCTTCGAGAGGGCAGCCTCCAGTTGAGCAGAGCTCTATTACAATAATATCCAAGCTAGGTTTCTCATACCCTTGACTCCTATTTATACTAAAAAGAAGCATCTAGAGGAAGATCCTTCTAGAAGCAGAAGCTTCTATTAGGTCTTCTTACATCCACCTTATTCTATTTTATTGAAATGTCTTATTAATATTGACCTTTATTACATCCGAATATATTGTTCTACCTATGTGCGGGTTAGGACCCTAACATTTTCTTTCATGTTAGTAGTCTCTTGTGCTTGTACATTAGGTACCTAGTTTTAGTCATTCTATTAATGGGGAAATAACTAATTATATTAGGATAGGATAGCTTGTATGATATTAATTATAATATTATAAATTATAAACACTTTTGAATTTTCTCAGTATTTCTCCATGATTATATAGAAATGCTACAACCCAAATTTTCAAATCCATATATAATATAACAAGGGTTATCATATGTAGGTGTCAACTTCCATTAATTTTTTATTATATTTTACCTCCCTACCATAATTGTGTTAGCCATATGGCATAGAAAGGGATAACTACCATTTTTCCAAGGATTCTTATGAAGCAGAAAGGAGGAGTATTTGAAAAATGTGGTAGGGAAGGTGATAAAAGTGGAAGAAAAGAAAGAGTGTGGGTTGGCTAATTGGGAGGAGAGATAATTCTTGAAAATTGAAGAGGACTTAAAACTAATTTATTTGTTATTCAAATATTACTTTGTCGTGTCCTGTCGTTGTTGTTTGTAAAACTTTGGACATGGAGGGATATGTCATTGTTGTTTGTAAAACTTTGTACATGGAGGGATATGATGTTAGGTTTAATAATAAACAACAAATAAACTCAAAACTGTATCAAGAAAGGGAGTTAGGGAGTTTATAGTTAAGAAATCCCTTAGTGGAAATATGGTTCCTTTATGTAACAATTAGGTATAAATCCCTTAGTTTATAGTAAAATTAGGTCCCTTTATGTTTTCCTTAGTGGAAATCCCTTAGTTTATAGTAAAATCAGGTCCCTTTATGTATCCCTTAGTGTAAAACCCTTAGTTTATAGTAAAATTAGGTCCCTTTAGGTGACCATAAAATATTTCATAGTTATGTATTTAATTCAACTATATACACAACTATCCAACAATTTGTCCTTAAATATATCAAGTGATCCAAATATATAATATAGCATTTGCATAGTTCATATGTTATATAATATAACATTATCACAAATATTACATTTGCTCCACCTCATCTTAATTTATATTAGGAATACGAACAACCCTCAAACCCATCCCATGTAACATGACAATAAAGGAATTAGTATAAAAACTCAGTGACATTTAAACAATGCTAATGGGAAGTTTAAAGCAATGGCATATAATCCATGTTCATGCAAGAGATTCACCTCATTGTGATTAAAACATGTTGAAGTTATTAGTGGTTGTGTGAGGTTATGAAGATTAAACTCTTTGTTTTGGGGATTCTAATGCATTACATTATATGTGGTCTTTGTGGATCCAACCATAGGGAACTTTTCAGAAATCTTAAAGAAATGTTCTAATACATTTTTTTAGTGGATCCAACCATAGGGAACTTTTCAAGAATCTTAAAGAAATGTTCTAATACATTTGTTTAGTGGATCCAGTCATAGGGAACTTTTAATGAATCCCCTTACTTGTTGTTTTTCCGAATTTATTTCCCTTGGCAAACCCAAATTTTGATGTCAATGACTTATTTGTGTGGGTTTTATTGATTATTATGAAAATATTGTGGTTTTATATTTTGTCCCTTATCCCTTTAGTCATCAGTTCGTGCCTGAGCAGTCGGCTAGGAGCCAAATTGAAGGTCGTCACTTCGGTGTTTAAATACCTATAGATTCAAATGCCCTGCTTTTCTGTGCATGGATGATGAGTGAAGGGTAAGAATTTTCCCTGATGTATATCCCTTACTTATCTTTGAGTTGATTGATTCATGGTTGAATGTTTAGTCTTTGTGTCTTCTTATGAATGAGTACATCTGTGGCTTGATTGATTAAAACTTAGATTTCTTCTGCATTTTTAATTGCTTGAACTTGGGTACATATCTGCATTTTTATTGATAAACTCTACATTTTTATTGATAGACTGTGCATTGTGAATGATAAACCTCTAATTTGAATGACAGTCCCTTGGCGAACCAAACTTTTGATTTTAATGACTTCTCTGTGTGGGTTTTATTGATTATTATGAAAAGATTTTGTTTTTATCTTTCGTCCCTTATCCCTTTAGTCATCAGTTTTTTCCTGAGCAGTTGGCTAAGAGCTAAATCGACAGTCATCACATCGGTATTTAAAGACTTATAGATTCAAGTGCCTTGCTTTTTTGTGCATGGATGATGAGTGAATGATAAGAATTTTTCCTGCTGTCTATCCCTTACTTATATTTGAGTTGATTGATTCATGGATGAATGTTTAGTCTTTGTGTCTTCTTCTTTGATGTGCATTATGAATGATAAACCTCTAAGTTGAATGAAAGTGCCTTGGCGAACCCAACTTCTAATTTCAATGAATTCTATGTGTGGGTTTTATTGATTATTATGAAAATATTGTGGTTTTATCTTCTATCACTTATCCCTTTAGTCATCAGTCCGTTCCTGAGCAGTCGATCAGGAGCCGAATCGATGATCGTCACTTCGGTGTTTAAAGACCTATAGATTCAAATGCCCTTCTTTTCTATGCATGGATGATGAGTGAAGCATAAGAATTTTCCATGTTTTCTATGGACCCCTTACTTATATTTGAGTTGATTGATTCACGGTTGAATGTCTAGTCTTTGCACCTTCTAATGAGAGAGTACCTCTGCGACTTGATTGATTAAAACTTTGATTTATCTCTGCATTTTTAATTTCTTGAACTTGGGTACATCTCTACATTTTTATTGATAAAATATACATTGTGGATAGATATTGAGGAGAGATTTTGACATGGGATTCTCCAAACATTCCTCGCAAATGATCTTGGTTATCCCAATAAGGAAGAACAAGAACTCCTTATTCAACTGAGACTCTGAGTGAGCAACAAAAATCTCGTCAAAGGAGATTTTCAAACGAGTCTGTGAATAGATCAACTACAGAACCTTCTCAAGTAAGTTCTATGGATGCAACCTTCATAGATAGGTTGCGCATTGATACTCCTACACCTAAGAATGTAGGGAACATTTATGGTAATTTTCTTTGATTTTGTTTATTTTTGTTGTATTTGTTTGTATTTAAATTTATGTGAGGTTAAATCTTGAAGTCACTTTCAAATGTGTGTGTAGAAAATCAGTTTAGAGAAAGGGATGACAATGAAAAAGAGAGTGGTTTTCACGAAGATTCAAATGTCGATGCAGAGGGTGAAGGTGGATTTAGGAGGCCACGTTATCAAGAAACAAAATATTACACGCCTACATCCACCTATCCTTCAGATGTTGGTGATGAAGTTCCCTGGGAAGGGAATACTGAAGAAATGATGCTTGAATGATGCTCAGGTGTTAAAAAGAGGTTGGAAAATGATTTGGTGGTCTTGGAACTCCCTTAGGAGAGAAAACAAAGCTTGCAAATTGTTTTGCATTCATTGGAAAACTTTATGGATGCATATCAGAAGATAGGGCCAACCACTGACAATTTTGTCGATCTAATGAGGTGGTGAAAGTCAGAGGTGATGGGTCCTGATAAATGAGAGGCAGTAAAAAATAGAGTTTCAAAAGAAGACGTCATTTCCATGTTCAATTTCAAAGAGGGCCCAAAGAAGAAGATGTTTAAGGTACAATATTTTAAGCACCTTGACTTTGCAGGACATCTGTATAATAGATTTTTGGTGGGATAAGGGAAATTGTCGTGGAACGATGAGGTTCCACACTATTTTGCAAGACACTTTTTTGCAGATTCTTTCTTGCACATGCACCCTGATTATACTAGTCTACCATCCAAATATTATGGGATAGGTAAATGATGTACATATGATCGCAAAGGGGTATATCAAAGTGCGACATTGTCGAGGCCTCCAAACCTTTAGTACCTCACCCAACAGGGGAATTTGTTTCACTTTCAGAGTTGCGGGCTATGGTGCAGCCGCACTCCTCGGAGCAAGTCCGCTCTCACAGGATCTTCTTCTCCACAGCCCGAAGAACTCTAAAGTCCTTCTATTTCCCTATCGAGAAATCTACACCCACTGTGTTCCCCTCTACGCGAATTTTCTTTGTTCACTTATCGGGAAATCAGAACTCACAGTTTCGCAAGTTCTCGGTTGATCGCTGGGTTCTCAAATCCCTGAGACCCGATACCTCAGTAAACGCTGAATTTCTCTTTCTTCTATCTGGACTTCGACTCTATCGCGACTTCGCTACTTGTGATACCAAGCCTTCGGCTTTCCAAATCCCTATATCCGATGCGCCGAAACACCGATACAATCCTATCGCACTTTCGCTACTCGCCACCTCGCATCCTCGTGACTCGGAGTACCCAATACTTGGGCTCTCGCCCTCCGAACTTCCATGTTCACGAGATCTCTCTATCTCTGACACCTATCTTCCACTCACTCCTGCAGTCCCACCACATGCTACCCTTTGATTGTCGGGATATCGCGTCTTCGCTACTCGCGATATCAAGCGCTTAGTTCTTTGACTCTTATCTTGCGAGATCCCGATAGGTGATCTCTTGAATGATCCAACGGCCCTGGCTGACTTGGATCCATGCTCTGCTTTCCGATGAGCTTTGAACCTTCAGACGTTCTCACTGTAACCTCCTTGCACCTCTGCAATATCCCATTGTCCTCAGAACTTTGTGAAATCTCCTCAGAGGATTTCGACCGTCCGTTCTTCCTTTGCTAAAACTGCAAAATGAAGGAGTGTCTCTCCACGAGATTCGTTCACTTGCTCGCCAACCTACGACGCCTCCCTCAGACCTCCAATTGCAACTTCTCATCCTTCAGTGAATTCGAAGGCCTATTCCTCCTGAGCTTCCTTGCAATTCTCCAATACTTAGAAGGAACTTTGCACGCACTCCTTGTGGCAAATCTTCAACAACACTTAAATGTCGAAGGAACTCGACTCTGCACACACCTGCAGCAACAGTCTTCCAACACTATGCTCAGAATCGCAAATCTAAGACTTAGCTTGGCCTATGCACTTCTTGCACGACACTGTACCTAACTGGACCTTTGAGATGAATGACAACAAAGGTTATCTCTAATTGAACCCTTCAGTCAACGCACTCCTTGCGAACAAATTCAGCTGCACTCCTTGCAGGAATTCTCATGGATTTGAATCAAAGCTTTCTTCTATTAATTCAAATGCATGTACATGGGTGTTCTTCATACAATTCTCTTCTTTCTCTTCTTCTGAATGCTCCATCTCTCTTTCTAATGTTACCATGATAAAATGAGGGTGTCTATATCTGTTTTCCCTCTTGGACTCTAAACTATCAAATCTAGAATTAAATTCCTATCTACCATCATTAAATCTATTAAATGCCGACTATCTACCTAAGGACGAGAGCTATCCTCTCAAGGTCCATTTACAATGTACAAAGTGCACCTTCATAAATGGCTCATTAAGACTTGCACCACAATCCCAAAGTGTTTTCAAAATTTGTGCTGGCTAGTCCAGCTGTCTCCCGCTCCACGCTAGCTCACTTGATGAGTGAGCGATGCTCCTGCATCATACTCCTCATCTTGAAAATTTTCACGGGCTCCTATCCATGAGCTCCTGCACGGTCTATCCATGCTTTTTTATTACTACTTCGATCTCCCAGCTGGCATCATCCACTAGGTGATTCTTCCACTTGACCAGATACTCATAGTATTCTTTTCTCCTGGTCTTCTTACCCACTCTTTTGTCTAGTATGCATTCCATGTGTGGTTTTTCTGCAACTGGCAATTGTTTCATCCACTAGATCACTGGCTCTTCAGTTCCAATCTCTACTTCTCCAGATCTATAGGGGTATAAATCTGCGACATTTAATATCGGAGATATCCCGATGCCATCCGGCAACTCAATCTTATAAGCATTTTCTCTGAATTTCTTCAGGACCTTGCATGGCCCGATTTTCTTCATTTTTAGCTTGTTGTATGTTCCTCTCGAGAACCTTTCCTTCCTTAAATGTGCCAGAGCCAGATCACCAACTTAAAACTAAAGTTGTCTCTGATGTTGATCTGCTCTGTGTTGGTCACTATAATTGCTTAATTAATTTCAAACAACCAAGTGAAACATAAATTATCAACCCAGGGAAGTCTTTTGTTTCAAAGATAGTTGCGCACTATATATGCTCAATTCCAAAAGCACTTAGTGTTGTAGT
>ML800410.1:291401-304127 GCA_009831015.1 Picea engelmannii
AATGCATTAAATTAAGCATCAAACTCTTAAATACTTTTCTTCTATGTATTAATTTAAATGTTTCATTTTATGTTCACTGTGTACTGTCAAAAATATGATTCTATTGTCAAAAAGTGGCAAAGTTAACTAGTAATAAACTAATGTTTTGTATATTCTCTTTTTTACAATGCATTAAATTAAGCATCAACCTCTTAAATACTTTTCTGCTATGTATTAATTTAAATGTTTCATTTTATGTTCACTGTGTACTGTCAAAAATATGATTCTATTGTCAAAAAGTGGAAAAGTTAACTAGTAATGAACTAATGTTGTGTATATGTTCTCCTTTTTACAATGCATTAAATTAAGCATCAAACTCTTAAATATTTTTCTTAATTTAAATGTTTCATTTTATGTTCACCGTGGACTGTCAAAACTATAATTTTATTGACATATCATCAAATAATTTTGGCAGAATAATTTTAGCAGATTCTAGCTACTAATGGAAAAAAATTTATATTTTTTTTAGTAGATTAACAGATTTTAGCAGATTCTATTTTTTTTTTCTAGTTACTAATGATTTTGTTGGTTACATATATGCACTTAACCAATAAAAAAAATTAAAGGAAAAACTATTTAGGAAAGAAATGCACATGAGATCTACTAAATAAATTAGTTTACATAGATGCACTTAACTAATAAAAAAAATTAAAGAAAAAACTAAAGAAAAGATAGGCATATGAGATCATAGATGAAAACTCATAGAATGTGTTGTTGTTTAAATATATTTTAGAATATGCAAATTCAATAGATGAACAAGAAAAATGTGAACTGTCAAACATACATGATTGTACCATTGCATATTTATTTAAGAATATATGATAGTAGACAACATGTTAAACCATGCAAAACTTATTTGAGAATATATTATGGTAGTAGAAAACACTTTAAACTATGAAAATCCTATGCTGGTATGAACTACACTAAAATGAAGAAATTTTCATGATCTACCAATTTACTTTCAGAAAACTTGTGTTTGATTTTGGAAGAAGGTAACCAATGTGGAATTCAAGGGAGGAGGTATTCATTCAAACATTATGTTTTAGACATGACAAGGAACAACACATGCCCCTTCTACAACTCATATAACTTGTATGAAAGCGAATTACATTAGGAAAACGATTTGTAGACTATGGTTTCGTACTATTCACATAAACCCACATTTTTGTAAGGGTCTTCACTTGACTTTAGGCAAGGTTGTTTTAATTTCCTTAACTTTGTCAGAGAAAAGATCTATTAATTACAATTTAATTCACTTGACTTTAAACAAGGTTGTATTAATTTACTTAACTTTTTTAGAGAAGAGATCTATTAATTACAATTTAATTCTAATGATTAACACTTCTAAATAAGTTTACATGAAAAACAACTTAATTATTAAAATGAAGATTTTAAATAATTTCAGATTTTAAATGTATTTATCAACTTAATAATTATGATGGAGATATTAATATATATATGATATTATTAGTAAAGTGTATTACAACGAGTGGAAGAGATGTTTAAATTGTTTTTAGTTTTTAGTTTTTAGTTCATATTAATTTAAAAAATGAAAAAAAAAATACCACTTAAAGAAGTCAATGCTCTCAAATCAAGGATAAAACAGATGTTCAACTCTTCTTTGATTGGTGCAATAGCAATGAAAATAAAATTCCTAAGATAGAAGAGACATCCAAATTAATTGTAGGTAATGTTTATACAATAAAATCTTGAGATAGAAGAGATGTTCAACTCTTTTTTGGTTTGTGTGTTAACGATAAAATAAAATGCTCAAAATGATGTGACAATAAAATAAAACTTTAAAATGGAAGAGATGATCAACTCTTCTTTAATTTTATCATGTAGTCATTAAAAAAATGCTAAAGCTATAAGAGATATTCACCTAAAGGTTCATATACCCTTAATAAAATACAATCTCAAAATGAAAGATGTTTTTAACTTTTCTTTAATTTTGAGAAAAATAATTAAAAAAAATATTCAAAATAAAAAAAATGTTCAATTCAACTTTAATTTATATAATGTTCGTAAAATAAAATAAAATCGGAATCAGTTAAAATTTGAAACAAGATATTATTACAATATAAAATATAAAATATGTTTAACTTTTTTAAAAATTAATGCAATATTATTAAAATAAAATGGAAAAAAATACTATTGAAAAAAGTAAGTGTTCAAGGGAAATGTTGTTTAAGAATTTTTTAGTTTAAAATAAAATGCTTATACAAGAGGTATACAACTCAATTTTGAATGGTGTAATACTCATAAAATAATTTTGATTGGTGTAATGGTTGAAAAAAACAGATAAAATATGGTTGAACCATATTTTATCTGTGGTTTTTAAGAATGATCTGGAGTTTTTTATACATATCCTTTTTACAAATATCCTCTTTGGAAATATGGTTGAAGATAGTCAAAACAAGTCATCAAAATCTGGAATGTATTTTCAATGAAAAATAAAAAATTCTGGAATGTACATGTGCCACTTGTTTAAAAACACCGTAATGGTATTTCATCTTTAATTATTCGTTCATGATCAACTTTGGACATTTTCCATTTTCTAACAATTTTTTTTTATTGAACTTCTATTAACTTTATGCGCATTGCGCATACCAAATGACTATATTGACAACTTGTGACATCTGTCTGGTAGTCTTGAAAGTGAACATGAGTATCGGTTTGATGGTTTCTTGAAAAAAATATCATTTCAATACAATAGATCCTCTTTCATATATAAAACCATTATCATCAAAGTCTTCTAATAGCCTCATCTTTTGTTCTATGCATCACATCAAATAATATTTCACGTTTTCAATGCTGTCTACAGGTGCAACCATGGAAAAAACATCTCCTGCAAATAATTGGATATATTGGACAACAAATAATTCATGTTAGATTATCACACAAGTACATCTACAAGTTATTTGAAAAAAATTATACATAAAAATTACCTTCTCTAACAAGATCAGAAACTCTATCCCCATCAACTGACACTATAGTTTCATTTGATTCCATCTCCTCTGAGCTTGCAAGTGGTATTTTCCCTTTTACATTAATTTTAGTATGTCTCCAATTTTAACATATCCTGCATTTTTGTTCTCACAAATATCTATGGATTCTGTGTCCTTTATGCAAACTGAACAAAAACAAGAGTAATTTCTTCTATTAAATGAAAACCCATTTTGAAAACGTTTTGTTTTAACTAAATGTATTTTTTGTGTGCCAGGTATTGTATTGGTGTCATATGGGATTAATCTGTTTACATCTTCGATTCCAACATACCAAAAAAACCCGCATAAGACAAGAAATTGTTAACTTGAAATCTCTCAAGAAAATTGTGACATCCCCATCTGGTATGACTCCTACGATGTACAACCTGTAAAAGCACCCTTAATTTTTATTTTTTTTGTGTGTGTAGGAAGGTAATAATGACATTATACTCAACAATGCAACACGACGATGAACACAATGCCTGCAAATCACACAACAACAACATAACGACCTAACATAAAAGAACATCAAGCATCTGGAAGTAATGTACGACACTCAACCGACGAAGAATAAAAATGAATACCCGCCCATCCTACCCTGCAATGGTTAGGACCTCCAGGACACATAAGCAACGCTCAAGCCCAGGCTCCCATCGATTTTGACCATTTAAGGTCTCAATGTTGGCAACTGTTCTGAGGAACAAGGAGGTGTCTACATCCCCCCTGACACAAGCAGACCAACCACATTAAATGTTTACAAAACCGAGTACAAACATTAATTATAATGAACAACCACACCCTCAAAGGGAAGTGCAATCTAAAAACAACTTCGTCAACAACCAAAAATTAATCAAGGCTGAAAGGTCAATATCTATGATTAAGAAAAAGGGGGCATTAATAACAGATCAACTAACCAGTCTAAATCACAACTAGTCAACAATTGTACAATCATTAAATGCAACTTAAATTGAGCGGGTCTATATTACCATCTGGTCATCCATCTACCATAAAATTTTAACTTTAAGTGCGAATCAATTTATCTAGTCACTTAAGCCCATGATTACAATCCACATTAATATTAAAACAAGTCTAGCATACAACTTCGATACACATCTCAATAATTATAAGACTAAACTATGGTTTAATACAAGTCTAACTTATAATTTAGTTACTAGTCGAAGTTGGATGCAAGGCAAAACACAAGGCCAAGGTGTAAGTTAAATACAATTCTTAAGTGCTCACTGAATACAAGTCTATATTACTAAAGAATTACATCCTAATTTAACCACTTATAAGTACATAACGATATTAACTAAATTGATATGTATGTCATTATTAATGTAACACCCTTCTGTAGTATTACTTACATCATGCAAGTCCATCACATATAAAAATCTGTTGGTGTTTAATTGCAATTGTTATCTAAATTATACAAGGGGTTGTTGTGCATAAATGAGTGACATTCCATGCAAAATTTAATGTTGTTCTGCGGTTATAACAAAAACCCATTTCTACTCTATTCAATGCAAGTTTACTGCCATCCTGCGGTTTAAGATTAAATGTCATTCAGAGCCAATCAATGCATTTGATACCGTTATTAATGCTAACCAAGAACAATATTTGTTATTTCCAAAGAATAACAGAGCTGTCCAAAACATAAATGCCAATTAAAATCGTCATCAGGTAAAAAGAAAAAAGCATGGGTAACACACAACGATTTTTAAAGGAAAAAATATCAAGTCTTCAAAAGGGGAAATTTGCCATGCAACAGAGGTAACAGGTGGCCATTTTCAAGGCAAACAACAAACTTCAACAAAAATAAAATCACAGTCTACAGGGAAAATTCGCCTGGCAACTGTCAACTGCTAAGAATGTCATGGTGTTTAGCCAAAGGGGGCTGGGATAATTTTAATCGAACGTAGATGAATAAATTAAAAACATAAACATAAAGGCATCGTCATAATATTTATAAAATTTGTATTCACCATAATAGGTAAAATCCCAGATAAGAATAGTTCACGCCATCCGCAGATAAAATACACAGATAATGGGAAATATCAATGCATATGAAAATGTGGACAAAAGGAATTGCGTGAAGGATGCACAAGTCACAAAAAATACCGAGAAGGAAATGGGTAAGGGATGCACAGAGTGAGAGTAGAAACATTGAGCCTAAGTGTAAAACACAGTCAGGGTGATGACATCCATCATTGCACAAGAAGAAAGGAAGCGCTACCACTCCTTGAGATAAAAATAAGGGTTTCTTTAGACTCTGTCGTTCATTAAGGTAAAGGAAAAATTCACTGCTATAAATCACAGTCATTCATTAAGACACAAAAATATTATCTTTCTTACTATTTAAAATTAATTGTGTGTGATCTAAATTTTCAATAGAAAGTTTCAAATACAATATCTGAATTTATTATTATTGCAATTTAAGAGGTGTCGACTTGCAATTCGTATTGCAGAAAGTTTTCAAGAAAAAATTCTTTTGCCAATGCCTGGCCTAAATCAAGGCTAAATGGATATCCATCATCCCATGCTAATAGTAAGCATAAGTGGTGTTGTAAACGAATACTCCTTCCATTAAAAGATCCACCACTATTATATAGACCATTAATATTTCATATAAATATATATATAAATGGTGGTTGTCCATTAAAACTGTTATCAACAAAATCCTATTGGAGATATCAATAATGCTATTAAAAAAATCGCTTCAACAATGCTGAAAAAATCTAAGAAAATGTCGTCCAACACGGACCCATAATACCTATTTAACAATTCCTTAACAATGTTGTCAATGTCCAACTGTATATGTATAACATTGATCCCTTAAAGGTAGAGTTGCAGTCATCCAAGGATAACATGTTGTCTAAAATTCTCCAGATCTAAAAGCAGTCTAAAACACAATAAAGTAAGATGTAAATCAATGTCATTTCCAAGTCGTTGTCTTGTGTTAATTTTGGATCTAACCATGATATGATGTTCATTAATACAGGAAAATTTCTGTGTAACAAGCCAGAAAAACGCCAAGGATTAAAATCGTGGCCAACAATAAAATTTAAGGGGATTCGCTGGGTGACTTTCTGGGTAGGATGCAGAGATTATCCAAAGTCGAAAACACTAAGATAAGTGGTGTAATGCAGAGAAATCCATCACCAGAAAGCGCAAGACCATGAATTAACTGAGAATAATCAGAAGGGATACACAGCTGGTAGGTTTGTCCTTCGCTCATCATCCTCGCACAGAAAAGCAGGGCATTGAGATCCATAGGTATTTTAATGCTAAGGCGACGACCATAGATCAAGATCTTGGCCGACTGCTCAGGCGAGGAATGGTGATCTAGGGATGAAGGCTAAGAAACCTCGAAGGTCACAATAAACATAGCAAGGTGGTCAAGATGGGTGAGGAAATAAACCATGAGAGTCAATCTATCATCGAGCTAGGCTAAGAAAAAAAACTTCAGAAAACCAATTTCACAAAAATCATTTTACTTCTCCTTTAATAAGCAGATCCAAGCATAAGTCCTAATACAATCTACCGTACAAAATGAAGAGAGTGTACCATTTCCTAATAGCCCACTATGAATGACGTCCTGCATGCTCCGTGCAACTCTCGCTTGTCGACTGATGAGACTTCACCATTACCTCCTAGCCAATGCTAGGGGTACTCTTTTTCCCCCTTAGCCCCCAGAGCCACAAAAGGGCCACACACTCACTATCCATAGATTTCGACTAGCTCCTAGCTTGCCTCACAAGGTCGAGCTACCACCCCTCACCAAGCTAGGTATCCCAACTCCGACAAGTTAAGTCAGTCAAGTGGATATTTCTGTAGCGTAACGTTACACAAACAGAAGAAGATCCTTCATCCTTCTCCTTCCTTCATTATATAGAGTTTTGAACTTCCTTTCTTTCCTAAAATCTCATTTAATTAAAGTTTTTAAAAATAAATTCCTAAAATTTCCCCTCCGTACAAGTGTCCCCCATCCCCTACATTCCTTCATAAATTAATTTCTTTAATTAATTAATTATCCTTATTTCCCTCACCGACTTAGAGTTACTCCTAGAATCACTCCTAGGTGTCCCCAAATTCTCTTATAGGTTTTAATGGCTTTCCCTGTTATTAAATTGCTAGTTCAGTTTAAATTAGAAATCTCTCAAATGGTAGATACTTTTCTAAGTTTGACTTTCCGCTTTTTCCCTAATGTTCCCCTTTTTCCCTTTTTATGTTTACCTCTTTTCCTAGTTTCCTAAATTTTTAGATTTTTCCCTCTTTCCCCTTTCTGTTAGAACTCAAAAAGGTAGGTGTGGAAATTAACCCCCTTTTTCCCTTTTCTCATAAATTAATATATTTAAAATTATCATAAAATAATAAAACGATTAATTCCCTTTTTAAATTTTAATCCAACATATTTTTTTTTATGAAACAATTAATTTTTTACTCCCTTCGTGTTACAATATTATAACGAAGGTCATAATTATTATTTATGCGGTTATTATTATTATTATTATTTATAGGGAGATAAAATTTTACCACTAGCATAGTTTAGACTTAAACCTTAAATTTTCGTGATGGGCGACATTTTATTAGGGAAAATGTTTTTTTTTTTTCTAAATTCTTATCACATTGATCATCCTAAGGATGTCTAGGTTCATTCATCTATCATCAACACCACGACATGCCCTTCAGGATGCACTAGGTGCTCCAAGGGTGCCACTCACCCTAATTTGTTTCCCTTCCGTGATGTGCCCTTCAGGACGCACTACATGCTCCAAGGGTGCCACTCGCCTCTTGACTGACTTGGTAGACATCAAAAACCCCTGGAGTCAATACTCCACCAGGTGAACTTGTGGGAGACTAAGGGCCTCTAAGGAATAAGGCCCCCGCCTTATTGCGTGCCTCTTAGAATCATCGTGAGTGACTATCGCAGTCTGCCCTCACGACATCGTGGGTCCTCTCGAACTAGGTAAACGTTAACCTACAATTCGAGCCACGGTGGGAGTGCTAGTAGGTCGTGGCAGGGTTGCTGTCCACACCTCTCCCTCAACATCTCTGGTAGTCGTGCATGACCCCTTCACTCCACATGTGAGTCTGGTTGGCAAGCTATCGTCAGCCTGCATCATCAAAAAATCATGTCAGAATATATCCATATCATATCATCTAATCAGATGCACTAATATCATAGTAAAAACAATCAAACCCCAATGGTACATTCCCTGACTTGATTTGGAGTCCAAGGGGTTCCATCGATGCCTCTGCATCCTCGAGGTCCAAAATCATGCACACTCAGTAAACCGAGTCAATAACACTTGTCTATGTCAATGCAGTGAAACAATATGTCATCAACCCATAACGCCTCATAATCAAAATCAAAAGTTTTAATAGCATAATAATTTGGATCACTTGCGAGCAAGTGTCCTCAAAGAATAAGTTCGCTCAGTGCGCCAGAGCGAGATGTTACAAAAATGATTGAAGATTGAATATAAATTTGAACACGTTCAAATTTATATATCCTGTGTACATACATGTAACATTTATATATAGACACACCTGCGCACATCCCTTGATGGATTATATTCATGTCTTAGCACCATTTTGCACCATTCAACAACTTATTCAGTGGATTCAAATCGATCGGCATGAGGGTTCAACTGATACCTTCGAAGTGCTCATTTTATACATTCCCTTGCACCGTCATGCTCTCCTTTTCCATGAACAGTTTCAAAAAAATTCCACCAATGTGTAATGTTTAATTTTTTATGAAGACAACATAACCAATAGAATGACCGTGAAGATTTGAACTGACCTACAAACCCATCTGACCATATCCAATGTCGATCGAATCTGATTTCGCGTTCTTTCAATGAATCATAAAATTTATCAATACAATGTTGTACATAATGTGTGTCGTGTGCTCGATCATCACTTATATAAAAGTGATATTCTTTAATAACATGTAGATTTTCGTTGGTTATTTCTATGTTATCAAGACTTTGTTGAGCATGTCTATATAGAATGTGGACAAATATCGTGACTTTATCAGAATGATAGTATTCACTTTGTATTTCTTTTTGTGCAGCGATTGTGTAATTCTCTGTAAAATCAACTACAGAAAAAATTGTCCCTGGTGGAAACACTTCACGGGATTGTTTGAATTGTAGATATTTCCATTGAGCTCTATGTAAATTCTTGGTGCATTTATAGATTTCTTCCTCAAACTTCTTCAAAACATCTATCACACAGAGTTTATCTACCTTCAAATCAATCCTTTTGGAAATAACATTTGACGAATGTGGAGCCGTGTTGTTCATATATTCATATCTCTTCCAATTGACTCTTATATTAGAAAATGATTGATCATCCATATCAATATGATACTTTGAATGAAAGAAACTTATATTTCTACAACGATCACATTTCTTTCCACCAACACATTTTTTTTTTTGTAAATAAATCATCATCTTGTCTTTCACATAGAATTTCAGATATAAAAACATGAAATGTGGAAGGAGGAGGTGAACCTAGCCATAACGTTTTACCAAAATCCAAAAAAGTGTCATAATAGAACTCAAATTCCATACGATAATGACAACAACAAGTGTCACGAACAATGATGAATCTAACAAACCATGGTTTTTGTTGCACAAATGTATTGATAGAAATTTTAACTTCTTTGTGCTCTTCTTTGAACTTATTGAACAAATCTATTGTGTCATTGGAAATATATGTTTTGGATGTTCTTCATATTGTTTTCATGCTATTCTTCGTCACAACACATCCCTTTTATGTGGTGAAACACGAGATTCTTCCAACCAACAATTACGGGCCAATTCTTTAACATTTTCTACAAGTCTATCTTTGTAGGGTTGTCTAGAAATCACTATCGAACAAGCCAATTCATCATTTACATCTATTTGCAATCAAAATTTTCTATGTTTGTGCAATGTATTTCTTGACGTTTCCATCATTTTTTCCATGTGTCATGTCAAACGATATTTTATATTGCTAGATGAAACAACTACTATTTGTATCGCTCTACGTGCAACATGGACATCTTCTTTTCGATATTTTCCAAAAGATTTTAATACACTAGTTATATTGTTAAAGACATTTTGTTTCACCTTTGTATCCTTTGCCGACTTTTGAATACCCAATAATGATGTAGCTTCTTTTAACTTTCTTGACTTCATTAGACAAAGTAAAGGTTGAGCTTGTACTGTTACTGATTCATCTTTGAAAAAATTATTATACATATTCTTAGTTCGATATCTTATATAATGCTTAGCTTTTTTCTTCCCAAATTTGTCAGTATCAACATTTTCTAATATTTCATCATCAGTGTTGATATATTCTCTTGCATATTTCATTTAAAGTTTATATTAAAAAACATAACTCGAACACAAATTCACTAAATTATATATACTTGAGTGTTCATATTGTATTATCTAAATTTATGTACATACCTATAGGTGATTCGTCTCCTACTTCAATTTCCGTTTCAACGTCTTCTGCTTCAATTTCGGTTTCAAGGCCTTCTGCTTCAATTTCGGTTTCAATGTCTTCTTCGACATTATGATACAAATATATTTATGTTTTTTGAAAAGCATCAAATTGTAATTACAATCAATTATATTATTTACAATATTTTAAATTTGAATTCTATACTTTGAAATTCTATACTTTCTGAATACAGTCCCAATGTGTGTCGTGTGCTCGATCATCATATGTGCATGCATACCTGGTTGAACTTCTTCTTGTCGAAAATCTCTATTGACATTATCATCATTTCTTTCTTCAATATTTGCACGTTATTTTTTCTTTCTCCAATAAAGCTCTTTCCTTTGTTCGATTTGGCTAGTATCATCTCGAGTGCGATCACATTTTCTCTTGTGAAAACTTTTGTTTCCCATGAATTTTATAGTTATCTGTAAAATATATGTTCAACAAAGAATTTACCTTGAAAAAATGCTCAACATTTATCTTTCAACATATAAATTGTTATTCCAATAAAAACTTGAACAAACATCAATTACCTTATTCAACAAAAACCAAAAAGATGATTTGAAACTTTGTTTAGGTGCCCTAGAAAACCATCATGTATCGATATCAATCCTCCGATTAAGCCTATGGAACAGAGGGAAAAACAAAGAAAGAAAAGAATACAGCTACAATTAGTAATAGAAATGCTTTTATATACCTATCCCTGAACTCATATATGTCTATCCGTCCGATGAATTGTGTTAAATTTGTTCGGCCGAAATCCTATTTATATAATTTGGCGCGAAATGAAACGATAGGATGTGTCTTTTAATTTTTTTCGACTGATGGAATTCACTCAACAACCTTTCAACCGAAAGAAGGTTTTTTCGACTGAAAACCTCGGAAACCATTCCCTTTTGACTGTTTCCATTAGATTTTAGTCTTTCGGCTGAAATAATAGTTTTTTGGTCGAAATATTATTTCGGCTGAAAACATGAAATTGGGACTGAAAACAAAAACTAGAGAATTTCCCCAAGCTTACTTGAACTTTGGAGGTTCCAGATTCCTGCAAATACTGAGAATTTGGTTTCAAAAATGACACCAACATTTCCAAAATTGAATCTACTTTCAATTCCTATAATTTGTTTTCATTTTCTTTATTTTTATCTAATTTTATTTAATTAAAAAAAAAACAATACTGAATATTTTCAACAGAGGTTATGATTCGGTGAAATGAAATATCGGTATCTCTAAAAATATACGGTGAAAAATTTAGTAAAAAATATATTCATAATCCTTAAATTGTTCTTTTCAAAAGGGTATATTTAGATTTTAGTTTTAAGTAAAAATTAAGATATATACAAGGTGCATAAAAACATGTGTTTAAAATATGCAACGTTTTCAGCTTGGTCAACCTCAAAAAATTCTAGAAATTATAATATTCATCCATTAGATTCAAAATTATAGTCATAATAAAATAGAGTCTATGTAGATTGTTGCAGCATATTTCATTTCTTAAAAACATAAGTTTAATAATTGATACATTGTTGTAGGAAAAAATAACTCATTATCATTCCTTTCATGTTTAAGGAACATACTGTTAAACAATTGTCAAATTGACATATCAAATCGTGATAAAAAAAAATTTGAAAAATAGTCATTGGAAAGCTAACAAAATTATTCACAAGTTTTGGTTTTACTGTAAAGTGAAATTTTAAATAAAAAAAAATACTTTTGTATGTCAGAAGTTGAAGAACTTGTGAAAATACAGTTTTTGTTCTCATAAAATAAGCAAAAGTGTAACCCATCTTCATGATTTCACCCCCCAATCATTTAAACGTTGATCATAGTCTCCACTTTGACCTACATTTTGATTATTTTCATTACAATTAAACTACTGACTAGATTTATCACCATCATATTCCTCCTCTTCATCATCGGTTCCTTCAAAGTCTTCTTATTTAGTACTTTCATGAGGAACATGTTGAATAAAAGTTCTTGCACCATGATCAAAATTATGACTAGCTGAAAAATGCAATGCCTCATTTGCATTAAAAACATTCCTATGGCATTTCCTAGTCCCAACAGAAGAGGTATGCGAACAATTTGTTGATGTCTCAGAAATAAAATCTTCTTTATCCGACGAAGACATCCCTTCTCTCTGAGAACATAGAATGATAGAAATTTTCACCCTCCCTATGACATTATTATAACATGC
>ML800410.1:304177-318381 GCA_009831015.1 Picea engelmannii
CCAAAATTTACCCCTCAAATATTTCCCTCCAAACTTTGCCCCCAATTTGTTTCGCTTATTTTCCCTTAAAAATTAAAAACATTTTTTACTCTTTTATTTTGTTCTTTACATGTTAAATACAATAGTTATCATGTTTATTTATTTATCCCACATTTATTAAACATATTGATGATCCATATAATTTTAGGTATATATGTAGACAATATACCTATTTTTTATTTATCCCACATTCGTTATACTAACAGTAATTTATATCATATGTGTTATATATACACAGTCTTGTTTTATCTTTTTATATTGTGTTATATCTTGGGCAGTATTTGTTTTAGGATTTGGAGCAAGCTAAAACATCAAGAATACATCTTAGGAGAATCTAGCAAGCATAAACATCAAGCTCGACATTTTTTTTTTATTCTTGCAATTTACGAAAACAAACTGTGTATAAGATTATCTTTAAATCATATAAAAAAATTTCATGCGAAAATTAAAAAACAATAAATTTGTTTAGATGTTTTCTACTTTTTTCTAAAAAATACCCAACTTTTTAAAAAATTTGAGACTTTTTTCAAAAAATCTTAACAAAATCCTTAAGACTTTTTGAAAAAAAATGGAAAAAAAGTCAAATTTACGTATAAGTTTTTAAAAAAATTTAGATTTTTTAATTTCTTTTTACTTAAATTTTATTAGCTTTTAGCCCATGGTGGTCACTGAGCAATGTTCGTGCCTTAGCCACGAGGGGCTGGGGTGATGTTGGGCATCACCCCAACCCCCACGACCAAGCCCTGGTGACTGTGACTTGGTCGCGGAGGGGCAAGCCTGTGGCCAAGCCATGGGCATGCCCATGACTTAGCCACAGGGTTGGCTCCCTGCGACCAAGTCACGGTCCCGGTCCTAACATAAGACCAATAAGTCTATGGGTCGAATTGGTTTTTACATATGGCTATTTTTTTTTTTTAATTAGTTTTTATATTCAATGTTGTGTTTTTTAGTTTATTATAATGTGAAAGGACTATTTTTTTTTATATCTTAATATAGGAAAATGTAAGGTAAGATATTATCTATGAATATATTTGGATCACAACCTTCAATAATGACATCCAAAAATGAAATTGGAATCTCCATGAATGATAGGCAACAAAATGATAACTTAACACCTGAGCTATCAAAGGCAAGGAAGAATGTTAGAGAGTGCAAATTTGTGGAAGGTGAAAACAAACAAGAATATTATTTGTTTTTTAAAGACAAGCAAGGAAATAATGGAGATCATATATATTTGTATTGTGCCGAATTAGAACATGTGCAAGGAAATAATTAGGCACTTGGCTTGTTGCGAGATATATGTTTGGTGCCAGCCACATATTGTTTATTCACTTGTCAAACAAGGGAGAACTTATATCAAGTTTAGATATTGTTTCAAATTGAGAAAATATAACAAAAATGAGTGCTTTTCAGAATTATGGGTATCCATCATTGATGACATTGAGAAAGGCAATGTAAATTTTGTATTTCTATTTTTGTGTCATTTATTATTTTTAGTATCATGGCAATGTTTTAATTTTTTTTTTTGTAAGTAAGAAGTAAAATATATTAGGTTCCTGCAATACTACAGTGAGGTTTCAAAATACAAACATGTTCAAAGTGGGATTGCTGGACTGCCCCAATAGAGGGGAAACCAGTCCAGCCTTCCAGCCTTCCTCTTCAGTTCAGAATGCATAGAGACAAAAGAAAAAAGTGTAAAAACTAAGTTTAAACTGATCTTCATCTGAGACCATTAGACTGGTATATCGACCCAAAACAAACAGATAGACTAAACACCTGGCGAGAAGGTCGGCCACATAGGAGCGAGGTCCCCGGGCCACGACTCTTCTTCAATGAAAGTTGGCTCATAATCTGGCTCGCTTGCCGCGTCGCGCTCGACCCCCTTATCTCGGTTGTCGTGCTCTTTTTTCGCTGATTCCCTGTGGGCTGAGCGTTGGGCATTGTGCAGTATTCCACTTGTAGCAGCTGCAAATGCCTCTCTTGGCATCTCTTCAACCTATTCTTCAATTAGAGCCCCCTGCATGGATGAGAGTAGTTGGAGACACCTCTCCACCTTTGCATCTGAGGCCTGGACTCGATAATTGAGATCTGCCATCTCTCGTCGAAGCTCAAAGATTAGATCATTCATGATGTGCAGACGGTCACTAAGATATATCCTATCGAAAGAGCCAGGTGACTGTCGTTTAGTTCGCTTAGGTGCTCCCCGAGAAGACTCGCCTCTTGGGCTGGGGATAAGTGAAGGGGGCTGAAACTTCACCAAGGGATCGAAAAGGTGGCGCGGGAGGGAGTTGGGCGAGTGGGAGGAAGTAGCTCTGGAAGCTACCATTGGTTCGACCACTGGAGCAGCTCAAGAATCTGACTGAGGACAAGGGGTGGGTTCGCTAGATGACGAGCTGGGAGGCATGACCAGAGGTCGATGGGGCTTCTAGGGAGAGCCCCGTTTCGGCCGTCCTCTGAGGCGCCTCATTGCACTTACAGTATGAAGGAGAAGGCAGCGGAACAACGTCCAATGCAGGAGAGAGATAGGGAAACCTTCTTGCCTGTGCTGCGACCAGAGGAGTTGTGCAGGTACCCGATGGAGATGAATGGCAAACGACGAGGGTGAATCCATTGTAAATTCGCTTGCGAGGGAGAGCCTACGAGTGTGCGGTGTTAATGCCCCCTCAAATCACAATACTACGCCATTAAATTCCAGGGAGGGTGGTGGGCTGCTGCACGTGCCCATCACGTGCCTTCCTGCTATGTTGGCTTGTGCCAGCCTCCCCTCCGTGCCATGATGAGCCCTCTAACACCTCATCTGGGGGAAGATCAACCAATCTAGCCTTGCGAATGAACCGTTGTAGGATGTGGTGATCCTGATTCTGGGTAGAGCTATGTTGAAGGTCGGGGCCTCTCCAGGTGGTGCCCAAGTTAGCCAAGTCATCTGCGACTTGATTCACTTTCCTTCTTATATGTGAGGGGATGATGACTCGGTTGGGATGTAGAATATCTGCAATGCTCTGCAGTCCATGAGACAGTCGCCAGCTGGGTGAAATGCTTTCCGGGTTTGCCCCATGTATGATTTTTCCCAGCAAGCCTATAATGACCTAAGAGTCCCCCTCGATGATGAGTTTTGGGAAGTTATTTTTAGTGGCCAGTTGCAGTCCTTTGATAAGACCATAGAGTTCTGCTACGTTGTTCGTAGTATGCCCCAGAGAGCCCGCTCCTATGACAAGAATTTGCCCAGCTTGATTAAGGAAGACTACTCCATACCCTACATCTCCTGGATTATCTTTGGAGGCTCCGTCGAAATTAAGTTTGATGAAGTCTTCTGGTGGGGGAGTCCAACGGGAGGGCCAACTTGTAGGCGAGGGGGGAGAGGGGTTGGAGGGAGTCTGAGGAGGGGGGAATGGCATCCAGTGTTGAAGGATGGGGAATTTGGAAGGAGGGCAAGAAGTATCTACGTCAGACCATTTCCTGAGGAGGAGAGTTTCCACGATATTTCGGTGACACTGATTCCAGCAATGATGCCACGGAAGAGAGGTATTTTTGAAAATTCTTCGGTTTCTTTCTTTCCAAGTTTACCAGAGGATGAAGCCAGGCAGAATTTGCCATATGTGATTGAGTAAGGGGGAGCAGAATGCCTGGTCTCTCCAATGCATAATAGTTTCTAAAATGTTGCCTCTGAGGCGATCCGAGGTGCGCATGATGATCGCTGCTTGATCCCATAATTGAGTGGTGTACGGGAAAGTATTGAGGAGGTGGTTCATATTTTCCTCTGCCTCTTCGCAAAGAATGCAAAGGGAGGGTCCGATAAAACCTCTCTTCATAAGATTATCCCAAGTAAGAATGCTCGAATGAGAGACCAGCCAGAGGAAGAGAGTGATCTTCGGCCAGTGTTTGAGATTCCAAATTTTTCCCCAAGCTTTCGAGGGTATGGGATGGTCTGACTGCATTTTAAGCTGGTAGGCTTCTTGCATGCTGAAGGAGCCCTTGGGCCAGTAACCCCACCGAAGGATATCTTCGCCTTCTCTTATGGGAATTTTCCTTTTGGTTAGATCTTCTTGTAGTGGCCCTAGATCGACCTGCATGCCGAGGTTGAGGGTCTCCCGATCCAGATGCCAACAGCGCCAAGTATCCTCCAGGGGATTGTTCTGCCAGTAGTCCATTATTTTTGTCATGCCCAACCGGGTGTTGTGAGTACAAATGTCATGGGCCCAGTCCTCATTAATCAAGGCTGGCCATTGTTGCCAGGAATCCTGCTAAAATAAGGCCGTTTCCCCATTTCCTACGTCCCAGAAGGCATGCTGAGTGACTAGCTGTCTATTTTGTCTTGCCACTGTCCAGATTAATGAGCCTGGATTATCCTCATTCCATCTAATGAGGTTCTTTTCTGTCGTTCTGGGGGCATATTTCTTCCTCCAAAGTCTGGCCCAGAGATCTGTTGGATTTTTTAGCCAGCGCCACCAGATTTTGGCGTTGAGTACCTTGTTCATTATGGATGGATCCCTCAGACCTAGTCCGCCTTGAGTCTTGGGCTTACAAAGTTTTTCCCAGCTGACTAGGGAAATCTTCTTTTCTTTATTGAGTCCCTACCATATGAAGTTCCTCTGTAAGATTTTAATGGCGGTGAGGACAAACTTTGGGGCAGCTAGCGCTGAGAAAGTGTAAATCGGTAGGGCTTGAAGGACGACTTTGAGCAAAATAAGACGACTAGGCAGGTTTAAGGCTCTGAAGGTCCAAGAGGAGAGTCTTTTGGAGAAGGAAGAAAGCAAAGGTTCCCAAGAAGAGTTCCAGAGGGCATTGTCAATCAGGGGAATGCTGAGATATTTGGATGGAAGGGAGCTTCTTTTAAAACCTAAGATATTTGAGATATGGCGCTGGACCTGAGGAGGCGTATTAAAGAAGAAGATTTGGGATTTATCTTTGTTGCATTCCAGGCCCGAGGCATCGGAGAAAGTTTGGAGAATGTCCTGGATGGAGTTAGCTTCTCTTACTGTGGGGCTACCCATTAAGAGAGTATCGTCCACAAACTGGCTATGCGAGATAGGGGGAGAGATTTCGTGCAAGGGTAACCCTACCAGATGGTTGTTTTCTAGAGTAGCGTGGATAGAACGGCTAAGTCCTTCAGCCATATTAATGAAGAGGAAGGGGGACAGGGGATCACCCTGCCTAATCCCTCTTGAGGGGGAGAAGGGCCTCGAAGGCACACCATTTACCAGAAGAGAAAAGAAGGCCTAAGAAGTCAGTTTAAGAATCCAAGCTACCCATTCTTGATTAAAACCAAAGGCTAGGAGCATTTCTCGCATAAACTGCCAGCTTAGCTTATCAAAGGCTTTAGAGAGGTCAAGTTTGAGGAGCATACCAGGTGTTTTAGTTTTCTGCAGAGAATGAATTACCTCATGAGCCAAGATGACGCTGTCCAAGATTTGTCTGCCTTCTACATAGCCTGATTGCTCCGGGGAGATAATCGCTGGTAGAATTGGCTTGAGCCTTTGGGCTATTACTTTCGTGAGGAGCTTGTATATGACATTACAAAGAGCTATGGGCCTGTATTGGCTGGGTCTATGTGCCTATCCCTCTTTGGGGATTAAGGTGATAAAAGTGGCGTTCAAAGCCTTGAGGACATTTCCTATGGTGAGAGAATCCTCCAGAATTTCCCAGACCTCTGTTCTAATCATCGGCCAGCAGTAATGGAAGAAGTCACTGGTGAAGCCGTCAGGCCCAGGAGCCTTGCCTTTGGGGGTGTCCTGTAGCACTTGATCTATCTCTTCGATGGTGAAGGGTCTGATGAGGGCTGTGTTCTGTTCCTGGGTAATAATGGCGGGCACATGTCTTGTAATCTTATGGATAGCTTCATGCCTGTCTGAAATGGGTTCGGTGAGTAGGTCTTGAAAGTGATCAGTCAAGATTGATTCTAGATCCGCATGAGACTGGAGGATTTCCCCTTCATCCGAGACAAGGTGCGTGATCCTGTTAGAGTGCCTTCTCTGGATAGCAGTTCTGTGGAAGAATTTGGTGTTGCGTTCCCCTTCTTTGAGCCACTGAATGCGTGACTTTTGTTTCCACAGTATCTCTTCTTGCCTCTTCCTTTCTTCAAGCTGTTGGTGTACTCTGAGTTCCTGGGCTTTGAGCTCTTTTGTTAGCCCCTGCTCTCTAATTTGGCGTTGTATCTTGTTCTCTTGATCTGATAACTGTTTCTGAGAGTCGAAAATGCTGCCGAAGGTTTGCTTGTTCCAGAGCTTAAGCGTGTGTTTGAGATTCTTCATCTTTTGTTGGAACCTATACATTTTGGAGCCATAAGGGATCTCTGCTTCTCTCCACCAGTCTTGGATATTTGCTTGGAAATCCGGGTGATCGAGCCAAAACTGTTCAAATCTAAAGGGCTTCTTTCCGGGTGTGGCCGGGACATCCACCCAGAGTTGTATGGGCCAATGATCCGATCCCAGTAGATTTAGTATGGTGGCTTCCATTGCCGTGCCATCCATCATGAAGGATTTTGTTATGAGGAAGCGATCCAACTTACAAGCTATTTGATGCATTCCCGTTCGCCTATTGGACCAGGTGTGAGAGCCATTGCTTGTCTCCAGATCGATCAGCTGCAGGTCATCTACTAGTTGATTGAAGTTGCAGGAGTCCTAATCCAGCCGTCTTGAGCCGCCTTTCTTCTCCTTCAGGCTACGGATGATGTTAAAGTCACCTCCGACAATCCATCTGTTGTGCTGAGTAAGGCTAGTTAAGTGCCTTAGGCTCCGTAGGAAAGCCTGTTTGTCCCTTGGTGTAGCTGGTTCGTAGACATTGGTGATGTGCCCAGGCTTATTTGAGCCAATGAGCCTGTACTCTATGGTGATAGCCCATCGCGTGGCATGTATATTCTGCATTGTTATAGTATTGGAGTTCCAGAGGATGGCCAACCCTCCAGTCATTCCAATGGAATCAGTCGAGACTGCCCCCCCTTGCCGCCAGCAATAGGGAAGCAGCCGATCAATGTCTTCAGTGGTGCTCTTGGTTTCTTGCAATAGTACAACATCAGGTGTTTAAGCTATAATCATTTCCCGTAGCATTTTTTGCTTGCTACATCCATTAAGGCCTATGATATTCCAGTATACAATCTTCATGATGACGGTGGGGGGGGGAGAGGAGGGAAACTATCTGAGATCAGATTGATCTGGCCTGAGTTTACCATGAAACTTCCTATTTCCTGTATGAGCTTGTTTGTGGATTTACGACCCCGTTTCTTTTTGTCTTTTTGAACTTTGCTTGGAGTTTTCGTCTGACTACCCTGGATGCCTAGGGCTTTGTTAGCTCGGGCTGAGGAACCTGTGGATGAATTGAGGAATATTTTGTGCACTTTCCTCAGTTGATCCCTGGGTATAGTATATAATTTTTGATGCCTATAAGCGTGCTCAAGGTGGTCCAGGTCCACTCCAGCCAGGTCCTGCTCCTCTAGCTCCATTTCCTCATCACCATCTTCAATCTCCTGCATTTTTGGCAGAGCCTGAACCGTGCCTGTGGGTGGATGGTCTATTTCCTTGTTTTTTGGTGGCTGTTCCGCATTCTGTGCTACGGGCTGTGGTGCATTGTTCAAGGGGTGTGTGGTCGGTGTTTCTTGGGTAGGCGGATTTTCTGGCTGATTTTGCAGTAGGGTAAACTTATTGCTTGTGGAAGGAGTATTACTTACCTGGGCCGATTGCTTTCGTCCTCCTTGTCGTCTTTTCCCTATTGATTGCGTAAAGCCATCCTTGTCTTTGCTGCCTTCTGGGTTCTCTTCCTTCTGAGTCATATTGAGAGGGCATTCTCGGAAGAGGTGACCGTGTTCATGACACCTTCGGCATCAGAAGGGAATGTGCTCATAATCGATGGTTTGAGACCAATCTTCGTCCTGATATTCCAGCATGATTGATCCTGGGAGCGGCTTAGCTATGTTTAAATATACACAGATTCGCGCATATGATGTATACCGCCGCTGCTTGGTAGCCTCGGAGGACTTAACATATATGCCAATGGTGTTCCCTATGCCCGCCAGGACCTCTTCCAGCCAGAATTCCTGGGGGAGCGAGTTCAATTGGATCCAGACCGGCGCATGGGCAAAGTCTTCCTTCTCTGGGCTGAATCTCTCTGTCCAGAATCTCAAGAAGAGTCCAGCCGAGTTGTAGAAGTAAGGGCCTCCGTCAAAGATGCGATTTCTGTCTTCCAGATTGTGGAAAATGATTGTAAAGAATCCCTTCGAGCCCAGTTGTAGGTCATAGTGGCCTTTTGGTTTCCACCAGTGCTGGATCCATTTGATCAAATCCCACTCTGAGGGCCAGAGCCCTAAGAAACTCCCCACCAGGGCATTATCTCGCATGTATTGTTTCTTCTCCTCTATGCGGGGCGAGCTTATGACATATTTTGGAGCCTGCGGTGCCTGAGGAATGCATTTCCTTAGCGTCCAAGGAGCTGAGGCGGTGGTCGGGGTCTTCTCTGTGGCTGGGTCAATGTCCATTTCCCGATCTTTGAAGGTCCCTTCTGCAAAAAACTGCGCTCGGATGTCTGGGGGCGCTTTGAAAGTTGGCCTTTTCATTCCTTCGTCCAGGTTTTCGTTGGCTACAGCTTGTTTGTAGGAGATGTCGGGCGGCGCTCCCTCCCCGCGGTTCTAAAGCCCCTATGGGGCCGTCATCTGTTGTGGGCAACTCTCTCGGGTTGGGAAGGTTCAAACCCTAGTTGCAGAGCGCTCGACTTCATCGGTACTGTTTTAATTTTTTTTTTTTTTATGCTGGTGGAATCGACAACTGGGCCGGTCTCGTACTCGCGTGACACAGGGTCGATTCCGACCGCTACCACTATAACCTCCAGGTGCCATACGTATGCCCCTTCCGCAGGAACGTAAGTCGGGGGGATTTGAACTTGAAACCTCATCGTACATAACGCGCTATATCACGGCACTTGCCAATTGAGCTGCCCCCCAGGGGCTGGTAATGTTTTAATTTTATTTAACATGAAAATGTTATATTTTATTTTTATAGGATTTTGTTGAACTTTTTCACATATGTTAGTGGGGATTTACTCTACAGAGAATGATATCATGGATGTCATCAATGCTTTTCATATTGAAAAGACACAAGAAGGAAGGAAAAAGAAATAGAAAGTAATGGAGGTTGAACCTACAAGAGTAGACAGAGAAGAACATGAAAGAAGAAAGAAAAGTCCTCATTCTAGAAATCCTAAAAGGGTTACATTTGAAAATGAGGAAAATCCAAATGAATATTTTGTTGAGATTTGTCCCAATGAGGTTATCACTCCTTCTCACAAAAAGAAAAAACAAGATAAACACATTAGAGAGATGGTTGATGATGAGTCTATTCCTATTGATTATGAAGAAATCATTGATTTAGAGGAAACACATTTAAATCATAAGAGGAAGAAAACAAATGTTGATAATGTTCAAGAAGCCATCGTTAGCTCAAAGTATTATAGTGAAATTGCTAAAGGTAGAATAGAAATAATAACACCGGGTGTTGATCTAGAGGATGGTATTATGAAAACAACACAAAATGCCATTCAAAATAGAATGAGGACGACAATCTCAGTTGATGAAGGCCACAAATTTTAGTTGAATGTGAAACAACTTTATAAACTCACAGAAAGACAGGAAAAATATCAAATTAGAAAACTACATCACTTGCATATTCACAATTTGAAAGAATTGATTAGATACAATCCATATTCACATGTGGTTGACTACCTAGTTGTTGTTGACCCAATGGAAGTTCCTACGAGGGAATAATTTGATATATCAAAATGTTTTGACTACAAATATTATGTTATTGGAGGAAATCATTATGTAGGGGCTAGAAGAGAATTGATGCAAGAATATCCCAATAATCCTCTTTTTGAGACAATCAAATGCATAATTTATGTCGGTTTAACAGATTCAAAAGAAAATTTACCAGCATGGGATCATAACATAGACAATGAGTACATAATTTCTATGACCTTCATTAAAAGGATGATATTTATCCATAATGAATTTTCTAAAATATGTCACGGGGAGAGATCAAATGTTGTGATGCAGACGCCTCCCGCGCGTGTGCACGATCACTAGGACCTTCTATTCCTTAGGCCCGAAGAGCTGGAATACTCTTCAAAACCCCTTTCGGGACTTTGTCACCCACAATATGCTCTTTATGACCTCCCTCCTTGAGATCGGGAGATCGGAAATTGCAAATTCGCAAATTCTAAGGTCGCGTGTTTATTACTTCACAATTCCCTGAGACCCGATACGAGTCAATGTGGACTTCTCCTCTGCTATAGGAACTTCTCTCTATCGGGAAATCACTATTCGTGACGTCAAAAATTTGAAAGTATAACCTCCGATGCCCGATGCACCCAATCTTCGATACTGCGCCACCTGTCCACTCACATATTCCTCTGTGGCCCACACTCCATAGGCAAGTCGAGAAATCGCGTATCGGGATATCGCGATTCCCGTTGCACAAATTCATGAACCCTTCCAAGTCCCGATCCCCGATATGTGTGTGGGAGTTCTCCTCCACATCACCCCTCCTTGTCGGGTTATCGGATATCGCGTGCTCGCTAATTCAACCGTAGCGATTCCTTTGCAGGAGAAAACCCCGAATGTCGAACCCCGACTCTCCGGAATCTTGTACCACATGTCCCCGTGGCGATCAACGACTCCGGTTACGTCAGGAAATCACTAATCACGATTTCAATAGGCAACAAACTCCTGTCTTCGCAAACCTCGATGAGCCGAATCCCGATGGCTCTTAGATCCTCCTTGGCGCGATTAGGCTTAACCCGTGTACATCTCCTCGAGATCTAACTACTGGCGGGATTTCGCTAAGCTCCTCTGCAAACCCTGACCGTCAATTTATTCTCTTCAAGGACTCCTCCCGATCTAAAGCTCTTTCTTGCTCGAACCTTCTTCAGACCCTCTCCTGGGTTCTCCTCCACAGTATCGCGAAGGAACTATCCCTCCTGAGCTTGTCAACTCTAATTCCTTTAGAGAGATTTTGCGCATACTCTTCGTACTCGACCTTCAACAACTCCCCTAGTGTTGAGTCTTTCAGATTCTGTGCACCTACAGATGAGAATAAGTGTTTAACTATCGAGCCTTCATCAATGGACTCTTGTGGATGAATTCAACTGCACTCTATGCAGGAATCTCCTGGCTCAGACAGAGAAACAATTGAAACTTATTCTCTCTCAGACTTCATTTAAACTTGAAATCATATGCATAGAATAAACAAAGCAATGCACAACTAGAAACAAACATCCATGAATGAGCATAACATTTACACAGAGTAAACAACAACAACCATGAGATTAAAACAGAACTTCATTTCTATTAATTCAATATTTTGTACATGGGCATTCTTCACAGATTTCTCTGCTTGCTCTTCTCTCCTAAATGCTGGCTAATGTTACAATGATACAACGAGGGTGTCTATATCCATTTTCCCTCTCTTGAACTCTAAAACTGTCTAATCTGGAAATAAAATCCTATCTACCTGCATTAAATCTATTGAATGCCTCATCTACCTAAGGACGAGAGCTTATAGGCTCAAGGTCCTCTATAATGTACAAAGGTGCTTTCATAAATGGTTCATTTATACATTGGCGCATCATCTTGAATGAAAATTCAAAAAGGTTCGGCTGGCCTTGTCCAGCTATTCGTTGTCTTCTATGTTGGCTCGCTTGTCTTGGGCGATGCTCCTAGATGAGTTGATGATGCTCCTGCATCATACTCCTCGTCTTGAAAATTTTCATGGGCTCCTGTCCATGAGTTCCTACACGGTCTGTCCATTCTTCTGTATCATTTATTCATTTTCCCAGCTAGCATCCTCGACTGGGTGATTTTTCCACTTGATCAGATACTCGAAATATTTCTTTCGCCTGGTTTGCTTACCCACTCTTTTGTCTAGTATGTACTCCATCAATGGTTTCTCTGCTACTGGTAATTGCTTCTGCCACTGGATTGTTGGAAAATATTGAACAAGCAACGAATGCATGTTGATGGTTGTTGTCATTGATGGCAAGTTTGAAGATAGCGAATGGTTGTTGACATTGATGGATTTGTATCAGTCAGATTGCAACAAGATCACGGTTCAATCGTAACCATTGAATCCAAAATGGATCTGGACCGTAGTTTACAGTCTTTTGTCGGAGAGAGGATCTGAGCCATCACATCGGAATCTAATACCCGTCAGTTGTCAGACCTGCAGAAGCTATGAGGGAGATAAGCCATCGGGGATCGGGACTTTGAAATGTCCAATTCACTCGACAACGAAAACCCCAAAATCGTGATATGTGATTTCACGATTTGATCGTAGCCGTTAAAGCAAGCATGAGATATGGACCATTGATTTACTTCATCGGAGAATCGGGGATCGGGACTTTGAAATGTCCAATTCCTTGACAACAAAAACCCCAATTTCGAGTTATGCGAAATCGCGATTGAACCTGAACCGTCAGATCAACATGTGATCTAGACCATTGATCCAACTCACGACAGTAGACCACGTCAGCTGGGGACACGTGGCACAACCAGGGAATGACAGGTGTCAGGCAGATTCAACACTTTAGGCATATGTAAGTCATGGATTAGAGTGACACGTGTCAGGATCTAACACGTGTTAAACCACGTGTGATGTCAGCAGAGGCATCGACGATCGAGACTTTGAAATGACAAAGTCACTTGACATCGAAAGTCTCGAAATCCCGGAGGGATCGGGACCGTCCATCTGAGGGACAGGTGTCGAAGATCAAGGTCCGTCGACATTTTGTTCATCGGGAAATCGGGGATCCCGTTGAAAAGAGTTTTGTGCAAATCAGAATCGCGATCCGCGAAACCCCGATGAATGGGGGCCAGCTGTCAGCACAGCAGAGCAGGAGAACGGAGGTGTAGTGGAGGCTAGCTGTCATCGTAATGAAGCATCGGGATTTGGATGATCGGGTTTTGGTATTGACAAGAACATTGAACATCAAACATCACGAAATTGCGATACACGATTTCCTGATAAGGCATATAGACTGTGGGCCACCTAGGAGTCAGTGGAGGACAGGTGGAAGGCGAACAGGACGTGCATCGAGATATCGGGAATCGGAGGATCGGGAAACCCGTAGGCATGAGCATGGTGACATCGAAAACGTCGAAAACCCGATGAGAGATTTGACCAAGGTCATGTGTCGACGGTCATATGGGCCAATACCTATAGCCAGCAGGGCTAGCGCATGGAAAGGGGCACATCAGTAATCGGGGATTGGAGAGGTGAGAAACTCTTGACATCAGGAAGTGCGAAACCCCGAAACCCCGACGAGAGGTATGGTGGTAGTCACATGATAGCTAGTCACATGGACCATTGTGTAGCTAGAAGGGGCTAAAGTTCGGGAAAGGTGCACATCGGGGATCGAAGAATCGGGGGTTATGAGTACATGTGCATCTCGAAACTGAGAATGTCGAAATCGTGATGAGAGAAATCCTGATTGGTTCTGAACCATTGAATCAAGTATTGATCGGAGGGTTCTTGTTCTTCCTCACACATTAACGCTTTAGTTATGAATCAGTTAAGAGAAACAAATTGATAATGACAAATCTGTTAGCATTTCAGTTTCCAAGATAGATGTCCTTGTATTACCTATTGGAAGGGGAAGTTGAATCGACTGTTCAATCATATAAAAGAAGTGGAAACAGACTGTGTGGGGGCGGCCATTCTGAAGGGAAAAAGAATCAAACAGTAAGAAGGACATGCATGGTGTGACATTATAGATGAGGTCCATAATGTGATGAAATGGAGAGTGGAAGAAGAGCAGAACGATAGAGCAGAAGCAGAGTAGAACGATAGAGCAAGAAAAAGAAGAGCATAATGACAGAACAATGTGATGCAGAGGAGACTTGCTGGGTGGATAGAGAAAGAGAAGAATTACAGAACAGAAAAAGAATGGTAAGAAGTGATTTATCCGCATAAGTTGTCTGTGTATTGATTATTTGATATTTAAGGGTGGTTGGGAGGTGCTCGGGAGGACTGTGGTCCTCAGAGGTTGAAGTGGGATCTTGAACACAGGAAGTTGTAGCTTCCATCTGGTTGTGGCCAGAGAAACTAGGGTGGCAGGGTGGTGCTAGGGAGAACAAGTGTTCTCTGTTATACAGGTTGGAGCCTGTGTAACTGGAAGTTGGTGCTTCCATC
>ML800410.1:320735-335291 GCA_009831015.1 Picea engelmannii
TTTTTACCTCTAAAGACTGTAAAATCAAATATGTGGATTCAGGTAAGCTAGTTGCAAAAGGTATAAGAACAAAAAACAATGTCTATGTTTTAAAAGAAGAAGAAGAAGAAGAATGCAACTTAAGAAAATATGATGAAAGTTGGCTGTGGCGTAGGAGACTTGGTCACCTAAATTTTGATCACATAATCAAGCTCAAAAACAATGGGGCAGTAAAAGATCTTCCGAAGATATGAAAACCATATGACTCTGTCTGTAAGCCTTGTCAGATAGGAAAGCTTACTCGCACTCAATTGAAATAAAAAAAATTTCCTTCAACATAAAAACCTCTCCAGTTAGTACACATGGATCTATGTGGACCATCAAGGAAAGAAGGTAGCCGTTTTGAAAGAAAAATCTGAAGCACTTGAAAAATTCAAAGTGTTTAAGGCTTTGACTGAGAATCAAACAAGAAAAAGGTTAAAGGCAGTAAGGTCTGATAGAGGAAGAGAGTTCAGTTCTGGAAGCTTCAAAGAATTCTGTGATAAAAATGGGATCAAAAGAGAGTACACAATTCCAAGGACTCCACAACAAAATGGAGTTGTTGAGAGGCAGAATAGGTCAGTACAACAAATGGAAAGATCTATGATGAATGAAAAAAACATACCTCAGACATATTGGGTGGAAGCAATCCATACAGCTGTTCATATCCTTAACAAAGCTCATCTCAGACCACACAGTGACAAGACCCCTTATGAACTTTGGTTTGGAAGACCCGCTTCAATCAAACATTTCAAAGTTTTCGAGAGCACATGTTATATCAAGAACAATGATGAAAATATTGGCAAATATGATGACAGGGCTGATGAAGGTATTTTCTTGGGTTATGCCACAAATAGTAAAGGGTACAGATGCTACAATAAAATACTGCATAAACTAGTTAACTGTATAGATGTAAAAATTGATGAAGAAATTCCAGTCAGAAATATAAGCAGTGATGAACCAAGAACAAAAGATACAGTTGAAGATGAAGTTGAATAGGTCCAAGGATCAGAAAGAGAAGAGACTAGATCAGATGAAGATGTGAACATCCAAACTGATACAAGTCAACAGAAAGAAGCAAAATCTCCTCTTAGAATTATCAGAAAGAATCATCCTAAAAACCAGATAATTGGGGATATAAATGAAGGAGTTCAGACTAGAAGGAAATTGATTAAGGACACAGAACAATCTCATGTTGCCTTTATATCTACGACTGAACCTACAAATTTTGAGGAAGCTAGTCAGGAAGAAGATTGGATTAGAGCAATGAATGAAGAGTTGGATCAGATTGAGAAGAACAATACTTGGGAGATTGTCCCTAGACCTGAAGATAAGAATGTAATAGGTTCCAAATGGGTATTCAAGAATAAAATGAATGAAAAGGACAAGTTGTTAGGAATAAAGCCAGATTGGTCTGTAAGGGATATGCACAAGTGGAAGGTCATGACTTTGATGAAACTTTTTCACCTGTGGAAAGATTAGAAGCTATCATAATATTTCTTTCTTATTCTTGTCATAAGAATTTCAAAGTTTATCAGATGGATGTTAAGTCAGCATTTCTTAATGGAGATCTAGAGGAAGAAGTTTATATGGAGCAACCTGAAGGATTTTCATTGACAGACAATCCTAATTATGTTTGTAAGCTGAAGAAGGCATTATATGGACTAAAACAAGCACCACGAGCTTGGTATTACAGACTAGACAAATTTCTACAAGAAAAAGGGTTCAAGAAAGGTATTGTTGATAGTAATCTTTACATTAAGTCTGAAGGTGATGATTTACTAGTTGTTTTGGTCTATGTAGATGATATTATTTTTGGTTGTACTAATCAATCACCTGTCCAGTGGTTTGCTAATTCTATGCAAACAGAATTTGAAATGTCTATGATAGGAGAACTGTCATATTTCCTTGGCTTACAAGTAAAACAAAGCTTTGCAGGAATTTTTATTTCTCAAGAAAAATATTTGAAAGAGATATTGAAGAAATTTCAGATGGGAGATTCCTCTACAGTCAGCACACCTATGGTGGTTGGTTGCAAGCTAAGAAAAGATGATGTCTCACCTGATGTTGATCAAAGGACATATCGTTCAATGATAGGTAGTCTTTTGTACATCACATCATCCCGTCCTGATATAATGCAAGTTGTTGGAATGGTAGGACATTTTCAGTCTGCTCCTAAACAGACTCACTTGGTAGCTGTTAAAAGAATTCTCAAATATCTGAAGGGAACAATGACATATGGACTGTGGTATCCTAGAAATCAGAATTTCTAGTTAACTTCTTATTCAGATGCAGACTGGGCTAACTGTGTTGATGAGAGAAAAAGAACCAGTGGAGGAGCATTTTTCCTGGGTGACTCATTAGTTGCATGGCTTAGTAAGAAGAAAGGATCTATTTCATTATCCACTACAGAGGCAGAATACATTGCTGCTGCTACTTGTTGCACATAGATCTTATGGATGATACAAACTCTTGCAGATTTGAAGGTAAATTACACTGATCCTATTCCAATTCACCGTGATAACATCAGTGCTATTAGTGTATCCAAGAATCCTGTTCTTCATTCCAAGACTAAGCATATCCCAATCAAGTACCATTTTCTCAGAGAACAAGTTACAAACAGAGTTGTTCAATTGAACTATATACCTTCTACAAAACAGATTGCTGATATCTTTACTAAACCATTAGCAGTAACCCCTTTTGGATATCTTCGTCAAAAATAAGGGGTAAAAATTTCTGGTGTTTAAAAAGGTTCACCTGGTCAGGGGGAGTGCTTATTAAATATCTGGTAAATTTCCTAAATGCTTATAGATGACAGGGGGAGTATGTTCTGCAACAAGATCAGTGGAAGAATGTTTCTTCTTTGACATTGATGTCAAAGGGGGAGAAAGGAGTCGCGTTAGAAATGTTTCGGGAACAGAGTCGAGCTTGATTGGCTGAATACAGAGGAGAGTCTGAATGGTCGAATGCAGAGGAGAGTTGAGTTTGAATGCATGTGTTGCCATCAATGCCAAAGGGGGAGATTGTTGGCAAATATTGAACAAGCAGCGAATGCGTGTTGATGGTTGTTGTCATTGATGGCAAGTTTGCAGACAACGAATGGTTGTTGAAATTGATGGATTTGTATTAGTCAGATTGCAACAAGATCACGGTTCAATCATAACCATTGAATCCAAAACGGATCTGGACCGTAGTTTACAGTCTTTGTCAGAGAGAGGATCTGAGCCATCAGATCGGAAGCTAATACCCGTCAGTCGTCAGACCTGCAGAAGCTGTGAGGGAGATAAGCCATCGGGGATCGAGACTTTGAAATGTCCAATTCACTCGACAACGAAAACCCCAAAATCGCAATATGCGATTTCACGATTTGATCGCAGCCGTTAAAGCAAGCATGAGATATGGACCGTTGATTTACTTCATCAGAGAATTGGGGATCGGGACTTTGAAAATTCACTCGACAACGAAAACCCCGATTTCACAATATGCAAAATCGCGATTGAACTTGAACTGTCAGATCAACATGTGATCTAGACCATTGATCCAACTCACGACATCAGACCACGTCAGCTAGGGACACATGGCACAACCAGGGAAGAAAAGGTGTCAGGCAGATTCAACACTTCAGGCATATGTAAGTCACGGATTAGAGTGACACATGGCAGGATCTAACACATGTCAAACCACGTGTGACGTCAGTAGAGGCATCGGTGATCGAGACTTTGAAATGACAAAGTCACTTGACATCGAAAGTCTCGAAATCCCGGAGGGATCGGGACCGTCCATCTGAGGGACAGGTGTCGAAGATCAAGGTGTCGTCGACATTTTGTTCATCGGGAAATCGAGGATCCCGTTGACAAGAGTTTTGTGCAAATCAAAATCGTGATCCGCGAAACCCCTATTAATGGGGGCCAGTTGTCAGCACAACAGAGCAGGAGAACGAAGGCGTAGTGGAGGCCAGCTGTCATCGTAACGAAGCATCGGGATTTGGACAATTGGGTTTTGGTATTGACAAGAACATTGAACATCAAACATCGTGAAATCGCGATACGCGACTTCCCGATAAGGCATATAGACTGTCGGCCACCCAGGAGTCAGTGGAGGACAGGTGGAAGGCGAACAGGACGCGCATCGGGATATCGGGAATCGGAGGATCGGGAATCCCGTAGGCATGAGCATGGTGACATCAAAAATGCCGAAACCCCGATGAGAGGTTTGACCGAGGTCATGTGTCGACGGTCATATGGGCCAAGACCTATAGCCAGCAGGGCTAGTGCGTGGAAAGGGGCACATCGGTAATCAGGGATTGGAGAGGTGAGAAACTCTCGACATCAGGAAGTGTGAAACCCCAAAACCCCGACGAGAGGTATGGTGGCAGTCACATGATAGCTGGTCACATTGACCATTGTGTAGCCAGAAGGGGCTAAATCTTGGGAAAGGTGCACATTGGGGATCGAAGAATCGGGGGTTCCGAGTACATGTGCATCTCGACACTGAGAATGCCGAAATCGCGATGAGAGAAATCTCGATTGGTTCTGAACCGTTGAATCAAGTATTGATCGGAGGGTTCCTGTTCTTCCTCACACATTAACGCTTCAGTTATGAATCAGTTAAGAGAAACAGACTCATAATGACAAATTTGTTAGCGTTTCAGTTGCCAAGACAGATGTCCTTGTATTAGCTATTGGAAGGGGAAGTTGAATCAACTGTTCAATCATATAAAAGAAGTGGAAACAGACTGTGTGGGGGTGGACGTTCTGAAGGGAAAAAGAATCAAACAGTAAGAAGGACATGCGTGGTGTGACATTATAGATGAGGTCCAAAATGTGATGAAATGGAGAGTGGAAGAAGAGTAGAACGATAGAGCAGAAGCAGAGAAGAACAATAGAGCAAGAAGAAGAAGAGAAGAATGACAGAACAATGTGATGCAGAGGAGACTTGCTGGGTGGACAGAGAAAGAGAAGAATTACAGAACAGAAAAAGAATGGTAAGAAGTGATTTATCCGCATAAGTTGTCTGTGTATTGATTATTTTATATTTAAGGGTGGTTGGGAGGTGCTCGAGAGGACTGTGGTCCTCAGAGGTTCAAGTGGGAGCTTGAACAGAGGAAGTTGTAGCTTCCATCTGGTTGTGGCCAGAGAAACTAGGGTGGAAGGGTGGTGCTAGGGAGAACAAGTGTTCTCTGTTATACAGGTTGGAGCCTGTGTAACTGGAAGTTGGTGCTTCCATCCAGTTGGTGCTGGAACATTTAGGAAGTTGGTGCTTCCATCTAGTTGGTGCTGGAATATTTAGGGAGTTGGTGCTTCCTTCTAGTGGGTGCTAGAGAAACCAGAGAGTTGGAGCTCTCAAACAAGTTGCAGCTTGTAAAACAGAGGTAGCAGCCTCACATTGAGTTGGTGCTCAATTGTAAATGATGTACAAAACAGAAAAGACTGCCTATCATTTCGAAGAAGAAGAGGTTTTCTCCTTTATGGGTTTCCTCCTGAAAATCTGTCCTTGTGTGTATTTTATGTGTGACTGATGATCTTTACTTTTATTGTCCATATGTTGTATATTGTTGATGACACATGAAGAAATATTAATAATGTTTTAAAAGGCATAAAATTGTTTAAGCTCACATACAACTGATTCACCCCCCCCCCTTCTCAGTTGTTTAGTAGTTCCAACATGGATCACTGGTTCCTCAGTTCCAGTTTCTACTTCTCCAGCCCTGTATGGGTATAAATATGAAACATTGAATATCAGAGATATCCTGATGCCATTCGACAACTCAATTTCATAAGCGTACTCTCCGAATTTCTTTAGGACCCTGCATGGCCCAATTTTCTTCATTTTTAATTTGTTATATGTTCCTCTTGGGAACCTTTCCTTCCTCAAGTGTGCCAGAACAAGATCACTAACTTCAAACTAAAGTTGTCTCTGATGTTGATCTACTCTGCGCTTGTATTCCTGATTTGAATCTTGCAATCGCTGCTTCACCTTGCTGTGAAGTTCCTTCATTGCTTCAGGGAATTCCTCTGCACTAGCACTGCTAGTCGCAGCCTGTTTTGACTCCCTGAGTTCAGAAACTCCCCTCGGTTGTGTCCCATACACAATCTGAAATGGACTTTTGCCTGTACTCTGATTCACTAAATTGTTGTATGCGAACTCCGCCTGTGGCAATATGTTGTCCCAGCTGCTATGGTGCTTTGTCACCAGGCTTCTCAACAAGTCTCCCAAGCTCATGTTGACCACTTTCGTCTACCCATCCATCTGCGGATGGTAAGCTGAACTAAACGCCAAGTTAGTCCCTATCTTCTTCCATATCGTCCTCCAAAAATGCCCTATGAATTTGGTATCCTTGTCCGACACTATACTTCTCAGCAATCCATGGAGTCGAATGATCTCCTTGAAAAACAAGTTCACGATGTGAGTCGCATCGCTGGTCTTCTGGCATGGTATAAAATGTGCCATCTTTGAAAACCTGTCTACCACCACAAAGATGGAATCAACCCCTCTCTGCGTTCTCGGCAAACCTAATACAAAATCCATGCTGATCACCTGCCATGGCCTCTCTGGTATGGGCAATGGCTGATAAAAACCTGTATTTTGTTTTCTCCCTTTCGAATGCTGACAAATTCGACACCTGTCAACAAACCTTTTGATATCTGCTCGCATGCCTGGCCAAAAATATGATTCGCTCAGCTTTGTGAATGTTTTTTCATGGCCAAAATGCCTTGCCAAGCCTCCGCTATGTTTTTCCTTTACCAAGTTCTCTCTCATGGAGAAAATTGGAATACACAGTTGATTGCCTCTGAACAAAAATCCCTCCTGGATCATGTAGTCTATCCATAGGCTTCGATCTCTGAGAACTAGATTCTCAGCTGCTTCATACACTTCTGCAAAATCTACGTCTCCTGCGTACATGTCCCTAAGGTTTTCAAAACCCAATGTTTTGACTCTGAACTCCTGTAGTAACAAACATTTCCTTCTCAAAGAATCAGCCACTTTGTTAGCAGTCCCTGAAATGTGTTTAATCACAAACGTGAAATTCTGCATATACTCTACCCATTTTATGTGCTTCTGATTCAACTTCTCTTGTTGACTCACAAACTGCAATGCATGATTATCACTGTACAATACAAATTCTTTGGGTATCAAGTAGTGCCTCCACTTCTTCAGCGCTTGTATGATGGCATAAAACTCTTTATCATACGTGGAGTATTTCAACTTTGCGTCATCCATCTTCTCACTGAAATATGCAACTGGCCTGTCCTCTTGACTTAAGACCGCTCCTATGGCATATCCACTTGCATCACATTTCACCTGAAATGTTTGCTTGAAGTCTGGCAACACCAACACTGGTTGTTCCGTTATCTTTTGCTTCAACAAATTGAAGATTTTCTCAGCCTCTTCTGTCCAATGAAAAGACTTATGTCGTTTCTTCATCGTGTCCATCATTGCTGCATTAATCCCACTGAAATTCCTGATGAACTTTCGGTAGAAACTAGCCAACCCGTGGAAACTCCTCACCTCGAAAACATTTCTCGGTGATGGCCAATTCTTGATCACTTCCACCTTACTTGGATCCATTTTCAACTCATTCGCTGAAATAACAAAACCCAAATAAATGAGCTCTATCTGCATAAATGAAGATTTATTCATATTAATCAACAGCTTCTCTTGCTGTAGCTTTCTCATCACAATGGTCAAATGCTTCAAATGCTCAGCCTTCGTCTTATTGTAGATCAATATATCATCCAGATATACAACTACAAATTTTCCGATGAATTCCTTCAGGACTTCATTCATCAGCCTCATGAATGTGCTCGGTGTGTTCGTCAAACCAAACGGCATGACCAACCATTCGTACAAACCTTTGTTTGTCTTGAATGTTGTTTTCCATTCATCACCTTCCCTCATGCGAATCTGGTGATATCCACTCTTCAGATCAACTTTTGAAAAGAAATTTGCTCCACTTAAACAGTGCATCAAGTCATCCATTCTCGGCAATGGGAACCTATACCTGATGGTGATCTTGTTAATGGCTCTGGAATCTGTACACATTCTTCAGCCTCCATATTTCTTTGGGCTAAGTACCGTTGGAACGACACACGAACTCAGGCTTTCCCTAACCAATCCTTTGTCCAGTAGCTCCTAGACCTGCCTCTTGACTTCCTCATTTTCCTATGGCGTCAATCTGTACGCAGCCTTATTCGGTAAACTGGCTCCTGGTATGGGGTCGATGTGATGACTGACACTCCTCATTGGTGGCAACGAACAAGGTAGCTCGTCCACTATGATGTTAGCGAACTCTTCCAGCAGTTCCTGAATCTCGACTGGTAATTCATCCACTCTCATGCTAGTCAGGACAATTCTCAGTTTCCTGACCACAAAGAATTGTGGATCTTCCTTCTTTTACATCTCCGTAAGAAGCTCCTTCCCACTCATGAGAAGTATGGTGTTGCTTACTTCTGGTCTCACCTCCTTATCCTTTATCAGAAGCAACATGTGTGTTCTTCCATCCTTCTCTAAAGTGTATGTGTTCATTCTCCCACCATGAACCACATTTCGGTCATATTGCCATGGTCTACCCAGTAACAAATGACATACATCCACGGGGATAACATCACAGAGAATTTTATCATTATATCCTCCTATCTTGATATCAACCAAACATTGTTTAGTGACACTCACCTGATGTCCCTTCTGTAGCCACAAGACTTTATATGGACTCGGGTGATCAGTTGTCTCCAGCTCCAACTTCTCCACCATCTCGGTTGAAACGAGATTATCGGTGCTTCCTCTATCCACAATAACCTTGCATTTCTTATCCTTGGTTTTACAGGCTGTCCTGAACGGTCTGGTTCTCTAAGCTGAACTTTCCTGCACCTCTTTCTCAGGTGTCAAAAGGAATTTTCGCATCATAAGTGAGCTTCCACTTTCTGCACCTTCTGCTTCAGCAGCTCGCCTCTGTGCCTCGATGATGTAAGCTTATCCTCTGTCCTTTTTCCTGTCTGGACAGTCGAATGCCTTGTGTCCATCCTTTCTACACGTGAAGCATGTGATCACTCCACCTCAACCTCTTCCTCTTTCTCTGGTACGAGGAAAAGTGTTTGCATCAGCATAATCCCTTCCCTGTTCACTATGTTGTCTCCTCGGCTCAGCATATTGCTGTCTTTGCTGTGAGGTTCCACCTCTCTCAACTTTACCTTGAGGTTTCTTCCATTCCTCCTTGGGCTTTTGATATTTCTCCTGGGCAACTGCCTTGCCTCTGGGATGACTTCTGCCTCGCCCTCACTGTCCCTGCTTACGGCCCAGCTTCTCCTCGACTTTCAGAGCCATCTGGTAAGTGTCCTCAATCGTTCTGATGGTCGCCATGCTTAATTCATCCTGAATGTCATATCCCAGACCATTCAGGTATCTGGAAACCTTCTCATCATTGCTCTCCTAATGACCTGCTCAGATATTGAGTCTGTAAAACTCTTCGGTGTATTCCTTCACCGTCATGAACTTCTGTCTCACGTTCTTCATTCGCCTGAACAGATTTATCTGATAGTCTCTTGGGATGAAATTTGCTTTCATCTTAGCAATCATTCAATCCTAGCTTTTAATTTTCTATTTTCCTTTGGAACGTCTATCTTCTTGTAGCTCGTCCCACCACAATGTTGCATGTCCCTTCAACTTCGTGACAGCATGCCTAACCTTTTTATCCTCTTCGATGTCCTCATAATCGAAGTAGGTGTCAAGAGCCCTGATCCAGTCCAACAACTCTTCTGCATCCAGACTTCCTTCATAGACTAGGATATCCATTTTCATCTTTGAACTCATCCAGGCGATAACTTTTATTAATCACTCGTTTGCTGCATCCTCGGCTGTAACTTCTCCTTGTGGTTCAACTTCAACCTCATTGTCGGAATCACTAAGATCCCCTGCACCAGCTGTGTGTCTCTGAGTCGTTTCCATCTCTTCAAGTCTCGCTCTGAGATATCGTATCTGTCTTTCCATATCTGGATTCCCTGCCGACCTACCTCTTCTTCTCACCTCCCTATCCTCTGGGTCAAGTGATTCCCTTTCTCTCCTGGGTGGCATGGCAAATTCTTCTCTTCTTCTCTGCTACAGAAAACAGAGAAATTATCCTTCTCTGATACCACTCTAACGCAGATGCCTCCTGCGCACATCCACGATCACCAGGACCTTATATTCCTTAGGCCCGAAGAGATGGAATACTCTTCAAAACCCCTTTCGGGACTTTGTCACCAATAGTACGCTCTTTATGACCTCCCTCCTTGAGATCGGGAGATCGAAAATTGCAAATTCGCAAATTCTAAGGTCGCGTGTTTATTACTTCACGATTCCCCGAAACCCGATACGAGTCAATGTGGACTTCTCCTCCGCTATCGGAACTTCTCTCTATCGGGAAATCGCTATTCACGACATCAACAATTTGAAAGTCTAACCTCCGATGCTTGATGCACCGAATCTCCGATACTGCGCTACCTGTCCACTCACATGTTCCTCTGTGGCCCACACTCCATAGGCAGGTTGGGAAATCACGTATCGGGATATCACGATTCCCGTTGCACCAATTCACAGACCCTTCCAAGTCCCGATCCCCGATATGTTTGTGGGTGTTCACCTCCACGTCACCCCTCCTTGTCGGGTTATCGGATATCACATGCTCGCTAATTCAACTGTAGCGATTCCTTTGCAAGAGAAAACCTCGAATGTCGAACCCCAACTCTCCAGAATCTCATGCCACGTGTCCCCGCGGCAATCAACGGCTCCAGTTATGTCAAGAAATCGCTAATTGTGATTTCAACAGGCAACAAATTCCTGTCTCCGCAAACCCCGATGAGCCGAATTCCGATGGCTCTTGGCTCCTCCTTGGCACGCTTAGGCTTGACCCGTGTACATCTCCTCGAGATCTAACTGCTGGCGGGATTTCGCTAAGCTCCTCTACAAACCCTGACCATTAGTTTCTTCTGTTCAAGGACTCCTCCTGATCTAAAGCTCTTTCCTGCTCGAACCTTCTTCAGACCCTCTCCTGGGTTCTCCTCCACGGTATCGCGAAGGAACTATCCCTCCTGAGCTTGTCAAATCCGATTCCTTCAGAGAGATTTTGCGCATACTCTTCGTGCTCGACCTTCAAAAACTCCCCTAGTGTTGAGTCTTTCAGATTCTATGCACCTACGGTAACAATAGTCTCTGCCTTCTTTTGCTCAGATTAACAACTGAAACTTTTAATTCCGCCTATGCGCTCTTCGTACGGCTTCCACAACAACCCTATAACTTCTGGGTGGATGAGAATAAGTGTTTAACTATTGAGCCTTCATCAACGCACTCTTGTGGATGAATTCAACTGCACTCTATGCAGGAATCTCCTGGCTTAGACAGAGAAACAATTGAAACTTATTCTCTCTTAGACTTCATTTAAACTTGAAATCATATGCATAGCATAAACAAAGCAATGCACAACCAGAAACAAACATCCATGAATGAGCATAACATTTACACTGAGAAAACAACAACAACCATGATATTAAAACAGAACTTCATTTCTATTAATTCAATCTTCTGTACATGGGTGTTCTTCACAGATTTCTCTGCTTGCTCTTCTCTCCTGAATGATGGCTAATGTTACAATGATACAACGAGGGTGTCTATATCCGTTTTCCCTCTCTCGAACTCTAAAACTGTCTAATCTGGAAATGAAATCCTATCTACCTGCATTAAATCTATTAAATGCCTCATCTACCTAAGGACGAGAGCTTAAAGGCTCAAGGTCCGCTATAATGTACAAAGGTGCTTTCATAAATGGTTCATTTATACATTGGCACATCATCTTGAATGAAAATTCAAAAAGGTTCGGCTGGCCTTGTCCAGCTGTTTGTTGTCTTCTATGCTGGCTCACTTGTCTTGGGCGATGCTCCTAGATGAGTTGATGATGCTCCTGCATCATGTTGACGTTAAGTTTCAGAAGTAATGTTGTATGGAAATAAGATTCCCACTTGATGATGAAAATACAAAAGAAAAATATCGCAAAGGAAGTGATATATTTAGAGATGTTGATAACTATTTTCAATTGGGATTTAGAATTGGACATGTATGGGATTTGATATATGAGATCTTCACCCTATGGGAAAATATTAGTATAAAAATTCAAAGAGTTAAGAAGGCTAAACCATTGATATGTGGCATAAGTAATACAGGTCCTGAGATAAGAAATATTTTTGATAATATGAATATAACACCTTGGATATCAATACAAGGAGTGAAGGATGATAAACTTATCATAACTATATTATCACGTGTTAGGTTAGGAGAATTTTCAATGGAAGAAAGTGTGGTGAATTTAAAAAGTTAGTCTGTTGAGTTATTTTTATTTATGTTAGGACAAAAAAATTGATTTTTTTAGTTTAATATATCAATTTAACATTATTTTTTTTTTATTTAGTCACAAGGTGTATATGAAAATACAAGAGGAAATGGTCAAGATGTTGAATGAATAAATTTGGAATGATGTTAAACTCAACTATCCAAATTCAAGCTCTTCAACAGTATTGAAACAATTTTTGGTTGCATTCAAAAATATATGTTGATTTATTACATTCATATTATTTGTTTGTAAGTTAATTTATTTATATTTTAATAGTTATAGATATATAACTATATGTTTGCTTGTTTCATTAAAGATTCCAAAGAAGAATGCAAATGGAGTATTTGGATCTTTCAAAAGTTTTATTCAAAAAGCCAAGTTTGAAAGAGAAAGAAGGAGACATGTTCAAAATGTTCAACTTGATGACACCCTTGATCACTACATTTGAAATGGGCTCGACACTATTCAATATAAAGTGATATTAGGTGATTATGAAAAAATTTCAAGTATTGTTCCTAAAAAAGAACACTCCCTAGTTATTGAGGATATCCCTCGTGGTTATAATATCCAAAACATTGGATATGATATTGAGCCTTATACTTACCAAGCTTTCAGTAAAGTGGTTATGGGATTTACAGAAGTTACAACATCACCATTTTGGATATTTCTAGTATTTCATCCATACACACAACAAGGATTAGTAAAATCAATCTTCAAGGGGAAAGAAAAGACAGGGATGTAGTTTATTTGGTAATATATTGAAAGTGTATGTTTAGCAATTAAGATTAGAAAACAATTTTATTAATTCACAAGTTAATTGAATTTTCACTTATTTATGTTATAGGAACAAGCCTAATATTCAGAGATCCAAGAAAGAATCATTTAAACGTGATTTAGAGAGTATACATCTTGCAACCTCGACAAAAGATGATTCTTATAGTTCTATTCTTACCAATGCAAATGATGGAGAGACTCCTAGTAGTATATTGGTATACAATGTTGTGGTTAGAAAACTAACATATGAGGAAAAAGGTTTGAAAGGAGAGATGGTTAACATTTATCAAAAACCACAAGCATTAATTAATTATCTTATAGATAAATTTTCAAATGAAGCATATTGGGTTTTGGATTTGTTATCGGGTTAGGGTAAGAATTATGATCTAATATTTATAAAATCATACTTCAATCTTATATTATTTTTAATTTGTGTCTTTTTACAGTATCTAACTTCATTATTAATTTTTTATTTGGTGATTAAGTACAACATTAGCATGTTGTCTATAGAAAGGAAGGAATTGCATAGCCATTGAAAGTGACCCAATGCAGTACAATTTTGTTCAACAAAGAATTAATGCCATTCCATCTCTTCCAGATGAAATGCAAGAAGTTGGCTTGAAGAAATGATATTTTAGTGAATCAAATGTGGAAAATGGTCAAAGGATCCTCAAGTACCATTAGGAGGAATGATTGGATATGATCACTTTGGAGAACTTGCAGATATCAAAGAACCAATGGAAGAAAAAGATGACACAATGGAATCACAAAATGACATCGAAGAAGATGATAATGTTTCTGTTGAGAATGATGAATTTGGGATATATGATATTATTAATTAGTTTAAAGATGTTTTTGAAGATGATGCTCAATTTTGCAAATTTTTGATGAGTTATAACTGTAATGATTTGACTTTCATATTTGAAAATAAGAATAAAGATGTATCTATTTTTGTTTTGTGATGAATATTTATTTTCGTTTTATTAAATGTTGTCATTTTTTTACTTCAAATGTATAAAAATATGAAATAAAATGATATTTTTTTTTTATAAAACTTAGACTTTTTTTGTTCAATTATGTCCATAAAATGCTTTATTTGACATGCTATTTTAAGGAATATGTACCAAAATGTATAGGTTTTTTATTATAGATGGCTATAAAATGTGATTTTTTTGCTAAATATTCAAAAATAGTGTTATTTAACTACAATTTTTATTTATTTATTGAAGTAAAGGTAAACAATGTATTAACAATGATGTTTTTCACTGTATTTAAAAAGTATGGAACAATAAATTAATTAAGGAGACAAAATTGTATGAAAAATCGTAACTTCAAAAAGTAAATGGTAAAAAATATTTTTAAGATTGAAAGAAGCATGAAAAAAGACTAAAAACACCATTCAATATATA
>ML800410.1:335519-352389 GCA_009831015.1 Picea engelmannii
ATATATAGAAAAAATTGAAAATAGATGAAAAATAAGCATTTAAAAAAATAATTTGGAAACATTATGGATCAAAAAATTCAAAATATCGAAAACCACCTAAAAACAATGGGGGGGGGATGTTACCAGTAGCACCATTTTTAAAAACGGGGTAAAAAATTGGAGCCCCAAAATAACGAGAACTCTATACAGTTCTCGTTTAGTTGGTAACTATGTTACATGTGATTGTAATATTTTATGCATGTGATTCCTCAGTATTTTCTTTCATATTTTATACTTGATATTGTATGGTTTCTTCTCTATGTTGATGTGAAATACATGTATCAAAAATCATCTTTATCAAATGCTCCATTGTATGTAGTTCAAGTTGTACTTCTGCTAGAATTTATTTGAGATTCATCCTTATTAGAGGCCTTGAAGAATTATTGTTTTCTCTGTAACTTGCTATATACAATATATCTATTTGGCTTAGAATATTACTTTCTATCTTGCCTATGTTCAGTCTTATCTCAAATTTACCAAGTATTTAACAAGTTTTTATTGAATTTTGACTTTAGTGACTCCATAACCCAATGTACTTTCTTCTCATATTGTCACCAACCCTATAAATGTATTTATCTTAGAGATCTAGACTTTGAGTTAAACCAAATCTATCCTTTCAGTGATTGATTTGAAGAGAGAGAGCCCTCTCTGGTTGGAAGGGCTCTCTCTCTTCAATTTTGTATATCAGTTGTTGAAGATAAATTTTGTTACGAAATTCCTAGCTACCAAAATAAAGTACACAAGGCATCATCCAGATCTAGATCCTCCACAAGCCATTGATAACCTAGAAGGAATTATGCGCAAAATTAACCAAAAATAAACTCAATCAAGTATTTTTCTGGACATAGTTTTGTCATTTCCTAAAGGTGGAGTAAAAATCATTGATGACCTTGAATTTGATATAAAATTTGAGTAATCCTTGTTTACATCCAAGTCAGAATCCGATTTGACTGAAATTTTATTTGATGGAAAGAAATTTCAAACCTTTATTCTTGCTTTCCCTATCCAAGTTGTAGTAATTCCTAGTGAGATCATACAATCAGGTCAAGCCCCTCCTATATTCATGGCATCGATATTTTCTCCATTAGTTCTCCTTGTTACACTTTATAATCTACCACATAACTATGCACAAAGAATCAAACAGTTTGATGTAGAAGGGGATGCAACAATTGAACAACATGAGTAATTAAAGGAGAAATACGATTATAGGAAAGGGTATCAGAATGCCATCATGGAATTCCAAAAACAATATAACCTCAAGTATAAGAAAATTGCATCAAGTACTCCAAAGGATCCTAGAGCTGACATGCCCTCTTCCAGTCATCAAGAAAAAGTTTTTCCAAATAAGGATACATAAAATAAAATTAAACAGAAAGAATATCCTCCTAAATATGTTCTAGAGGAAAGAAGAGAAACAATTTTAAAAGAAGTAGAAAAAACTCAACCCTCCTTTAATTTTGAAAATGAAATGGAAAAGATTAATATTTTTGTACCTTTTAATGAGTTGATCAAAAATATGGAATATAAAGTCAGATTGTAAAGATGCTTAAAATGGAACAAACCTCAGAAACACTTAATGTATAAGATGACCATCCTGCTATTTTATTTGGTCCCTGGGTTGAGGAAATTAGCAATGATGCTGATGTGCCTCCTTTCTATGTCAGTCTGAATATCCATAATGTAATTCTTCATAATGCAATGTTAGATTCAGGAGCATCTCACAAATTGATGAAAGGTGATCATGGAAGAGTTGGGTTCGGATATCGTTATACCATACAAGGAGTTGTTTTCCTTTGATTCAAGAAAGGTTAAATGTGAATATCTGAGTAAAGATATGGTTGCTACTTTAGCTCAGATTCCATCAAAAACTATGATAATGGATGTAGTTGTTGCAGACATTCCTCCTAAATTTGGAATGTTACTATCGAGATCACAGGCTGCTAAACTCAAGGGTACCTTGAAAATGGACATGTCCTATGCCACAGTGTTAGTCTTCGGTTAGGACATAAGGTTATTAAGGGAGGTTCATTTTAAATACATGGCAAGAATCAAAGATAAACCCAACAATCAACCTATTTATTCAATTGAGACAGACATTGTATATTCTATTTTCTATAATGATTTGTGTTTTGAAGAAGATGGTTAGATTATTTCAAAGGATCAACAAATAGGATCAGTTTCAGAACAAAACAATAAAGAGGATGAAGGTGTGTGGAATATGGATTTTGATGGAGCAGTTAGCAAAGAGGGAGAAAGAGTTTTTGTTTGGATCAGTTCTACTTATACTACTTCAAAACTTTGTTCTTATAAATTGGCTTTTGATTGCACAAATAATATGGCTGAATATGAAGCTCTTATTTTAGGATTAGGAGTTTTAAAGGATTTAAAAGATAAGAAGATATATGTGCATCGAGATTCTGAGCTTATAATCAACCAGATTAAAGGTACATATCAAATAAAAAATCCTAGAATTAGAACCTATAGGAATTTGGTCTTGGATTTGCTTGAAAATTTCTCTAAATATAACAATCAGTGGTACCACAGGAACAAAATCGGATTGCATATTCTTTTTCCACATCAACAAGATTTTTTAAAATTCCAATTTATCCCAACAAGAAATATGAAGTTGAATTAAAACACAGGAAATGTATTCCAGATAATATTAAACACTGACTAGTTTTTGAGGATGACAAACAGACTATCATATTTTTGCAGTCGAAAGAAGAGTATGAAAATGTCCAAATTGATGAAGAAATTTTTTGTGATGAAGATGAAAATGCAAATCTTGTATCAGTGTCAGATGGGTATGAAAATCAGATAGAAGGAAGAGAGATTATTCAACTGAAGAATAATGCAATTCCAAAGGGTCTTGTGCCTCTTGAATTTTTTTTTGATGAAAATGATGTGGATAAAAATCCCAGGGTAAGTCCAAATGAAACTGGGTTTGATGATTTTAATATAGGGATTGACAAAGAACCTAAAATTGTCAAATTTCCTAAGTTCTTGTCCTCTGAAAACAAAAAGAAATATCTCGAATTAATGAAACAATTTTATGATGTGTTTTCTTGGAGTTATGAAGACCTAAAGGTTTATAATAAAGGCATCATTCAACATACAATACCAATTAAAGAAGATCAGAAACCTTTCAGCAAAAATTGAGAAGAATAAATCCAGTCTTGTTTCCACTCATTGAGAAAGAAATAAGGAAGTTATTTGATTCCAAGATAACTTTTTCTTTCAGATTCTCCAAATGGCTAGCTAGCCTTGTACCTATCAGAAACAAAAATGGAGAAATAAGGCATTGTATAGATTTTAGAAATTTGAATAGAGTTCCTCTTAAAGACAATTATCCCTCGTCAAAAATGGATCATATCTTACAAAAGATTGCAGGCTCCTAGAGAATGTCAATGTTGGATGGGTTTTCTCGATACAACCAGATCATGGTACACTCGAATGACCAAGATAAGACAACATTTATAATCCCATGGGGCAATTTCATGTATGCTAAGATTCCTTTCAGACTTATGAATGCAGGAGAAACTTTCTAGAGGGATATGGACATAACATTTGCTGAGGAGAAAGATAAATTCATTCTGATTTACTTGGATGATATAACTGTGCATTCAGATTCTGACAGTGAACATTTGCATCATTTGAAACAGGTTTTTGAGAAATGCAGAAAATTTGGGATCTCTCTCAACCAAAAAATGGCAAATTTTGTTGTGAAAGAAGGTAAATTGTTGGGACATATAATTTCAAAATCTGGGATCAAAATTTACCCTAAAAGAGTGGCTTCAATACAAAAAAATTATATTCCAAAGAGAAAAAAAGAGGTACAATCCTTTTTAGGTTGGATAATTTTTTTAAGAAGGCTTATCCCTAACCTTGTTGAAATAATAAAGCATATCACAAATATGTTGAGGAAAGGAAATGAAATAAAATGGACAAAAGATGCAAAACATTATTTTGAAGAGGTGAAAGAAGCTTTAACCAAAGCTCCTGTGTTGATCAACCCAGATTTTTCAAAGGATTTTATTATTTTCTCCTTTTCCTCATAACACACTATAGTAGGAATATTAATGCAAAAAAATGACCAGAACCAGGAGCAGACTATTGCCTTTTTCAGTAGGTCTTTATGAGATTCATCTCTTAAGTAAAATATTATGGAGAAACATGCCTATGCCTTAGTTAAGGCTTTGAAAGAATTCAAGATGTATTTTTTACACTCTCATGTCCTTTCATATGTTCCCAATAATGTTTTGAAAGATATCTTGAATCAACTTGATCCTAAAGGAAAGAGAAGTAAGTGGATTGCAGCCTTGTTGGAATAGGATGTGAAAATTAATCCTACTTAATTAATCAAAGGACAAGGTCTTTCTCAGATGATGACTCAATGAAATTTTGAGTCATTGGGTGTAAATTTTATTGATGATCTCTCACAAGATGTAGAAGAAGAAGCCCCTCCTCAGGTAAGTCTAAATTTTTTGGATTCATCTTGGTACATAGAAATCATATTTGTTTTACAAAATTTGCAAACCCCTCCTAAATTGTCAAAAACTAAAGACATATTTTTGAAGAAAAAGGAAATAAATTTTGGTATCCTTAATGATTCCCTCTATTGGAAAGACACAGGTGGAGTATTATTGAAATGTATTACAGAATTTGAAGCTTAGCAGGTCATGAAAAGAGTTCCATGAAGGTGAATTTGGAGTTCATCATTACTATAAGACAAAAGTTAATAAATTTTGAGATCAGGTTTCTATTGGCCTACCATATTTGCTGATGTATATAAGAAAGTTTCCACTTGCCATGAATGCAATATATTTTGAAGGAAAGAAATATTTTGCCTTTGCCTCTAAAACCGGTTTCTGTAGAAGCCCATTTCCAAAAATGGGGTTTAGATTTCATAGGGGAAGTACATTGTTCATCCTCAACTCAAGACAGATGGATTTTAACGGGCACATATTATTTCACAAAATGGATAGAAGTTGTACCTACCCATCAAGCCACTGATTCATTCATCATACAATTTCTAGAAATAAATATACTCTAAAGGTTTGTTTGTCCAAGAAGAATTATTACAGATAACACTGATGCTTTCAAGTTGAAGAAACTAGTTGAATTCTTCACTAATTATGGTATCACACTTAGTCACTCAACAACTTATTACCCACAAGGTAATGGTTTGGCTGAATCATCTAATAAGATTTTGATCAGGATCATCAAAAAATTACTGTAGGAGAACAAGAAATATTGGCATGAGAAACTGATTTTTGCACTTTGGGTAGACAAAGCAAGTACAAAGAAATCTATTGGCACATCTCCATTCCATCTTGTTTATGGTACATAGGTAGTTTTTACTACTTCTATTGGACTTTCGGTCATGAATTTGTTGCAAGAAGTAGATGTTGAACCAAACCATGTTCAAAGGAGAATAAGTCAGTTAGTTCATATTAATCAAATGAGAGAAGAGTTTTTTAATAATGTTCAACTATATCAAGACAGAATGAAGAAATTTTTTGACATGAGAACTAAGGCTGATGATTTTCAGATCAATGATTTTGTTTTAAAATGGGATGTAAGAAATGAAGACAAGGGTAAACATTCTAAATTTGAAAATATTTGGAAAGGTCCATACAAAGTTGCAGCATATCATGGGAATAATGCATTCCTATTACAAGAGCTCAATAGAGAATACATCATTGGAGGACCTATTAATGCTAGGTTTCTCAAGCACTATTTTACTTAAATAATTTCATTTTTTTTCACTTCATTGCAAATATCCATTTTCTTTAGTATTTTTCATTTTGGGTAATACTCAACAAATTTGAAGCTCAAAGAGAAGGCCCTGAGGTCTGATGAGTAATTCCCAGTGTGTTTGTACATAAAATATCAAGTCATTTGAGTCATTTTAAAAGCAAATAAGGAGCCCAATGGATAAGGCTACTAGTCTATATGTTATTTGGAACCTCGTAGGGAGGATTGTTATCGGATTAATCAGTAATGTGGACATAAATGGATCTCCCTAGATTCCACAAGAAACTAGAACAAAACAAAACAGGGTGCACACTTTGCCTTAAACTTCATCATCATATGAACTAGTTTAATGGGTTACAAGTGACATACCTTTTGAATGATGCTTGTCCCCACTAGCATCCTCTTTTTCTCTCCATCCTTGAGTTTTCAGAATAGTAAGTTTGTTTAAGAATCACAAACCAACCAAGAAGAGGAACACATATCTATATATTCTAATGAACTCTATGTATATGATCAAGGAATTATACAATAGAAGATGAGATGCTTATATAGGGAAGAAATGCATTATTGTATTCAATGAATAGAAAGTGGAAAATACAACCCATGCCTTGATGTTGCAAGGTACCCTTTCGATGGCTCTTTTCTTCAACACACACACCTTTTCTCCAAATACCTTGAATGAAGAATATCCACAAGCTAACTTGAAGAACTAAAGCAAAGCTCTCAAGCATAATCTGAAGTAGAACTCTCCATACAAATCTTAGCCTAATCAAACTTAGCCTTTTCCATGAGAGATCCCTCCTTATATAGTGTGAAAGGGAGATGGATGAGGAGATTAGGATGATCCCACCAAATTAGAGAAGTGAGTAAGATCCAAAACTATAAGAGGCCACCTCATCTTCTAGAAGATACCCTTCTAGAACATTTGTGAAATTTGACTTTTCCCATGCTTTAAGAATCGTTGCAACATATGCACAAGAAAAATGTGACCAAGACGCAGTCCAGGTATAGTGCAAAGTGCTACGATCAGGGATCGTCGCACCCCATCCATATAGCAGGGTGCACCGACCTTTCTTCATATGGTTTTTGGCAAAGGAAAGAAAATCACTTTTCCCATTGACAAAGTCTCTTTTAATATTTTTAGGGAACATTAACACACGTTTTTAGGTGATCACCGAGGTGACCAAAATAATGTGTAACATAATTCCCCCCAAAGTATGAAGCTGGAACTCGTGACAACTAAAATACTTTGTAGAATGTGTGTGTCGAAAACAAGGAGTACATCGATCAGGAACCTGCAAACAAATAAGCATCTGCATAATATTATACTAATTATGAGGTAGGCATTCCCATTCTCAGACTACAAGTGATTCGAATCATAAGTGTCAATTGATTCATGGCCACTAAACATACACTATGGATCCATGTCATCATGATTCAACATAGCCACCAAGAATACACTTTGGATCTATGATCTAAAAGAACTCAAATTCAGACATAGCCATGAGACATACAAAGTGGATCTATGTGTTAATACAAATCATGAATACTCTGGTGCAACCTGGACCAAAGTGACAAGATCTAGGGTCTTCATTTTGATTGTCTCTAAGTACCAATCTAGCCATGATACATTGTTTACTCAACAAACTCCGATTAGTGAACCTGTTTGATCCTTCCTATTTTCTCTCATATCTCTATACAAATGGACCAATCTGATCCACTATCTCTGGAGATCTAATGGACATAATTACAGGTGTTGAAGTCAAACATGGTAGAAACCACTTGATTACCGGTTATTAATGAAAATGTTAACAAGTGTGAGGGACATCACCATTGATGTCAATGAATCCCAAGGTACCCCAATACAATCCAAAAAATGTAAATAATTGATTTGAATTCGAACACTCGATAGAATATTCTAATCAAGGTTCAATGATGTGAACCCACTGTTGAAAGTGAATAGACCTGCCATTGAGGCATGCAGGCTCTAAGGTACTGAATGATTTCTAAGTCTTGTTCTTGGATAATGTGTTGAAGTCGACAGAAAATGAATCATCACGAGAGGGCCTTGATGTATCCCTCATCAATGACATGAAATATGTAACAGATTTGAAGTAGATCATAGTATAAAGTGATTCATAATTGACTCAGGGAAGGCCGTCGTGGTAGAAAATTTATAACTGGAGATGGCCGACTCGATAAAAGGCTCATTTAGGTTGGAATTCTCTTGAACATGTGAACGACATGACAATGGTCTTGGAAGCATTGACTCAAGGAGGACCCAATATATGGAATTGTGGATGATCAAACGAGAAACAAATGGATTTCCAACCCAGATACAATGATGAAGGGGGGTGTCATGTTCAAGAGTGACTATTACTACCACTAACACAAATACAAAGATTCATTTCTTTCCCAATTTTCCACCACCATTTATGGCGAGTACCTCTTTATTTTTATGCAAGCTTGAGGAGGATAACATATGCTTGTTTATGTAATATGATCCTTTGGACGAGTCCCTCAGAGTATGTTTATTGAACCCTAATAAGGAGTGGTTCGATCCCATATGGGTCTTTTGATGTTTGTTTAATGAGTCCAAAGAGAGAAAACTCAGGGTTTTTTCAATTTTAGAGAGTCTGAAAAATACTTAAAGAGAAATCCATAAGTTCCTTTTTCATAAGCTAATATGAGAGACCAGAAAAGTCATAACCTACCTCTCATCATATGTTTTCTTCAAATAATTTTATGAGCATGAAAAGAACAAGGTCTCTCAACAATATTTTCATGTTTAGGGAGCGTGAAAAAAGCTTAAAGGATACTCCATAGGTTTCGTTTTTTGTGTCACCATTACTAGTTCAAAAAAATGACAAAAGACTACTTGATTACATTCTCATGGTTTCATGAGTGTGAGAAATAACTAAGAATCTGCTTGGAGCTTTTCCTGAAAAAAACTAAAAGGATTTGTACATGCGACAAATATATAAAAACAAACCAAAAAAGTGGACCCTTGTTCCAACATCTCACCTCTAGAGTTTTCAATCTGCAAAAATCAATCACTTGTAAAGTTGTTAAGACCTTAGGGTTTGGATAAAGCATAAAAATAATATAATATGCAAATGAAAAGTGATTAAATTCAATAAAATAGGTGACAAACCACATTTTACCATTTCATTTGTAACGTTGCCCAAATAGTGCTCCAAATCCCTTTTTCACATCGATTTTCAATAGTTGATTGCAGAGTGCACAACAGATCATTTTACGAATCGTCTCCGTAGAGGAGGTAATCTCCATCTCCTTCATCTTTTCATGGTTTCAAAATTGATTTTCATTGGTTATATTTATGTTTTGGGTTGATTTTTTAGGTGTTACCCATGCGTTGAGGTCGTTGCAGGTGCCTTATATCAAGAACTATGACAATCTAGGATTGTCACACGTGACTGTATAGGTAGGTTGAGACAACTTCACACTGTGCGAATGCATAGGCCTACGATGATCAAAATCTAGACCAGGGGGCAAAATTTTGCTCAATTTTCAAAGTGCTCGGAATGTGACGAAAATGGTTCCATTGCGTCCGTCTTATCTTCCTGATTCTGGCGGTATATTTACTTTCTCAAACGGAGTCCGTATGGAGAAGTTATCACGATTTGTTCGCCAAGGCAAACAGGCAAAACTTTGATGTTGACTGTACCTGTCCGTACAGTCCATACAGTGGTGACGTGGGAAGGCCTTATAGTCCGTACAATGACCGTACAACACTGATGTGGTAGGCATTTACTGGTTAGCATTTGGACGAATGTGGTATTGACACGTGGCATATTTTGGGCAAATGGCAGGGTGCCACGTGGCCCAATCATGGGCTGCCACGTGGCACCCCTTTATTGGTTGTTGGTGTCTGGTTCATTTACTAAAAATTTATGGAGGCCACGGGGTTTGACCCCCGGACCTCCCCACTATGCAACACCTTCACAAAACTCCGCTAGCCATTATATCGCCCATTGGTTCTTACCATATATGTGGGTATTATGTTATTTAAATTCACATATTGTTGCAAATGGCGGGGGTCAAGCCGGGGCCTAGCGCCGGCCCTTGGACGTATTAATGTTTACATATGACCACTATTTAAATATGTTTTCACGTGGGTTTTTAATTCGTGGTCGTTTTGAATGTTGATGTGACCATATATATATGCGTGGGTTTCAAACTATATCACTGTGCTCTATTATATTGCGTGGGGTTTAAAACTATGGTTTATGCCATGCTTAATATGGCGCGCAGATATATATGTGTTATGTATTGTGTTGACTGTTGTGTATTAGCGCCGGGTTGAAACATAACCCGTGTGTTTTCGTTATTAACCAATAGTTTAATAATGCGCACGGTTTCAAACGGTTGGCATGGTTTTAAAACCGTTGGCCCTTTTTATTATAGCCCGAGGTCGTATGACCCATGTGCCTTAGTGCTAGGCGGTTGGGGGCTGGAGGCGCCCTAACCATCCTATATTTTGCATGGTTACTCTGAACCGCTCAGTGCCAGGTTTTAACGCACATTTTGGAGCGTGTTCTTGGTTCATGCACACAGAGGTGTGTTTTGTAGAGCCAGTTCCAGCAAAGTTGAAGGAGGAAAATGGAGGAGGCCTAACTTCTTCATTGTTTGGCCGATTGAGGTGCCGTAAAATCCCAGCTAGGGTTTTTTGGATGTGATGGATCCATTGGTGTTGTTTTCAAGGCCTTTTGAAGAATTCTTCTACAAGTTTTTCACCATTGAAGTTTCAGCAAGCTGCAGGGAGCTTCAAGCCCTCTTTGATGGAGGACATGGTTTGGTGAGCCTATGTTTATTTTTTGTGATTGAATAATCATTTTTGGCTAATTGATATGCTCTAAATACATTGGGACAGGTTTCAGAGGCTGTTGAGGACTTTTACAGGTGTTTTTTCCAAAGAGAAGCTTAGGGAAGCTTATGGCCACATGTAGAAGAGGTCATGCCCGGATGAGCCATGATCCATTTTCAGAGTTCTATTAGTCGTTTTTGGGGTTTTTATGTGTTATGATCTCAATGGTACAGTTTGTTTTTCCATTGGAGTTTAGCAGCAGCTTGTAAAATGACTTTTGACAAATTAATCCCAAAGAGCCAAGTCCATTATGGAGGCTCAAGGAGATGTAGCCCGGAGGGGGGTGAACTCCTTTATCAGCTTGTTCTTGTTGTGCGTTTGATGGTTTATTTGTTGTAAGTTGTGTTGTTGTGTATTTATTTAAAGTACATATTTAACCATCTAAAAGAACATTTGCTCACACATAAGCATTTACAAGAAGATACATGAACTTAACACATAAGTTTATTTTGCATATTTTAACGCATGAAGCAAGGTCCTGTAAAGTTTATTTTAATGAAGTAGCGGGTGCTTGCATAGCATAACAAGTCAGCCTTATATTTTCAGATCAGGTGGTATCAGAGCGTAGTTTTTTTTTCTCATGTGTTTTCCATTGATAGCTTGAGATTTAGCTATTGGTTTTTGTGCAAGTTTTGTGTTGAAGTTTGATATCTTGCAAGGATGGCAGAAGCTTCAAGTATTGATAGTTCTCATACATTTCCATTTTCTAAAGAAGAAATTATACTCATGAGAGATTTGATGAAAGAGATGTATGATAAGAACATTGCCCTTGAAGAGTAGTTGATGGCCATGAAGCAGGAGAAAGACCATCTTTTGCAAAGGTTGCATGAGATGGAGATTCAACTCCATGAGGCAAAATAAACCCTTACCAAGTACATGCATGAACATAAGGTATGCAGTGTTAGTTTATCTTCTAATTCCTCTAAAGATGAATGGTTTGGTGGTTTTGAGAGTCACACAAGAGGAATAGGGTCCAAGTTGTTGTTAAAAATGGGCTATGAAGGTAAAGGTTTGGGTAAGCATGCACAAGGCATTGTTGCACCTATTGTTGTTAAAGAAAGACCCAAGTATTGTGGTCTTGGATATGAATGGCAAGATGGAGCAAATTACAAAGTCGAGGAGACAAGGGAAAATTTTGAAGCATACGTTTTGTTTCAAGTTCACCTCCTCAAGAAGGCTTAAAAGGTGAAAGTTCAAGAACTTTTGTTGAAAGTTCAATCCCTCCAGCATGCAAGGCTTGTATTCAAAATGAATGCGAATGTGTGAAATGAAAGAATTGTGACAGTGATGAAGACAAGAACACTGTTGATGGTCTTCAAAGGAGAGCTTGTAACTCTTCAGATTCACCTCCTCAAAGAGGCGATAAAGGTGAATGTTCAAGGTTATCATTCAGTTGCATTTGATTATGTTAAGCATGATAAATTTGGAAGAAAGAATCCTTGTACATATTGTGGTTTGTATAACCATCATGTTTCAAAGTGTTGGAAAAGATTGGCTGCTTTCAGGAAACTTTCTAAGCAAAGGCAGCGTGAAAGGAGGATGCAAAAGGTTTGCACTCATTGTCAGAAGCGGGGTCATCTTGTTGACCAATGTTGGACGTTGCATCCAACTATTCGTCCACAGCCTCAGAAGCAGTTGGGTAAGAAGATTGGCAAGAATGGAAGTGGAGATTCCATCATTGATGTGAGTCAAGATGATTCATAAGAGGACGATGTTCTGCAGAAAAAGTCACCGTTCAGTTGGTTTGGTAAGAAATGGCTGGATTTCTTAAGCAAGTAACGCTTGCATTTTTCTGATTGTAAATGCACTTTTTCTGCGTTATGTGTGCATTTATGGGAAGCATGATAAGTTGCAGCCATTTATATTTTTTGTATTCAACTCTTAAGTACCCATATGTTTCGAGGTTGTACTTATGTTTGTACTGGAAGGAGAGTTGAAAAGTCCTATACATGCATTTTTTTTTATGTATGGGTAAACAGTGAACCTGGTGATGGTTCATCATGAGTGATTCATGATTGTTACATGATTATGTATCATGTTTGTCGACTTGTCAGTTTGGGAAGGTTGATGTTTCAATGAGTCTCGACTGGTGTTGATGATTTTCTGACGACTATGTTGTGTCGATCGTGTCGTTCGACTTGTGTTTAGTTGATGGTGTTTATTGACTTGAAATTTGATTTTGAAAACGCCATGTGCTTTGATAAAGTACGAGATGCGATAGTTTGTTTGAAGAACAAAAGATTTTGTTGGCATCATTTTCAATCTTGTATAATTTATTTTCAAGATTGATGGTTTTCTTGGCTTGTGACAAGATGTCACAGGAAAGTTTTGTAGCCATTGGAAAGTTGATTTTTTTGACGCCAAAGAGTTCGAAAGAGGGACTTGATTCTCAGTGGGAAGGTTGGCAGTCTTCCAAGCATAGAGAGAACAGTGGGTCAACAGCAGTCAGAGAGCAGTGGTTGAAGGACATAGCTAGCTGCAGTGCACGGCATGTCAACATATTCAGGTGATTGTCGAAAAGATTTTGATATAACTTGAAAGCAGACAGATAAGCTTTTGTGGGTCCAAAAGCCTTTCAGTGGGAAGGTGTGATCAAAATCTGGACCAGGGGGCAAAATTTTGCTTAATTTTCAAATTGCTCGTAATGTGACGAAAATGGTGCCATTGCATCTGTCTTGTCTTCCTGATTCCGACGGTATATTTACTTTCTCAAACGGAGTCTGTATGGAGACGTTATCTCGATTTGTTCGCCAAGGCAAACAAGCAAAAATTTGACGCTGACTGTACCTGTCCATACAGTCTGTACAGTGGTGACGTGGAAAGGCTGTATAGTCCGTACGATGACCGTATAATGCTGACATGGCAGGCATTTACTGGTTAGCATTTGGACGAATGTGGTATTGACACGTGGCAGATTTTGGGCAAATGGCAGGGTGCCACGTGGCCCAATCATGGGCTGCCACGTGGCACCCCTTTATTGGCTGTTGGTGTCTGGTTCGTTTACTAAAAATTTATGGAGGCCACGGGGTTCGACCCCCGGACCTCCCCACTATGCAACACCTTCACAAAACTCCGCTAGCCATTATATCGCCCATTGGTTCTTACCATATATGTGGGTATTATGTTATTTAAATTCACATATTGTTGCAAATGGCGGGGGTCGGGTCGGGGCCTAGCCCCGACCCTTGGACGTATTACTGTTTACATATGACCACTATTTAAATATGTTTGCACATGGGTTTTTAATTCGTGGTCGTTTTGAATGTTGATGTGACCATATATATATGCGTGGGTTTCAAACTATATCACCGTGCTCTATTATATTGCGCGGGGTTTAAAACTATGGTTTATGCCATGTTTAATATGGCGCGCGGATATATATGTGTTATGTATTGTGTTGACCGTTGTGTATTAGCGTCGGGTTGAAACATAACCCGTGTGTTTTCGTTATTAACCAATGGTTTAATAATGCGTGCGGTTTCAAACGGTTGGCACGGTTTTAAAACCGTTGGCCCTTTTTATTATAGCCCGAGGTCGTATGACCCATGTGCCTTAGTGCTAGGCGGTTGGGGGCTGGAGGTGCCCTAACCGTCCTACATTTTGCATGGTTACTCGGAACCGCTCGGTGCCAGGTTTTAACGTGCGTTTTGGAGCGTGTTCTTGGTTCATGCACACAGAGGTGCGTTTTGTAGAGCCAGTTCCAACAAAGTTGAAGGAGGAAAATGGAGGAGGCCTAACTTCTTCATTGTTTGGCCGATTGAGGTGCCGCAAAAGCCTAGCTAGGGTTTTTTGGATGTGCTGGATCCATTGGTGCTTTTTTCAAGGCCTTTTGAAGAATTCTTCTGCAAGTTTTTCACCATTGAAGATTCAGCAAGCTCCAGGGAGCTTCAAGCCCTCTTTGATGGAGGACATGGTTTGGTGAGCCTATGTTTATTTTTTGTGATTGAATAATCATTTTTGGCTAATTGATATTCTCTGAACACATTGGGATAGGTTTCAGAGGCTGTTGAGGACTTTTACAGGTGTTTTTTCCAAAGATAAGCTCAGGGAAGCTTATGGCCACATGTAGAAGAGGTCATGCCCGGATGAGCCATGATCCGTTTTCAGAGTTCTATTAGTCTTTTTTGGGGTTTTTATGTGTTCTGATCTCAATGGTACAATTTTTTTTTCCATTGGAGTTTAGCAGTAGCTTGTAAAAGAACTTTTGACAAATTAATCCCAGAGAGCCAAGTCTATTATGGAGGCTCAAGGAGATGTATCCCGGAGGGGGGTGAACTCCTTTATCATCTTGTTCTTGTTGTGCGTTTGATGGTTTATTTGATGCAAGTTGTGTTGTTGTGTATTTATTTCAAGTACATATTTAACCATCTAAAAGAACATTTTCTCACACATAAGCATTTACAAGAAGATACATGAACTTAACACATAAGTTTATTTTGCATATTTTAACACATGAAGCAAGGTCCTGTAAAGTTTATTTTAATGAAGTAGCGGGTGCTTTCATAGCATAACAAGTCAGCCTTCTATTTTCAGATCATACGACAACCACAACCCAAAAATTAAAAAGATGAACCCAACAAGGGAAAACCCCCAGGGAAGAATTTTATGTTTCTAACGTCATCTTATGGTTCCTTGGTAGGTATTCCTTGGTCAATATGTTGGAATGGTGCAAACGAGAGAATAAAGAAGAATATTTCTTAGTTAGGAATGACCCGGGAACATTTATGGCCCGCCGATAGTGTAGGTTACTAAAATTATTCAAGATTCAGGGCATGAGAACCCAGTTGAGTCTATTGGAGTACTAGTTCCCATGTGAGATGTGAATAAGAAATAATTTCATGTGCGTGCCCACACACTCACCATAGATATCAAGGATATCTATTTCCTGATAGGAATATCTTGTTGTGCTTCACGAGTGACATTTAAAAGTAGCAGGGGCATAGGTGAGCCTATGAACTACTACATCTGCCATCATTGTGTGATAGGTACCAAGAAACATAGAGATAAGGTAGCTATCAGGGATGTTCAAGATTTACCTTTGCAGACTATCCTCTATACTATTACTTGCATGGAAGGGAGTGCAACTCCCCACATGGATTTACAAAGTAATTTTCAGTATGCATTAGAATGTATGGATCCCAGATTCTTCAACTAGTGTGAAGGGGTCCTAAAAAGCATGAAGAAACAACTTACCAAGTGCATAAGTGGTGAGTTAAAACAATTTGGATATGGGTCTATTTTGGTATCCTTCTTCCTGGAGAGGGTCCCTATCCTATGCTTGCATGTGGAGTGGGGTATACCCGCTCCACAGGATCCAAGGATGAAGAGGTGGTTAGATCTAATGGCCCGAAATGGAGGCATTCACATCATTAAGTATAACGATGTCTTCTTCCAAAGGTTGAGGACTCATATGTTCATGCTTAAAGATTATGTGTATGCTGAAGTATACTTCCGTGGAGATCCAGACCTTGTTCTTCATGAAGGTTCCCAGTGGGGGGACATACATAAGAACAATTTTTTGTATATATAAGGTTTTTGTTATTTTTAATGATATAAAATGTTTTTTGTGTTACTTATCCGATGAATTAATCAAATGCTCTCATTAATGCATATGTGGTGTTGAAATTCTGAGGTCCTATGAGGCTGCCATCTAAGGTCTGTCCTTGACCTTAGTATGGCTCTAAGTTTCAACTGTTTGGCTGTCTTCTTTTGCTGTTTTAGGACAGCAAACTGTCATGTACTTTCTGCTCAATATTTTATAGGTTAAGTGCTCTTTTAAGGTGCCCTTGCAAGTGTTTTCTTGTCACAATATTAGCACATGCAATATAACTTAAAACACATAACACTACCTCTAGATCTTGAAACTCTAAAATGCTGATCTACACTTCTAAACATGCATAAAATTGACACAGGTATTTTTGGTCAACATGACCCTGGATAAAACCCCCCCGGGGAAAACCAGTTTGGGATATTTGTCTATATAATGTGATTAAAGCAAGAGATACAACAAGTAATCAAATACAATGGAACCTGTATACATAGAAAGCTCCTCACGAGACTTGCATCAGAATCCAGAGAAAGAAGAGCCCAAAACTGTGGTGCGCCCTCTCCCTTGTTGCCCTCTGAACTGAACTGAGGCACCCAAGCTCTTCTGCTGTCTGATGAAGAAACCCCTCCACAGGAATG
>ML800410.1:361424-410795 GCA_009831015.1 Picea engelmannii
TGTTACAATAATCTCCAAGCTAGGGTTTTCATACCCTCGACCCTTATTTATACTAAATATGTCTATTAAGAGAAGCATCTAGAGAAAGATCCTTCTAGAAGTGGAAGCTTCTATTAGGTCTTCTTACATCTGCCTTATTCTATTTTATTGAAAGGCCTTATTAATATTGACCTTTATTACATCCGAATACATTGATCTACCTATGTGTGGGTTAGGACCTTAACAAGGTCTTGGTGAAAATGTATGTTGTCTGTTTTGCTGAAGGACAGAACTGTAATTCGATGATCCCCTCGTGTACCAAGTCCTGGATGTAGTTCATGTGGATATCGATGTGCTTCATCCACTACCTCTGAAATGGATCTCTGCAGAACTTTAGAGTGCTCTGGTTGTCACACCAAATGATGATCGAACGATGAAACTGAATGCCCAACTCAGTGAGAAAATGTTGTAGCCACATAGCCTGAATGGTTATGTTAAATACCCCTCTGTACTCTTCCTCGACTGAAGATATAGCAATGACAGCTTGCTTCTTTCTTGACCAATAGATAGGCCCAGAACCAATACTGAGTGAGTAACCATATGTGGACTTGCGATCAATGTTATCGCCATCCCAGTCAGAATAAGTACACCCAATGAGATCTAATGTAGAGTATGTTGCATAATGAATCCCAAAGGTGATGGTGCCCTGTACGTATTGAAGGATACATTTTGCAACTTTCCAATGTAACTCATGTGGCTCCTGCATGAACCTGGAAACTGCGCTAACTGCATATGAAAGGTTTGGTATGGAGTGTGTGAGATACAACAAGCTCCCCACTAGATGTCTGTACAATGTGCTCTCAACCAATGGAGTCTCCCCTCCATCCTCAAGTTTGACTCCTGATAGGAAAGGAGTCGGATCAGACTTGTAGTCTGTCATGTGAAATCTCTCAAGGAGATCTTGTGCATACTTTTCTTGATTTAGTTTGATGCCTGATGCATCTTGGATGATCTCAAGTCCAAGGAAGAAGTGTAGTGGACCCATGTCCATCATCAGAAACCTGTCATCATCAAAAACCCGTGATCAACAAATCATCGACATACACAACTAAAAGTAGAAGTGAATCAGTCGTCTTGAGCATGTATACATTCAGGTCTGATTTACAACGTACAAAGTTCTGTGAAAACATGTAGGAATCCATCTTGGCATACCATGCCCTCGAAGCCTGATTAAGTACATAAAGTGACTTCTTCAGTGGACAGACCAAATATGAGTCCCACATAAATCCCCAGGGCTGCTCCATATAGATCTCCTCAGAGAGATCACCGTGAAGAAATGCATTCTTCATGTCCATCTGATGGAATTCCCATCCCTTGGCTGCCATAATTGTAAGTGCCAATCGTATGGAATCCATATTCTCTACTGGAGCGAAGGTCTCATCATAGTTAATACCATGAACCTGCTGAAAGCCTTTGGCGACAAGCCTGGCTTTGTATCTATTGATCTGTCCATCCGGTGCACTCTTGGTCCTGTAGACCCATCTGCATATGACAAGTTTCCTCCTAGAAGGAAGGGGAACCAGATCCTAAGTTTGGTTCTCTAGGATTGAGTTGTACTCCTCCTACATGGTGGATTCCCAAAAGGGATTTCCATCAACCTCGCCATAAGACTGTGGATATGAAGACTAAACCAAAAAAATATGCCTCAAAGGAAATGATTCAGTGGCAGTGAATGCAATAGGAGGCTCCTCGAAATCATATCAAGTCCTCCTAGTATCGGTTGGATCATTGACGAGATCCCCTGCATCCTGAAGAGTAGTCTATGCCCACTTGGTCCTCTACTCTGGCTCTGCAACTACATCTAGATTCTCTGACTCTGCATCTGACTGTATTGACTCTGAATCTGAATCTGAATCCTCTAATTCCTCTGAATCAGAACTCTCATCTGAAGAAGAGTTTGCATGTGCATGCTCATCATCTCGGATAGGTGGAAGAGTGAAGGTGTCTGCATGCGGTTGTTGAGGTACATGTGAGACACTTTCCTCAAATTGGACACTACACTCAATGATGAGCTGCTCCAAGGAAAGGTAAATAAGATGATATCCCTTCACACCATCAAGGTATCCAACAAAAATGCACTCATTTCTCTATGGATCAAGTGCCTTCCTCTTTCCAGACGAAAACTGGGCCCATGCACGAGAACCAAAAATGAAAAAGTGGGTCACTTCTAGTTTGAGGCTACTCCAAGCCTCGTAGGGGGTCTTATACTTGACAGATCTATGGGGAGATCTGTTTTGGATGTATGTTTTATATTTAAGTTCTTCGTCCCATAGTCTCTGTGGTAGTGACTTTTCATGCAACATGAAAGATGCCATCTCCTTCAGAGATATTTTTTTCCACTCAGCAAATTCGTTTTGCTGCGGAATGTAGGGAACTTTATGCTGCAACTGAATCCCTGCCTCATGGAAAACATTATGGATCTCATGATTTACATACTCTCCCCCATTATCATTTCGGAGGAATTTGATCTTCTTTTTGGACTGTCTCAACCAAAGATTTGAAATCTTTGAGGTGTTGAAAGACCTCAGATTTTTGCCTGAGAAAGTAGATCCATGTAAAATGTGAGAAATCGTCAAAAAAAATGAGAACAAACCTCGCTTTTCTGATCGATGTATGTGGAAAAGTACCCATGAGGTCACTGTGGATCACATCTAAAGGTGTGGAAGCTCACTGAGACTTTCCCTTGTCGAATTTCTCTTGAGGGTTTTTTCCAAGAACACATCCCTCACATACTCCCTTGGAGAAATGGATGTCTAGTAGACCATCAACTAATCTATGCTTTATAAGATGTTGCATGTATCTGAAACTCAAATGTCCAAACCTTTCATGCCATATCCTACTACTTTCATTAGCATGAGTAAGCAATAAAGCAGAATTAGGTTCAATGAATTCAGAAAATGTATACAATCTAGACTGATGATTTACCTCACCGGTTGCAACCTTGGAGTTGGTTTTCAAGTCTTATATGTCCATAAAATTTGGTGTGAATATGACTCTCTTTCCGGTGATGGAATTTTTCATATGAAACACAGAGAGAAGGGTGACAGAAAGCTTGGAAACATGCATCACATTCTCAAAACTTTTGTTGGTGATTTCAATCCTTCCTTTGTTGGTGACTTCGATAAAAGAGTTGTCCCCCATCAGAATGGGAGGACCTTTGCATGCATCCAAAGAAGAATATATCTCTTCTAAGGTATCCATGACATTATTTGATGCTCCTAAATCTACAATCCAAGCATCGGGAGAGGAGTTGATGGCAATCAAGGCATGGCTAGAATTTCCTTTCTTGGAATTTGGATCTTCTAGCTTCTTATTATTTGCACCCTCAGGGATGCGATCTCCAAGGTTGTTTTTCTGAAGTATCTGAGACATCATATCTATTTTTTTTTGCATGCTTGTGGATTCTGAATGGAATCCTTTATGACAGTATGTGCATTTCTCTCCTTTTCTTCCCTTTTCTCCTTTGGATCCGGAGGCATCGGTGAAAGGTTTTGTGTACCCTTCCTTCTTCGTATGTGCATGATATTTCCACTTATATTTATATTTAGATTTCTGATAATTTTGGCTGCCATCATGCACAATGAGTGCATGCACCCTTGGGCCTTTGATTGTGCCCATGTTGATGAACTTGGTTTTCTCTTCTATCAAGGATTTGATAAAGTCCTCAAGAGAAGGCATCTTCCAAGTGGTTCTAGAGGCGAATCTGACAGTATGTAATTTGAATATGAATACATAGAATTCAGGATCAATCTTGGAGAGAATGGTGAGAACCATTTGTTTCTCCTTCGTTGATTTATCAACCTAGCAAGATTTGAGTTGCGACAATAAATCCTTGAATTTTGTAAAGAAATCTTGGATATTGTCGAAGATTTTTGGATCCAATGTGAGTAGCTCCACCTCCAACATGTGTCCCCGCATCTCATCCTATTTTCCAAATATCCCTTCCAATATTTTCCAAGCTTCATTGGGAGTCTTACAGGAAGATATGTGAAAAAGGAGACCGGGAGAAATAAGAATGCAAATTATTTTGAGTGCCTCATCCATGCGATTTAAGTGCTTGGATTTTTCTATGGCTGATGTCAGTTCTATATATGTATTCATGGTTAAAATGTACAACCCTCTGGATCGAATATGTATGGATATTTTCTCCTTCCATGCAAAATAGTTGTAAGGTGTAAGAATGAATTCTTTTTGGAATTCCATCTTTTTGTTGTCTTCAATCTTTTGTACCTGCAAAACAATTTGGTGTAGCTTTTGCTTAGCATTCTGTCAGCTATGATACCATGTAAATGTGTTAAACCTACACATAATAGATCTAGATAAAAAATAATACACACATTTGTAGAGAGAATTGGAGAAAGAAGAATAAGGAGAGAAAGAATGGAAGAATTCTCATTAACCGTTGTGAATAATGAATAATTTACACATGATATACACTCTATATTTCAATGAATTCAACTTGAGGTGAACCAATGCGCCATAGTGGTGATCTAGAGTGATCTAGACACACACCAACAGTTGCGAGAGTAAACGTCCACCCATTCTAGTCTCTCAGGCAGTTACGGGAGTGAACTACCACCTAGTTGAGTTAACTAGTCAACTAATCTTCAGTTAATTGACTGAAAAAAGAGTATTGAGGAGATAAATTAGGGAATGAATGATAATTCACAACTCTGGTGATGATACCAAGGCAAGATCGAATTATCATGGTGATAATCACAATGTTTCATGGTGATGATCCCAATGTTGCATGGTGATGATCCCAATGCAACATCTAAACTCAACTCAACTAGTCAAACTGAAGTGTCAATTGAAAGAGAATATTCTCCAGGTGGAATATTCTCCCCTAAAATATAGGAGACTATATAATGACTAATTATCACTAATAAACAAGGAATAACTTTAGGAAAAATAAATCCTAGGTGTGTGTGAAGTAACTCCAACAAGTATTTCTTCAAGTAAATCCCATTTATGGGTTCACTCAAAGGAACTCCATCATAATCTACCATCTCATAAGCCCCTTTCTCCAACACTCATTTCACAATATAAGGACCCCACCACATGGGCTCGAATTTACTGTCCCCTAGCAAATCACGATATTTCTCGTAAAGAAGAACTAGATCACCTTCATAAAAAACACATGGGTTGACATGCTTTTCATATTGGGATTTAACACGTTTCTTCTGAGTTTCAATGACTAAGGCGACATCATGAAAAGACTCGTCTAATTGCATTAAATACAAAAGACGTTCCTCTTCAACTTAGGTGTTAGAGAGAAGCTCGACAGCTAGTTTCAAATATGGGATTTCACATTCAATCGAAAAAAATTCATCGATACCATATACTAACTGGAAAGGTGTGAATATCGTGTCAGACTTAACAGATGTCTCATAGCCCCATAATGTCGAAAACAACACCGTGTGACAATTTTACCTATGAATTCATCCGTCGAAGCATAGTAGTGAGAACTTTGTTAATTGCCTCAACCTGGCCATGGGCTTGTGGATAAGAGGGGGTTGAGTTTTCATGGAGAAGAACCAATTTCTCAGTAATTTTAGACATCATTAAATTATGAAAATGACTACTATGATCAGTAACGATGGCTTGAGGGACACAAAATCTAGTAATGATATGATTGAATATGAACAATGTTGCAGTTTTTATGGTATTTTCAGATGTAGGCATTGCCTCGGCCCATTTAGTGAAATAATCCATAGCTACAATAATGTATCCATGCCCCCCGGTCGAGTGAGGGTTACATGTCATGAATTTAATGCCCCATTTAATGAATGGACCAATGAAAACTATGGGGTGAAGACGAGCAGGGTGAGATCAGATCTTAGTGTTGTAGTTTTAAAAAGCGTGGCATTTTTGGATGGTAGTAATGAAATCCTTAAACAATGAAGGCCATAAATAACTAGGTTGTAATATCTTTTAGGAAGTGGCATACCAAAACATATGACCTCCACATGCTCCAGAGTGACAGTCATTCAAATCTTTCTCAGCTTGATCGTAGGTAAGACATTGTCGAAATATGGAATCAATACCACGACAGTAAAGGGTATCACCAAGGATGATGTATTAATGATATTGATACCAGATAGGACGACGATTTGTCCTAGAAATATTAGGTCGAAAATTTTGGGTTTAGAGGTAGATGATAATATCTTTGTACCATACGTCATCAGAACTGATTAGAAAGAGGGATTCCTCAGGTAAGGAGTCCTTTGCCACAGTTTTTGTCTTAATAGATGGAAGGTCACATATCAATTTGGCAAAAACTAAAGACTTCTTTGACTTGGTGCATTCAAACTCCAAATCAAACTCCTGGAGAATAAATATCCATTTACAGTACTTTCCCCCCAACAATTTTTGAGTAAGGATATGTTGCATGGGGTTTCAATCGGAAACGACTATGGTTTTGCATAATAAGATGTAGTGACAAAAATAACAACCTAAACAACTGACAAGGCCAATTTATCCACATGTAAATATTTGGTTTTAGTAGTCATGAGACTCCGAATCATATGGTATATAACATTTTCATCATTTGAATAATCATCTTGGACTAAAACCATAGAAATGGTAGAGTCTGAAGAAATTAATTATAGGAAATAATCTCATCTATAGTCAGGTGGAAACAACAGTGGTGTATGGGTTAAGGCAAGTTTTAAAGCTTCAAAATCTTTGTTTGCAGTATCATCCCATACAAAATCATAACCTTTCTTGAGAAGTTGAGTAAATCCTTTCGTTAATTCACCCTAATTGGGAATGAATCGATGTAAAAAGTTTAACTTCCCTTGCAAACTTTGGAGCTGGCATAATGTGGAAGGAGGAGGTAGATTAATAATAGCCTCAACCTTCAAGGGGTGTACATGAATCCCATGTATAGACACGATAAAACTAAGAATTCGGTCATATTCCACACAAAAAACACATTTGTGCGTATTCAAATGTATGCAATAATAATGACAACATAGGAAAATGGCCCGTAAATTTGTCGGGTGATCTTGATGATGCATGGAATGCACTGGTAGATTGTCTAGATAGGGTTGTACAACATGCTTAATGTCATGAAAATCATAATACATAGCTCGTTGAAAAGTCACCCCAATGTTTTTGAGACCAAAAAGAATTTTTCGGTATGTGAAGGTTCCCCAAGGGAAAATCAAAGCAGTCTTATGTTGATCTTCTAGTAAAATATTGATTTGATTATAGTCGGAGAAACCATCCATTAAGGAGAAGATTTCACTCCCAATACAGTCATTAACAATCTGGTCAACAAAAGGGCTTGGATAATTGTCCTTGGGACAAGCTTTGTTGATATCCCTATAATCTACACAAATGCGGATCATGCCTTTTTTCTTATTTATCGAAACAAGATTAGATACCCAATCAGTCAAAGCCACATGATAGACAAAGCTATCCTTAAGAATTTTTTCAGCTTCAATATTGATAGAATCATATTTACATGGATGTATTGGGTGAAGTCTCTACCGAACGGGTTTATCTTCCAGATAAGTCTTAATCTCATGCACAACAATATCAGGATCAATACCTAACATTTCTTCATAACTCAAGGAAAAAATGTCATGAAATTCTGGCAAAAGGGATTTATAAGTGCAGACCTCATTAGTAGAACATGAGGCATTGATATGAACATTTTCCACAACCCTGGATTTAATCAATATGTCAAGAGGAATGGTAGGTGAAATGTTACTCAATTTCCCTTCATACAAAACATCGTGTGTTGACTCAGGAACATAAGAAATAACAAAAATGGTAGATGGAGTCGAAATCCATTGGTATCTCTCTATGGTATCATGTTCTAGGAAGAGAATAGAATGATGATTCCCATCATCCCATGGGGTTTCTTCAATAGGCATGAATTTCATGATCATCTCATTAGTAGGAAAGATCACATGAAATGGATTAGGAGATGTATCACAGAGAGAAAGAGGAAAAGGAGTTGTCGATTGAATAGCTTCATAAGATGATTCTACCAGACTTAAAGGAATTATGTCGCCATAACGAAGATAGTCACCATAGGTAGGTTCTATCCATGGGTCTTAAGACTCAAGGGTTTCACAAACAGAGGTTGAGATCATGTTAATCGAGGCAAAAAAAGGAGGAGGAATATTGGGTGGTTGAATAGGAAATGTACACATCAAGGTTGAATCTTTTAAAAGACCCATGCCAACATTCTCATAACCGGTACATTGCTAGTGCGTGAATCAAGATTAAAGAAGGCTAGTTGGTCGACAATAACGAACTTTCCTTGGTACAGAAAACATAACACATTGAAAAGGGTAGATACAACTGTGCGCATGGAATCAATCCAACTACGGCCAAGTAGGAGGTTATAATCAAGAGGTCCATCAAAGACATCAACCTCAATATTAATTGCCTTACCTTATAACGTAATAAACAACAAAGGAAGAACACCATAATTTTTAAACCCTACACTGTTAAAATATTTAAGAGTAGTGTGTGGCTCGGTAAGGGCAGGAGAGCCAATAGTTTTCCAACAAGTGACAAACATAATGGAAGTTGAGGCTCTTTCATCAATAATGGTTCAGAAAATATTCTTATTTTCAAAAAAAACTTGATGATACCCTTGATCACTAGATTTGGAATGGGCTCGACATTGTTCAATATAAAGTGATATTAGGTGATTGTGAAAAACTTGCAAGTATTGTTCCTAAAAAAGAATACTCCCTAGTTATTGTGGATATCCCTCATGGTTATAATATCCAAAACATTGGATATGATACTAAGCCTTATACTTACCAAGCTTTCAATAAAGTGGTTATGGGATTTACAAAAGTTACAACATCACCATTTTGGATATTTCTAGTATTTCATTTAGACACACAATAAGGATTAGTACAATCAAACTTCAATGGGAAAGAAAAGACAAGGATGTAGTTTATTTGGTAAGATATTGAAAGTGTGTGTTTAGCAATTAAGATTAGAAAGAAATTTTATTAATTCACAAGTTAATTGAATTTTCACTTATTTATGTTACAGGAACAAGCCTAATATTCAGAGCACCAAGAAAGATTCATTTAAACCTGATTTTGAGTGTATACATCTTGCAACCTGGACAAAACATGATTCTTATAATTCTATTCTTGCCAATGCAAATGATGGATAGACTCCTACTAGTATATTGGTATACAACGTTGTGGTTAGAAAGCTAACATATGAGGAAAAAGATTTGAAAGGAGATATGGTTAACATTTATCAAAAACCACAAGAATTAATTAATTGTCTTATAGATAAATTTTTAGGTAAGCATTAAGGAGAGATTGTTTCAGGTAAGAATTATGATCTAATATTTATGAAATCATACTTCAATTTTATATTATTTTTAATTTATGTCTTTTTACAGTATCTAACTTCATTATTTATTTTTTATTTGGTGATTAGGTACAACATTTGTGTGTTGTCTATAGAAAAGAAGGAATTGCATAGCCATTGAAAGTGACCCAATACAGTGCAGTTTTATTCAACAAAGAAGTAATGCTATTCTAGCTCTTCTAGATGAAATGCAAGAAGTTGGCTTGAGGAAAGGATATTTTAGTGAATTAAGGTGGAAAAATTGTTAAAGGAACCTCAAGTACCATTAGGAGGAATGATTGGAAAGGATCACTTGGGAGAACTTGCAAATATCAAAGAACCAATGGAAGAAAAAAATGACACTATGGAAGAAAAAAATGGCATCGAAGAAGATGATAATGTGTCTATTGAGAATGATGAATTTGGGATATGTGATATTGTTGATTAGTTTAAAGATGTCTTTGAAGACGATTCTCAATTTTGCAAATTTTTGATGAGTTACCACTGTAATGATTTGACTTTCATATTTGAAAATAAGAATAAAGATGTATTTATTTTTGTTTTGTGATGAATATTATTTTATATTTTTCGTTTTATTTGTATGTGAATCACTATAAATTGGAAAATTTTATTAAATGTTGTCATTCTTTTACTTCAAATGTATAAAAATATGAAAGAAAATTATATTTTTTTTATAAAATTTAGACTTTTTTTTGTTCAATTATGTCCATAAAAATGATTTATTTGACATGTTATTTTAAGGAAGATGTACCAAAATATATAATTTTTTTATTAAATATGGCTATAAAATGTGTATTGTTTTGCTAAATATTAAAAAATGGTCTTATTTAACTACAATGTTTTTCGATTTATTGAAGTAAAGGTAAACAATGTGTTAAAAATGATGTTTTTCACTATATTTAAAAGGTATGGAATAATAAATTAATTAAGGAGACAAAATTATATGAAAAATCGTAACTTCAAAAAAGTAAATGGTAAAAAATATTTTTATGGACACGCAGTCCAGGTATAGTGCAAAGTGAAATGATCAGGCATCGTCGCACCCCATGCATATAGCAGGGTGCAATGACCTTTATTCATATGGTTTTTGGCAGAGGAAAGAAAATCACTTTTCCCATGGACAAAGTCTCTTTTAATATTTTTAGGGAACATGAACACACGTTGTCAGGTGATCACCGAGGTGACCACAATAATGTGTAACAAAATGGCCCCCAATGTATGAAGCTAGAACTCGTGACAACTCAAATACTTTGTATAATGTGTGTGTCGAATATAAGGAGTGCATCGATCAGGAACCTAGAAACAAACAAGCATCTACATAATATTATACCAATTCCGAGGTAGGCATTCCCATGATCAGACTACAAGTGTCTCTAATCATAAGTGTCAAGTGAGTCATGGACAATAAACATACACGGTGGATCCATGTCATCATGATTCAACATAGCCATAAGGAATACACTATGGATCTATGCTCTAAAAGAACTCACATTCAGACATAGCCACGAGACATACAAAGTGGATCTATGTGTCAATACAAATCATGAATACTCTGTCGCAACCTTGACCAAAGTGAAAAGATATAGGGTCTTCATTTCCATTGTCTCTAAGTACAAATCTAGCCATGTGATTACATGTGTTGAATTCAAGCATGGTAGAAACCACTTGATTATCAATCATTAATGAAATCGTTAACAAGTGCAAGGGAAATCACCATTGATTTCAATGAATACCAAGGTACCCCAATACAATCCAACGAATGTGAATAATTGAGTTGAAGTCGAACACTCGATAGAATATTCCAATCAGGCATCAATGATGTGAACCCACTATTGAAAGTGAAGAGACCTGCCATTGAGGCATGCAGGTTCTAAGGTACTCAATGATTTCTAAGTCTTATTCCTGGATAATGTGTTGAAGTCAACAGGCAAAGACTCGTCATAGGAAGGTCTTGATGTATCCCCCATCAATGACATGAAATATGTAATAGATTTGAGGTATATCAGAGTATGAAGTGATTCGGAACTGACTCAGGGAAGGCTAACGTGGTAGAAAATTTATAACCGCAAATGGTTGACTCGATAGAAGGATAATCTAGGTTGGACATCTCTTGAACATATGAATGACACGATAATGTTCTTAGAAGCATTGAATCAAGGAGGACCCAACATATGGACTTGTGGATGGTCAAATGAGAGATAAATGGATTTCCCAACCCGGATACAATGATGAAGGGGGGTGTCATGTTCAAGAGCGACTATTACTTCCACTAACACAAATACAGAGACACATTTTTTTCCCAATTTTCCCCCACCATTTCTGGCGAGTACCTCTTTATTTTTACGCAAGCTTGAGGAGGATAACATATGCTTGTTGATGTAAGCTCATCCTTCATACAAGTCCCTTAGAGTATGTTTAATGAACCCTAAGAAGGAGTGGTTCAATCCCATATAGGTCTTTGATGTTTTTTTAACGAGTCCAAAGAGAGAAAACTAAGGGGTTTTTCAATTTTAGAGTCTGAAAAATATTTAAAGAGAACTCCATAAGGTCATTTTTCATAAGTTAATCTGAAAGACCGAAAAGTGATAACCTATCACTCATCAGATGTTTTCTTCAAATAACTTTACAAGAGTGAAAAGAATGAGGTCGCTCAACCATCTTTTTCATGTTTAGGGAGCGTGAAAAGAGATTAAAGGATACTCCATAGGTTTTGTTTTTCGTGTCACCATTACGAGTTTGATGAAACAACAAAACACTACTCGATTACATTCTCATGGTTTCACGAGCATGAGAAACAACTAAGAATTTGCTTGGAGTTTTTCCTGAAAAACCCTAAAAGGATCTATACATGCGACAAATATATATATAAAAACAAAAAAGTGGATCCTTGTTCCAACGTCTCACCTCTAGACTTTTCAATATGCAAAAATCAATCACTTGTAAAGTTATTAAGACATTAGGGTTTGGATAAAGCATAAAAATAATATAATATGCAAATGAAAAGTGATAAAAGTCAATAAAATAGGTGATAAACCACATTTTAGCATTTTATTTGTAACTTTGCCAAAATATTTCTCCAAAGCCCTTTTTCACCTCGATTTTCAACTATTGATTGCGGAGTGCTCGACGGATCATTTCATGAATCGTCTTCGCAAAAGAGGTAATATCCATATCCTTCATATTTTCTTGGTTTCAAAATTGATTTTCATTGGTTAAATTTATGTTTTGGGTTGATTTTTTAGGGGTTACCCATGCGTAGAGGTCGTCGCAGGTGCCCTATGTCGAGAACTGCGACGATATAGGATCGTCACAGGTGAACCTATAGGTAGGGTACGATGATGTTTCACTGTGCGAATGCACAGGCCTGTGATGACCACAACACAAAAATTAAAAAGATGAACCCAACAAGGGAAAACCCCCAAGGAAGAATTTTATGTTTCTAATTTCATATTATGGTTCCTTGGCAGGTCTTCCTTGGTCAATATGTTGGAATGGCATGAACAAGAGCACGAAGAAGAAGACTACTTCATCGGGAATGACTTGGGAACATTTATGTCCCTCCGATAGTGTGGGTTACTAAAATTCTTCAAGATTCAAGGCATGAGAGCCTAGTTGAGACTACTGGAGTACTTGGTTCACATGTGGGATGTGAATGAGTAGGCGTTTCATGTGAGTGCCCACACACTCACCATAGATATTGAGGATATCTATTTCTAGATAGGACTACCTCGTTGTGGTTCATGGGTGACACTTATAGGTAGCAGGGTCAGAGGTGAGCCTATGAAATCCTACATTTGTCATCATTGTGTTCCAGGTACCGAGAAACAAAGCGGTAAGGTAGCTATAATGGATGTCCGAGATTTGCCTTTGTGGATTATCCTCTATACTATTACTCGCATGTCAGGGAGTGAAGCTCCCCACATGGATTTACAGAGCCATTTTCAGTATGCATTAGAATGTATGGAGCTCAGAGTCTTTAATGGGTGCAAAGGGGTCCAAAAAGCCATGAAAACAAAACTTACCAAGTGCAAAAGTGGTGGGTAAAAAAAATTGGATATGGGTCTATTTTGGTATCCTTCTTCCTAGAGAGGGTCCTTGTCCTATGCTTGCAGGTGGAGTGGGGTATACCTGCTCCACAAGATCCAAGGATGAAGAGCCCAAAAACCCCTCTTTTACCCTCGAAGTTCGGTATCAGATTGCGGGAGTTATGAACATCCATTCATCAAGCCATCAATGACAGTGAGGTAGGCTATTTGTCCTCTACTCTTTCATGGTTTAATTTTTCATTTTCATTGGTTAAAAATTCATTTTTGAGTTGGTTTTATAAGCCCTACTTGTGCTCAACTATTCTCGCAGGTGGGCTACATGGGACTTGCAAGAATGGTTCATTCTCATAGGTGAGCCCATAGCAGCCTATGAGGTTCTCGCACTCCGCCCAAAGGGAACCTGCGAGAACCGCAAAGCACAATTTTTTTAAAAAACATTACTCAAAGAAAGAGAACCAATTCATGAATAGAGTTGCTAATCCTCTTTTTTTGCTTCTTATGCAGGTAATTGGCCATCAAAATGGTTCTTGAATGGTGTGAAAGGGAGCACGAAGAAGACAATGCTATTGTCGAAAAGTATCCACCCACTATTACTGCTTTGAGAAACTGTGGCCTTCTGAAGTACTTTCGTATCCTGGGCATGAGGGCCCAAGTAAGGTTATTAGAGTACCTGGTGCATATGTGGGATCCCAATCAATAGGTATTTCATGTGGGGGTCCACACACTGTCCTTAGATATTGAGGACATTTACTTTTTGACTGGACTGTCACGGCGGGGGTACCATGTGAGCCTGACTGGTAGTAGAGGTGGTGGGCTTCCCATGAGTGAGTACTTCCGCATACACTGTGTTCCCGAGGCAGAGACGAAGAAAGGAAAAATAGCTATTTGGGGGGTACGGGATTTGACCCTCCGTACTATCTTGTTTACCATAGCTCAGATGGATGGGAGCTCTACTCCTCACATGGCACTACAGAGTTACTTCCAGTATGCGATAGAGTGTACTGAACCTCAGGTTTTCAACTGGGCAGATGTAGTGCTACGTAGTATGAAAAAGAAGTTGACCAAATGCAGACGAGGTGACCTGAAGCAATTCACGTATGGATCTTTGTTAGTGTCCTTCTTCCTTGAGAGGGTTCCATTACTGAGGCTGTAGGTTGAGTGGAATTTACCAGCTCCTAGGGATCCAAGGATGATGAGATGGTGTCGGCTCATGGCTCGGCATGTAGATGGACCGATCATCAAATATGATAATACCTTCTTTGACTGGCTTCAACAACAGATGTTGATGGTTGACGATTATGCTTATGCCGGGTTGGATTTTCGAGGAGATCTAGACTTAGTACTACTAGAGGATGCTCAGTGGGGGGAACTTGGTAATAAGTACACACATTTTTTTCTTTTTTAAATGTTTTTGTGAATTTTAATCATATTCAAATGTTTTTTATATGTTCATCCAAAGACTAAATACAAAATTCATTTTTGATGACACAGATGTTGGACCTCACCGACCTCCTGGTACTTCTCCCATTCAACGGCGAGGAGAGGTAGCGCCAACACCACAATACGCCAAGGATTATCAAGTAGTGGAACAAAACCTAGAGGTTTTGACCCCAAATATTCCAGACATGCCTCTTGAAGAGGTTCCACGACGCGATCAACATCATACAGTAGGGGTGTCAGGGTCCATGAGTTGACTGCTCCATAGGGTTGCCCGGGCAGTTGTTTGTTACCATGAACGTCATCCATGATGTCACTTTGTAGAAGCTATGAGCTTCAGATTTTGACATTTTGGTCTTCGGACAAAATTTTTTGTAAAAAACTCTTTTGATCATTATATATATAGACGAGTTCTACCGGTTTATCATGTGTTGTGTGAAAATTGATGTGATTGATTTATAAATGATTCAAATGTCTGTCTAATACATAGTTAGCCAATGCATCTGTTAATGTATTTAGACATCTAGGAATATGTTAATATTCAATGTAATCAAAATAACGTTCCAAGAGGCAAATTCTCAAATACACCTGTAACAAAGTAGGACTTCGAATAGTATAGACATTACTTAACTGTAGTACTACAAGCTGCAAATTGAGTCGCACAACCAAATGATGAATTCCAAGTGAGATAGCATCAACCAATAATTCGATAACGGCGCTATACTCTGCAATATTGTTGGTCGCACGGCCGAGACACACACCTCGTAAGGATACAAGTTTGTTTGTAGGGGCGTAAATTTCCCATGCAGCGGAAGCAAGGTTCTGCGTACTACGGCTAGCGCCGTCAGTGAAGCCAATATAGGGTAGCAAAAACTCTGACATATGGAAATCAAACACAACGTCACATAAGGGCAGAGACCAGATAACGACAAAAGCAAGATATAGTAACACACAAAAGGTATGATACATTAAAAATACAAGTACTCATGCACAAATGATAAAAGTAGACGAATTCTTGGGTTCACTCAAAGGGATACGATCGTAATCTACGAAATCATCATCTCCTTTTTCCAAAACTCATCGAATGATATAAGAACCTCGCCACATGGCTTCGAATTTCCCAACTCCTAACATATCTCAATCTTGTTCATAGAGAAGAACAAGATCACCTTCGGAGAAAACACGAGGCTTGACATGTTTGTCGTATTGGGCCTTGACATGCTTTTTCTGAGCTTCTATGACTAGGGTGGCATCGCGTCAAATTTTTTCTAATCGCATAACATACAATAGATGTTCTTCCTCAGCCGAAGTGTTTGGTAGGAGTTCAACAACTATTTTTAAAGAGGGTATCTCGCATTCAATCGAGAGAATGGCTTCAACACCATAGACTAACCGAAAAGGTGTAAACCCAGTAGAGGACTTGACGGATGTCCGGTACGCCCACAATGCTGAAAACAACATTGTGTGCCAACTTGTTTTATGAATCCCTATCATTCGTCAGAGCATAGTTATGAGAACTTTGTTAATCTCTTCGACTTTGTCGTTGGCTTGTGGGTAATAGGGCGTTGAGTTATCATAGCAAAGACCCAACTTTTCAGTAAGTTCGGACATCATAAAATTCCTAAAGTGGCTACCATGATCAGTAATGATAGCTTGGGGAACACCGAAATGAGCTATGACATGATTAAAAATGAATAATGTTGCGGTCTTTCTAGTGTTGTCAAATGTCGGCATCGCCTCGGCCCATTTTGTAAAGTAATCGATGGCTACAATAATGTAACCATGCCCCCCAGCCGAGTGAGGGTGACATTTCATGAAATCGATGCCCCATTTCACAAAGGGACCAACTGAGACCACAGGGTGAAGAGGAGTAGGATGTGACCGTATCTTGTTATTATAGGTCTGGAAAGCATGGCATTTTTGAGTGGCGATTATGCAGTCGTGAAATAATGAAGGCCAAAAATACCCTGCTCGTAAGATGTTCTGGGCAGTAGCATACCAAGACATATGAACACCACAGGCTCCAGAATGGTAGTCATTCAGAGCTTTGTCGGCTTCATCGAACGTTAGACAACGTCAAAAAATAGAGTCAATCCCCCGATGATAAAGAGTATCCCCGAGGATAATGTATTGCCGAGCTTGGTATCATATTCGACGTCGTTCAGTACTGGACAAAGTTGGTCGAAAAGTCTAGGTTTGGAGATATATAATGATATCACCATACCAAAGATCACCAGTGCTCATAATGAAAAGAGATTCATCGGGTAATGAATCAGCTGTTACATTTTCCGTTGTAGAATGGGGAAAGTCGCATATCAACTCAACAATAACTAAGGACTTCTTAGACTTGGTGTGTTCAAATTCCAAGTCAAACTTCTGGAGTATCACAATCCATTTGGAGTATTTTCCCCCTAGAAATTGACCAGTGAGAATGTGTTGCATAGGCTTGCAATGAGAAATCATTGTAGTCTTGCGTGAGAGGATATAGTGCTAGAAGCATTGGACGACTTGGACAGTAGCCAAGGCCAGTTTCTCAACATGTAAATACTTGATTTCAGTAAGCGTTAGAATCCGACTCAAGTAGTAGATAACATGTTTGTCGTTAGCATCATCCTCTTGGATGAGAACCATACCAATGGTGTAATCCGAGGCAGCAAGGTAAAGGAAATAATCACGACTATAATCGGGGGGAAAGAGAAGCGGAGCGCATGTTAGGAACAATTTCAAAGCTTCAAAATCATTGTTGTCAATGGTATCCCAGATGAAATCTGAACCCTTTTTTAAGAGCCACGTAAATCCACGAGTTATCTTGGCATAATTTAGGATAAAAAAACGAAGAAAGTTTTCTTTTCCCTACAAACTTTGTAACTGGCGAAGAGCAGAAAGAGGAGGGAGATTAAGGATCACCTCAACCTTTAAAGAATCCACCCAGATCCCTTGACGCGAAACAATAAAACCTAGAAGGCGACCGGATTCCATGCAGAAAACACACTTATGAGGATTCAAACGTATACGATAGAACCGACAGCGAACGAAAATGGCTCGGAGGTGGGTTGGGTGATCGACTCGGCGCATTGAATGAGCAGGTAAATTGTTCAAATATGGTTGAACGATGTTCTTGATATCATGGAAAGCATAAGACATAACGTGTTGAAAAGGTGCGCCAATGTTCTTGAGACCAAAAGGAAGTTTCCAATAGGCAAAAGTACCCCAAGTACAAATAAAAGCAGTCTTATGTTGATCCTCGGGAACAATGTTGATTTGATTATACCTGGAGAAACCATCCATGAGAGAGAAGATTTCACTTCCAGCGCAATCGTCGATAATCTAATCGACGAAGGGGGTAGGAAAGTTGTCTTTGGGACAAGCTTTGTTGATATCCCTATAATCAACGCATACACGAATGGTGCCTTGTTTCTTGTCAATCAGGACAAGATTGGAAACCCAGTCTGTGAGAGCCACCAGATAAATAAAGCTATCTTTAAGAAGTTTCTCAACTTCGAGCTTGATAGCAGCCTCTTTACATGGGTGAAATAGACGAAGGCATTTCCGGACAAGTTTAGCGTCGAGGTATGTCTTTATCTCATGTATCACAATCTCAAGGTCGATACTCAAAATTTCTTCGTAGCTCCAGGCGAAGATGTCACGAAACTCTTTGAAAAGGGATGTGTAGGTGACGATTTCATCAGAAGAACACGGAGCTCTGATATGGACATTTTCGACAATCCTAGGTTTGATGGATATGTCAAGGGGAATAGTGGGCGAGATATTGCTTAAGTTCCCTTCGGAAAACACATCGTGCGCAGACTCAGGAACGGTGGAGATGATGACAACGGTCGACAGAGTCGAGATCTGTTGGTAGTTCTCAATGGTATGTTTCTCTATAAAGAGGATGGAACGATGATGTCCATCGTCCCAAGGGGTGTCTTCCATGACAAACATGATCATCTCATCTGTAGGAAAAACGACACGAAAAGGATCGGGAGACAACTCACCAAGAGAGGGGGTAGAAGGTGTTGTCGATTGAATGGCCTGATAGGTGGATTCAACTGGACTTAACAACATTGCATCGCCGAAACGAATATGATATCTAGGGTCAGGTACTATCTAGGGGTCATGAGACGCAGGAAGTTCCTGAGGCGAAGTGGAGATCATGTTGATAGAAGCAACAGACAAGCGTGGAACATCAGGCGGTGGAATGGGGAAAGTACCCATTAACAAAGAGTCTTTTAGAACGTCTACACCGACGTTCTCATAACCCAGTGGGGTTTTAGCAATAAATGGTACGTTGCCAGTATGGGTATCACAATTAAATAAGGCTAGTTTGTCGACGGTAACAACCTTACCTTGATGTGGGAAATGTACCACACGGAAAAGGGTCGACACAACTGCGCGCATGGAATCGATCCAGCTGTGGCCAAGCAGAAGATTATAATCAAGGGGAGCGTCAAAGACTTCCACTTCGACTTGGACCATTTTTCCTTCTAACGTGATGGGAAATGAAGGAAGGACATCGTAGGGCTTAAAACCAGAGCCATTGAAGGCTTTACGAGTGTTCTGGGATTCATTCAAATAAGGAGAGCCAATGGATTTCTAACAAGCAAGAGACATAACACATGTCGAGGCACCCTCATCAATAACGGTTCGGAAAATGTTTTTGTTAGAGACAATCACTTGGATCTGGAACACGAGTTGAGGGGGTAACCATGGAATGTGATCTTCCAAGTCAAAGATTATTAAATTCGTATCCATCGGGTCAAGTCCACCGATAACTTTCAATAGTTCCTTCCATTGTGTGGGACAACTCTAAAGGACTTCGAGGGATGACATCGCAGAAAATGCTTGAGCTAGATCTTCAACAATGTTGTAGTTCTGGAAAACACGAGCATGAGGATTGAAATTCGATATCCGAACAATGCCCTTTGGGGGGGGTCGCAAAACTGTGTCGAGGCTCGTTTGTTCGAGATTAAGAGGACCGTTGGTAGGTGGAATCATGGGAGAGGGTTGTACCAAGGAAGGGGATAAATCATCAACCTTCTCCTTAGAGGTAGAATAATCTTTGGCTCGAGTGGTGAGTGCAACGTCGCTCTGCTTAGAATCGCCAGTACACATCAAAATATAGGATGTAGTAGAAGAAGAGGGTTGGTCATGGATGACCAACTGAGCCTGTTGTTGAGACGGAAAAGGTTAGGACAAAACGACCGGTGCATGTGGTTTTGGAGCTCAGTGAAGGAACTTGGTGACCTTGGCATGTCATGGACAATCCTTCATGTAGTGATCATCACCACAGATAAGGCAAGGGTATCATGGTTTGCGCTTATCCCGATCATCAACAGGGGTAGTTTTGGTTTTCTCTGCTTCAGGAGTATTTTTTCCCTCCTTATTCTTACCCCTTCCCTCTTTAGATTTTTTTTTACCGGATGGGGTAGATTGAACCACAATTACCTCAGAAGTCTTACCAGTGGGAGGGGTAGGAGACAGAGCATTTTGAACATTAGAAGAAGCAGGTTTGAGGTTTGTGCTTGAGGTGGAATGTGGTTGGGCCTAGAAAGAGCCAATCACACCGTCAACGACATGTGAAGCAGCTGGAGTAGTTGAAGTGCTGGAAGTAGAAGGACGAGGTAAGTCAGGTAGTAAATCATAAAGGGTTCTCATTTGTGAATAAATGAGGTCAAGATATTGAGCACGACTTATATCATGTTCTTCCGTGAATACACCACCCATGGCAATGTCACGACCGATATCGTTCACAAATGATTTTGTGAACCACTCTGCCAACAACTGATCGGGAAGGTCAAGTTTAATGAGACGTCGTCTCCTGCGCCACTCATGGATGTGATCGGATATATGAGTGGCTTTGTTCTATTTGAAGGATGTCAAAATATCATTCCCTGTGTCATAACAAATTGGTAACTGGTAGTGTGTGAGGAAAGCCATGGCTAGGGTGTTGAAGTCAGAGAAGAAACCTTGTGGCAATTCTATATACTACTTCACAGCAGAACTTGTGAGGGTTCGTTGAAAAAGACATAAACGAATAGAGTCATCCATCAATGAGTTGGATGAGCACCATAGGTGAAAAATCATAATGTGATTGTTTGGGTCCTCTCTCGCTTTGCCGTCGAATCTAGGAATGTCTGATGGAAGCTTGGTTTGTATAGAAGGCCATTGGGGAGAGTGACGAATAGGATCATTTAAAATCCTTGACAAATCCAGAAGATCCAAAGTGGCGATAAAGGGAAACTATCGATTCACCTACGGGTACTGGTGGCTTTGGGGAGGAAGCCCTGTCGGAAAACCAGTAGGACCATAAGCAGTCTACATATAATGTGAAGACCTAGGCAGATTCAGTGGTGGTTGGAGAGGATAATAGCTCATAGGATTATACCTTGGAACAGGGACTTGAGTTTGAGCATTTTCCCCCCAAATAGGATTGAACGAACCTGGATAAGGTTGGCCCATACTAGGGGGTATTACAGATGCAGCTGGGAACTGTTGCCCCCCAGTCGATTGAGGAGGATGTTGTATCAACGGATTCCAATATTGGGCCAAGGAAGGAGGTATGTTTTCCCCATAAGGTGGGTTCGGTCCTCCCATCGAAGGTGGTGTGCCAATTGGGGGCAATGTTCTAATTGGGGGTTGTGTTCCAATTGGGATTTGCGTACCAAAAGGAATTTTTCCGCTGAGAGGGGGTTGAGTCATACCACCTTGGTGAAATTGTCCACCAATCGGAAACTAGTAATTTGGAGTGAATGATGGAATAGTGCTATTGTAGGAAAATCTCCCTGTGGACAGGTAGATCGCCTCTAAGAGCTTGACCCTAACTCTAGATAGAAAATGCTTAACATGGACATTGACTTCCTTTCAAATCCATCTAAACTAACACATGAGAAGGAAGGATGACATAAGTACCTTTTATCGACGTTTGTTCCTGCACGCTCCGAGTTATGCTCCAATCTTTTGCTCCTCGCTGAGTTCTGTGGATACAACAAGATACGACCACTTACTACTCTATTGATATTAGCTTGAAAATAGATCTATCAATAAATGATAAGTTCATGTGACATTAGACACAAACTAGAAAGAAACAGTCCAAGCATGTCATATTGATGAGAATAACGACAACAGTACCTACAATCGTAGATGCGAATGTGGCAGCTTCGTCGATTCCTCTTCATCTAAACCTTGCCTGAAAGATCCACAACCTAGATGACAGTCTCTTCACTGATCACTCTCCTTTGGCTGACTGTGAGTTTCCTCCAAGATCATAAGTTTCATATCTTCAGTTCTTCCCCATTTCCACCATCATAGATCCTGTTTATATAGGCTAAGAGGAGCTTAACCTCTTGAGTTATCTTTAGAACAAGTTGGGAACCTTCTCCTTAGATCAGGGATCTCTTGATGAAAACAAGAATTCAAACACAGCTGCCTCCTAATCTCGAAAGATCCTCCCCTTATTCTCCTCAACGGGCCAACTACTGCCTCAGATTAGGCAGCGCTCCCTTAGAAGGGGCATCAGAGCGTTGTAGCGCTCCCTGGTAATATTTAAGGGAGCGCCAACGCCTTCAAGATGAGTAGCACTCCTTCAGGGGGGGTTGGGGAGCATTATAACGCTCCCTGAAGCCTTGCAGGGGAGCGCCAACGATTCTAGGGCTGAAATAGGAGAGCGTTCCTCCTCAAAACCTTTGTTTCAGGGCTCTCTTTAGGTGTCAAGAGTTATTTGACTTCAGTAAACCAGTTCTCCTTATTCAAATCAAGCATATGAGATGTTATAAGTGTCTCCTTAGTGTTTTTTATCATGGAAGTATGTCTGAACATCATTTCTGACACTTGTAACCAACTTGCGACACTTGCGAAAGTTGTAAGGAAGATGCGACACTTACAACAATTGAGAGGAACATGCGAAACTTATCCAGTTGAGTAATTTTGACATGTAACAAGTGCCACTAGGATTAAGACCGCCAGTAGAAGACGAAGAAGGTCCTCCAAAAGGAAATTGAGGGAATTTTGGAATAAAACCGGGAAGAGAGTGCCCAAAGGAAGAAGGACCACCAGGAGAGCTGGATGGGGTTTGCGTAGGAGTGGGAATGGAAGCATTCAATGCATGGTATCCGAGTGGTAGTGTCAGAGTGACGTTGGGTGTTCTTGGTGTGTTGATAGGAGTAAACCCAGTTGGAATACTCGTAGTATCTGTGATATAGGACATTTCGTCAGTGACGATAAAGTGATAGGCAGTGGTTAACGATATTGTCTCTGGACTAGAGATTTTGGAGATCATAGGTGGGTTGATTTCAGAAATCACAGGTGAACCTGGGCGAAAAAGGTCCCGTCAGAAAACACCTGTAGACCAAAAAAGATCTTGGCCTTCTATGCCTGGAAAGGGTCCAATTGGTGATCCAGAAGACGTAACAACTAAGTCTCCGGAAGAATTCAATCGCATAAATGGTCGCTCAGAATCACGGTGAAGTCGAAATTCCTCTTGAGTATTTGTAATTTGAAAATGTTCTAGAGAGTCAGTTCGTTCCACTTGTGGCATGGTGACGACTGTGACTTTACTTTGCCGAGGAGAGCCCTCAGGTGTACTTGTAGGCAAGGGTTGAGAACCTTCCAAATGCTCTGGAGATAAACCCTGCATTCTACGTGAATGACGTATAGGAGCTATTGTAAATGAGTGAAAAACTTCACAAAGAAAATCTTATGGTCAACTTCGATAAACAAACAACACACGCTAGTAAACAAAATCTAGGAAGCAGTCACCAAGCAAACAAGACCTTCTAATTCTGAAGCCACTAGTTGGTCATGAAATCCAACATCGCAACAACGAGACGAGAAGGGGCTGGGATAGGGTGGAAAACTTACAGTGACGAACTTCTTAATGAACTTACACCTTGGTGCAATCTCCCACACATAATCGTGGGTATACCCTCCAAGGATCCCGAGTGAGTTTGGTCAATGTCGATTCCAGGTACTGTGAAGACTTTCCCCTTCACAGTCACCTCGTGTAAGAACCTAGAAATATAGGCCACTAAGGTTACCACCAACAATAATAAAGCCTGGGGGGACAGTCAACAGTCTAATCGACATGCAAGGGCAGGGTATCTAGCCTGAAATCAAATCAAAAGGCTTCCACTCATCATTGTGGGTATACCTCCGAGTGATCCCCGTAATACGTGCAATCGCTACACTGATATCAATAAAGTAGGGTGAGTAACTCTGTCAATATAAATGCGACCTCGTGTTTGACCCTTGTGTGAGAAGGGCTTCCTAGGACAAGATGTTGCAAATGGAATTTAACACTCCTTAACACAAGATGCTATTGTGTTTTTTGTGCTTTGAAGAGTGTATCTCTCTTCCTACTCCAAAGCGCTAGCCTAGCTAAATGTTGGTGTAATAGAGCCCTAGAAAAGAGTTACTAGTTAAATTTTATGATTGCGCAGTGTTATTAAGAGCTGTTGTTTACTCAAAGGAAATGGAGATGAAAATGATGTTGTATAAGACTCTGACCCAACAATGCATGGATAAGAATGCAATATAGCGATTTTCATTCAATGAATCCTATGTATGGGAGGGAAAGAGAAATTTTCTGGATCAAACTTTGAACTACAAGACACAATTTCCTTTAAAATGAAAATGCAACAAATCACGCATCAATAACAATTCTCTATTACTTCTTTTTCAATAATTTCAACAATTGATTTTCAATGTTTTCAAAGACGAAAATGATTTTTGAAAGAAAAATGTTTGTTCACTTTTCAAAAAGGACCCACACCATGATAATGAGAGTATAGAAAATAAAAAACAAATGAACAAGCAATGATAAAAACCCAAACCACTCTTTCAATGAAAACAAAAATAACAAGAAAACCATTCTAGTATTTTCAATTGCATAAGAAAATTAATCTTGCAAACAATAATCAAATGATAAAGACCAAGAAACTCAACTTCCAACCGATCACCGGTCCTTAACCAATCAAGAATACTTAGATTCTGAAATCAGAGAGTATAGCTTTGCCAAGAAAAGTCAAGAAATGAAAGTCAAGAACAAGTGACGAGAAAAACCTTTGAAATCTTAAGACTATTTGTGCACGAAAACGAAGACAAGAGGAACATCAATAAATGGTACAAGAAACTCTCTTTAGGCATCTAAACTGGTCTGGGCAGTTCAAGATGCAAAAACTTAAATCCAAAATTTTGAAAAAATGAGTTCGCAGGCTAGCAATATTACACAGTGCGAGAATTAGTGATTCTCGCAGGTGGGCTTTGAGCAGAGTGCGAGAACCTCACACTGAACCTACAATCAGGGTGCGAACCCTATAGATTCTCACAGGCTACTGTGGAGTGCAGTGCGAGAATGTCTGAAACTAGTCAAATTTTTGGAAAAAGACACAAAATTTGAGGAGGTCTCTGGACCCAAAGGGTCTATCAGGGTATCCTGAAGACTCAGAGATTGATATGAATGGAGAAAGGTAAGACAAGAACAAATGGCCAAGGAAAATACCAAAAACCACAAAGAAAACGGGTTATAATCCCCAGCGGAGTCACCAATTTTGTTATCGGACTAATCGGTAGGTGCGGACACTAACAGATCTCCCTAGATCCACCTAGATCTAGAACAAAACAAGACAGGACATGACTCTTTCCCTAAGTTTTGACCATTGAATTAGCTATTAGTAAGGAACAAGTAACATACCTTAGTATCGCTTCCTAGGGTCTCTGTTGCTCCCGCTTCGCTCCGGTGCTCTCGTGAGGTCAAGACCAAGACAACAAAAACCAACCAAAGTGAAGATAGCAAAATATATTCAACTGTCAACTTATGTGTATGATCAAGGAATTACACAATAAAGTGAGAATAGCTTTATGGGAAAGGGACATGCCACTGTATCATATTAATTAAAAGTAAAGATTACAACCTGATAGCCTTGATGTCGCAAGCTTCCTTTCGATGGCTCTTGGCTCCAACACACACACTTGCTCAATCCTTGCATGAAGAAGATCAAATCTTCTTGATAGACTAACTAGAGTCTCCAAGCTCCTATTCAAGCTAAGTCCTTCACACAATTCTTTCACCAATTTTCCAATGAATCTTGCTTAACCTTTTCCATGAGAATTCCCTCAATATATAGGAGAGAATGAAATAGTTACTTGGATAAGAATGATCCCAGAATATCATGGAATCCAGTACAAGGATAACCATTCGAATGCCAACCCATTCTTCTAGAAGATTCCCTTCTAGAACCATCGAGAATTCATCTTTTTCCATGCTTTAGGATGATTTCGCACCCTAGCTATTCAACACAGTGCGAGAAGTTCGCACCCTGGCTTAAGGCAGCCTGCGAGAATGGGTCATTCTCGCACCCTGGTATACTAGCAGCCTACGAACCCTCTTCAAAAGTGAGTTTTCTGGGAAGAGATGAAAGTAACTTTTCTCAGGAGAAAGTTCTTATGAAGATCCTGAGTACACCATCATTAATACACCATCATGATGACGAAAATCATGGGTGACAAGGGGTCCTAAAAAACATGAAAAAACAACTTACCAAGTGCAGAAGTGGTGGGTAAAAAAATTTGGATATGGGTCTATTTTGGTATCATTCTTCCTAGAGAGGGTTCTTGTCCTACGCTTGCAGGTGGAGTGGGGTATACCTGCTCCATAGGATCCAAGGATGAAGAGGTAGGTAGATCTCATGGCCCGAAATGGAGGTGGTCACATCGTCAAGTATAATGATGTCTTCTTCCAATGGTTGAGGAATCAGATGCTCATGGTTGAAGATCATGTGTATGCTGGAGTATATTTCCATGGAGATCTGTACCTGGCTCTTCTCGAAGGTTCCCAGTGGGGGGACATAGGTAAGAAGGAAATTTTGTATATATAATGTTTTTGTTATTTTTAATGATATAAAACGTTTTTTATGTTATTTATCCGATGACTTAATCAAATGCTCTCATTATTGCATTTGTGGGACCTTGTCGTCCTCTAGGTTCATCCCTAATCTAGAGGCAGGGAGAGAGCGATGTTGTAGCAGGGGTAGTTGTTGTAGATCTAAAGACCATAGAACATAACTTGGAGGGGTTGACCATGCACGTTCTTGACACTACTTTGGATGAGAGCCTGAGGCATTACCAGTGCCACATAGTGGGCATATCTACCTCCATCGGTTGATTGTTCCATAGAGTAGCACGGTCAGTCACTTTTTATAGAGAGAAACATTCTTGATGATTTTTGTGTATGAATCCATGAGCTTCATATTTTTTATATTTTAGTCTTTGGACAAAAACACTTTTTGTAGAATGTTATCGTTATGAATATACAGATCCTATTGTCTTACTTGTTTTGTGTACAAAGTGTGATTTTATAAATGTCTCAAATGTCTGTATAACATATTATTATCCAATGCATCTGTTAATATATTTAGACATCTAGGAATGTGTTGATATTCAATGTAATCAAAATGATGTTCCAAGAGATGAATTCATAAATAGACCCTTAGCAAAGTAGGACTCTGGATGGAATAAACGTTACTCAATTGTAGGACTACTAACTACGAATCGAGTCATACAATACAATGATGTATTCTAAGTTAAACAACGTCAGTCAATAACTCAATAACTGTATTGTATTCCGCAATATTGTTATTGGCATACACCATGTAGACTGATTAATTCATCTGTAGGTGCATAGATTTCCCAAGAAGAAGACGCTAAGTTTTGAGTACTATGACTAGTTCCATCAGCAAAACCAATGTAAGGTAGTGAAGACACCGACATATAGAAAACAAGCATAATGCAATGCAAGAAGTCGAAAAAATGAAAAATCACACAAGAGTATGATACACTAAAATACACAACACGCATGCAAAAATGATTTAAGCATAGTACTTCTTCAAGTAAAGCCCATTTCTGGGTTCACTCAAAGGAACTCCATCATATTCTACTAGATCATAAGCCCTTTTCTCCAACATTTTTTTCACAGTATAAGGACCCCACCACATGGGTTCGAATTTACCAGCCTCTAACAAATCACGATCTTTCTCATAAAGAAGAACAAGATCACCTTCAGAAAAAAAACACGTGGTTTGACATAATTTTTGTATTGGGATTTAACACATTTCTTCTGAGTTTCAATGACTAAGGCGACATCACATTGGGTCTCGTATAATTGCATTAAATACAAAAGATGTTCCTCTTCAAATGAGGTGTTAGGGAGAAGTTCGACAACTAGTTTCAAAGATGTGATTTCACATTCAATTGGAAAATTTTCTTCGATACCATATACAAACTGGAAAGGTGTGAATCTCATGGAAGACTTGAAAGATGTCCGATACGCCCACAATTCTGAAAACAACATCATGTGCCAATTTGACTTATGAATTCCCAAAATCCTTTGAAGCATAGTAGTGAGAACTTTGTTAATTTCCTCAACCTGGCCATTCGCTTGTGGATAATAGGGGGTTGAGTTTTCATGGCGAAGACCCAACTTCTCAATAAGTTCATACATCATTAAATTATGAAAATGACTACCATGATCAATAACGATGGCTTGAGGGACACCAAATATAGTAATGATATGATTGAATATAAACAATGTTGTAGTTTTTCTGGTATTATCAAATGTAGGCATCGCCTCGGCCCATTTAGTGAAATAATCCATAGCTACAATAATGTATCTATGCCCCCCGTCTGAGTGAGGGTTACATGTCATGAAGTCAATGCCCCATTTAGCGAATGGACCAATGAAAACTACAAGGTGAAGAGGATCATGGTGAGATCAGATCTTAGTGTTGTAGGTTTTACAAGCGTGGCATTTTTGGATGACAATAATGCAATCCTTAACCAACGAAGGTCAGAAATAACCACCTTGTAAGATATTTTGGGCAGTGGAAAACCCAGGAATATGACCACCAGATGCTCCAGAGTTACAGTCATTCAAAGATTTCTCAGCTTCATCGTAGGTGAGACATCATCGAAATATGGAATCAATACCACGATGGTAAAGGGTATCACTATTATAGCAAGATTTGCCTCACCATTGCTATCTTGCATAGAGGGCCTTTTTCCATTTCCCTATGCAAACTTGTCATCCCTTTTTGATGAATCCAGAGCTAAAAATACACATTTTTCCACATATACGTGACCTATCAGCTATACAACAAGCGTATATGCAGGCTGCTCCACTACAACCCACGTACACCATGATTTGTGCCAAAAACTACAAAAATGGAGTCGAGTTTCCATGTCACGAAAAGAGATATCCGATCCTTATCCTTCCATATACTAGAAACGTCCTGACTCGGCCCTTTAGTTGCATTTTGAAGGCTATAACAAAACAATTTCAAGCTATGGAAAAGAGGAGAAAGCATTCAACTTTGAGAGAAAAGTTACTCTGGAGAAATTACTTCATATTGAGTCTGCATCCCTTTTTACCTCAAGTCCGAACACAGTGTTCATCCCCCAAGCTCTTTCCCTATTGTTGAGAGAACCTTGTTGTCTCTCTCCTTTGAGTTTGCCTTTGGTCGAGGATTGAAGTGGTGGAGGCCCAGTTGGAAGGAACTTGGTTTCTTGGTTTCGAACCGTTCCGACACGGAAGTCTACAATGTTGTCACTTTTGCTGATCAATTATTAATAGAAATACTCCTTTCCCATCCTATTGGTCTCATGCAAATATATGATTATTATCCATGGGCATGTTTGTAATGTTTATTAATGGATTATGCTATCTGATGTGCTAACCCCTTTACATTATCACTATATACTTTCTTTGATTGTTTGTTGAGGACTTATTGTAGGTATAACGCTTTGGGTCGAAGTGCTCAACAGTGGAACATCATTGAACGTTGGATTGAGGTAGGCCTCGTTCTTATTTTGCACATTATTTTATGTAGCATACAATGGAATTGAGTTGATTTTTGTAGTCATACCTGTCTGTTGTGGTTTACCCTTGGCCATAGAGAGTTTTTCCCTCGTAACAGAAATGGTGACTCCACTGGGGGGAGATCTTCCTTCTAACGGTTGAAGTACTTTTTCTTCTTGCATTGCTCTTTTTCCTTTGTGTTTCTTGTCATATCACTGCTTGACAGATTTTGTTCACTCTGAGTCTTCAGCCTTTTTGCCCTTTCCTGGCCTTATTTTAAAGCATGTACGCTCGTTTTTCCTTGACAGTCGCATACACATGCGTTCTTCCTCTTAGCAAGTTGCGTATATACACACTATTCTCCTGAACAGTCACGTATACCACTTTTCCTTGCTTCTTTGCTTGGTTTAGTGACTGTTGGGTGAGTTTTGATGTTTGTTGAGCCTTCATAGGTCTCTGTAGTGCCTGTTGAGCTTCTTTGGGTTGACAGGAATCCTGTTGGGAGTTGAATTTATGGGTATAGTCTTTCTCATTGTTTTTTCATTTTTGATTTTTCCTTGAACCCTGGGCTATTTTTCTTGGCCACTTGGTATTCTGCTTGAGTTATTTCATTTATACATAGTAGAATTTTCTATCAGGTTTCTTTTCAATAAATGTATTTTCTTTTTAATATATTGAAAATACAAAAAAATAGGCATTTTGCATTGGTTAACATTTTTGTCTTTGAACCTTTATCATTAGCTTAGTACATTTAGTGAAAGATTGCATTTTACTTCTAAATTACAGAGTTGAAATTGAAAGTTACACTATTTTTATTAGCATATAATTCATTGAAAAGTTAAAGGTAGACTTTGCATTATATTCATATTTATCTTTCATAGATTCATAACATCATGAATTTTGCTTCCATACCCTTTTGAGTAATCACAACCAATAAAATGTATGCTTTAAACTAAAATTGATTAGTCACTATTTTATTTTTAGGGTGCACAAACTAGTCTAGGATTTAGTGCCTTGGAATAGGATTTTGTGAGTAAACTTCTCCAAGGAAATTAAATCACCAAATGTGTCTGAGACAGGGAGTTTAGAAGTCCATTGTATAATTGGTAATATCAAGAGGCTTCGCTCACACCGGAGTTAATCACGAGGTGGCGTGAATTTAGTTGAAGGGATAACCCCTGAATACTCACCTACCGTCAGAGATACTTCTGTGGATTTTTTCGTATTTGGGGATCTTTCTAGTACCCATACCTCTGTGAGAGGCGGTGCTTTCAAGGTTTCAGGATTTGCTACCCTGCCCATACAGTGATCCGGACTTACGATTGTTTTCCTGTGCATTGGTTATACAGTGGTTTATTAGTTTCTTGACTTAGTTATCTCATAGTTTATTTGCAGGGGTTATTCTTCTTGTATCCTGGGTCAAATAGAGGTCAGACAACACACAACCTTTATGAAGGATTACCTCTCTAGGGGAATTTGACCCACTAGTTGTTAAGCCCACAAGGGCCCCTATAACTGATTTTGTTACCTCCAAACTTTAGCAGGGACTCTCAAGTCCCTCTTGGATGAGGCATACCTTCTTTATCGAGGGAGGCCACTCAGCCACTTTAGCCCGTTTGCATGCATATTGGTTGTTTGACTTTTTGGTATTCTCTTTGATTACTAGTTAGCCTTAAGAGTTTATACTGAGTTCTCTTTATAATGGATAGTGGGGTTCCTTTGGCCCCCTCATTTACTGCTACCCCCCATGACATTCATGGGGGGAAATCTGTCTGTTTTTTATAATGGTATGCAGAATTATGGTAGTCAGTCAATGCCTTGGGCCTCTAATCATTTTTCTCATGGTATGTTTGATATGTCGTCACACTTGTCATCCTCTTTCTCGCCTCCTTATGCAAATACAAGTTTTGGGTCTGGGGGAATGATGCCTCCTTCGTATCCCTCTCCATTTGGTGGGAGTCATATCCTTCAAACACCTCTTACGGTAGGAGGTTGGAATATTCCTTCCTACGAATCCACTATGTGAGAAGTAAGTGCCCAATTAAGAAATCATTCTACTTGTTACACTCTGTCCACCTATCCTTCTTATGCTATGTCGGTTTCTATGAACACTTTTCACATGGTGGACCTCTATCTTCCTTCTGGTGTTTCATTCAGGGGGGATTATTTTTATAGTATGGGCAATCCCCCTCATGAAGTTCCTTCATCTAGGGGAAACATATATCCCGTTCAACCTATGGTTGTGTCAATGCAATCTTCGATCGACAACTCTCCTATGTTTAGGGGTGATGCGTCTCTTGACCTTGTTGTCTCGCATCTTGTTCAACCAACGATCGTGTCGATGAAATCTTCGATCGACAACACTCCTATTTTTTGGGGTGATGCACCTCTTGACCTTATTGTCTCACATCCTACTCAACCCATGGTTAAGGATGTGTTCGTATCGATGCAATATTTGATTGACCCCACTATTCTCTTGGAGAGTGACAAGTCTAAGGAATCGATCATGCCAATGCAATTTTTGGTCGATCCCGCTCTTTTGGTTCTACTTCTATACCTTCTATGCCATGTCCTTAGCATTTCTAGTACTTCACCTTTTGAACAAGAGAGAGTTTTAATCTTTCTGATTTCTCTCCCTCCAAGTCTTGATGAGGTTCCCTTTGATTGGGATGGTCTTGTGGGGTATCCAATTCCTTCGCCTATGTCTTTTCTATACATTGTCTGATATAACATGGAGACGATAAAATTCATTATCAATTTTCCCTCCTCAACTTGGAGAGCTTAGGGTCTTCCTAGACTTGTGTCAGTTCATCGTAAGATACTAACATTCCACAGAAGGTTCGCATGGGAGCCTTGGCCTCCACCACAACATGCCACCTAGAATCTCCCTAATGAGTCTTAGTTAAGCTCTTTTCTGACTCGTCTAAAAACCGAAAATATTGTTGAGTGATTTGTCCCTTTCACACTCGTTAAATTGGATTGGAAAGGTCACGAGTCTTAGTTAATCTCTTTTTCGACTCGTCTAAAAACCAAAAATATTGTCGAGACATTTGTCCCTTTCACACTCGTTAACGTGGATTTGAAAGGTCATGAGTCTTAGTTAAGCTCTTTTTCGACTCGTTATCAAAAATAGAAAAGATCATCGAGTGAACTTGTCTTTTTCACACTCGTAAATTGGATTTGAAAAGATGTTTATTTGGCACAAGTTTACCCCTTTTTCACACCAAGTAGACTACAAGACATAAAAAAGGATATTTTTTGGTGTTAATTTGTGATTGCATCTCACGCCCTCTCTTGCAGTATTGATCCTTTAGCCAATTCTCACTTTGCATTATAAACCATTGCCTAAGCCATTTTGCATCCTCAACCAAGCAGAGCCTTGTTTATATCCTTCACAATTTGACACCCTATACCCTGGAGGAAACATCACCCCAAGTGTCCATCTCCTACATGCATTTCCTTGCATTAAGCATAGGTACGTTCCACTGCTGGAACCGGTTTTGCTTACTTGGGACACTCGTTTCCTTCTCTGTATCATAGAATTCATTTGTTATGAAAAAACAAAAAAAGATGGATGGGAAGGGAGTACTATATTATATTTGGAAGCAGTCGTGTCGCCTTTGAACATAGCACAAAATTATTGAGTCCTTGTGCCATCATAATATTGGGTTTAGCATGGCCTTAGGAAGATGATCTCATTACAGAGTTTTCTCTACCGACTGGTTACTCTTCTAGTCCCTCTAAAGAACATTATTGATGCCTCCTGCATCTAATAGTCACGTCATTGAGTCTATGCTGCTGGAGTCCACCATATGTCTCATGCTCTTGTTCAAAGGAATTATCACAACCTGTGTCGGCCACTCCTTAGAAATATTGACTTTTCATGTCGTCCATACCCTCAGTTCGTCTCAGAATCATATGATACTATGGTATTATCATGCACCCTGGCCCTACTTTCATCATCGGTAGGTCACCTTGAACCCAAAAATCGACATTTCATCATAGGTCGTCAACTGGGTGGTTTCCCTTGTCTTCGATGGCAAGACATCTATTCACACTTTGGGATTCATGCAGTGTCTTGGATTCCATTAGCCTTATTGGTGGTTTCCTCACCTTTGTCAGCATTTTTCATCATTGGCGGCTATTCAAGGGGTCTTTTTTGTGTACTGCTTGCATTTGGTACACGCGAAAGACACACAGGGTCATTGGTTTGTGAAGATGTTCTTCGTCTGATCTCCACCAAATCATGAAGCTCCTGCTTGTTTCCTTATGCTAACTGATGAGAGATGCCTTAATTCTCTCCTTTCAGTGGGTCTCTTTCCATCGACTTCAACTCATTTATTCTGGATATGAGACCTAGAGTTTTATGAGTACCTTGAGGCTTGCAGTCATTAGTGTCAGGCTCTCTCGCCATTGACAGATGGGAATACATCAATGTATCCTAATTAATGGATTTATTGAGTGTTTGACAATGACTCCTTTATTCACACTTGTAGGAATGTACTCGGTGCCTTGATACCTACTTTCATTATTGGTAGGTTGTCTCACGTTTGTTAATGGTATACCTCAATGAATGGTAATCAAACGATGTCTCATTATTTTCGACCTCAAATTCTTTATTCACATGATGTAAACTTGCACCCTTGGTGGATAGTGTAGAAGACTTGAAGACATCACTATGTAGACGCAACTTTCCTGAGTTGTTGCTTCCCTTTCATTGGACCAGTACTTGTTCTACTTTAGTGATCATGGGAGATCAAATTGTACTCCATGGTATACATATATCTTCATATTGGTTTTGCGACTAGTTTCACTGGGCCTTGTTCGTGACTATGACAGATTTTGGCATATAACCGCAATTGTATCTTCCTATTCATGGCCACAGACACTTATTTGGTATATTTCCCACATGGATATGCATTGTATTCTTGGCATCCATGTATGTAAAGTCAGTACAAAATTTAATGAGCAATCACATTCGTCCAGTTGGTTCTCTACCACTCCACTATTGGGTTATTTATAATGTATTTTGACCATCACAAATACTCCTCTCATCTCACACATTAGGGGGAATCTGTTACAGTAAGATTTGCCTCACCATTTCTATCTTGCACAAAGGGCCTTTTTCAATTTCCCTATACAGACTTGTCATCCCTTCTTTATGAATCCAGAGATACAAATACACATTTTTCCACATATACGCACCCTATCCGCTATACAAAAAGTGTATACGTAGTTTGACCCACTACAACCCATGTACATTGGGATTTGTGCCATTAAATACAAAAATGGAGTTGAGTTTCCATGTCACGACAAGAGATCTCCAATCCTTGGCCTTTCATATACTGGAAACGTCCTGAATTGGCCCTTCAGATGCATTTTGAAGGCTATAAGAGCACAATTTAGAGCTATTGAAAAGAGGAGAAAGCATTCAACATTGAGAGAAAAGTTACTCAGGAGAAATTACTTCATATTGAGTTTGCATCCCTTTGTCCCTCAAGTCTGAACACAGTGTTCAACCCCCAAGCTCTTTCCCTATTGTTGAGAGAACCTTATTGTCTCTCTCCTTTGAGCTTGCCTTTGGTGGAGGATTGAAGTGGTGGAGGCCTAGTTGGAAGGAACTTGGTTTCTTGGTTTTGAACCATGCCGAAATAGAAGTCTGTAATGTTGTCACTTCTACTGATCAATTATTAATAGAAATACTCCTTTCCCATCCTATTGGTATCGTGAAAATATATGATTATTATCCATGGGCATGTTTGTAATGTTTATTAATGTATTATCCTATCTCATGTGCTAACCCCTTTATCACTATATACTTTCTTTTCTTTTTTATTGAGGACTTATTGCAGGTATAAAGCTTTGGGTTGAAGTGCTCAATGGTGGAACATCATCGAACATTGGATTGAGGTAGGCCTCTTTCTTATCTTTCACATTAGTTATGTAGCATACAATGGATTTAACTTGATTTATGCAATCATACCTATCTGTTGTGGTTTACCCTTGGCCATAAAGATTTTTTCCCTCGTAACATCACCAATTATGATGTATTGACGGGCTTGATGCTAGATACGATGACAATCTGTACTAGAAATATCAGGCCAAAAATTTCAGGTTTGGAGATAGATGATAATAAATTTGTACCATACATCATCAGAAATGATCAGAAAGAAGGATTCGTCAGGTAAGAAATCCTCTGCCACAGTTTCTATCTCAGTAGAGGGAAGGTCACATATCAATTTGGAAAAAACCAAAGACTTCTTTGAATTGGTGCGTTCAAACTACTGGAGAATAATTATCCATTTACAATACTTTCCCCCCAACAATTGTCAAGTAAGGATATGTTGCATTGGGTTGCAATTGGAAATGATTGTGGTTCTACATAATAATATGTATTGATGAAAACATTGAACAACCTAAACAACAGCCAAGGCCAGTTTCTCCACATGTAAATATTTGGTTTTAGTATTTGTGAGACTCCGAATCAAATTCATCATGTGAATCATCCTCTTGGACTAAAACCATAACAATGGTAGAGTCTGAAGCTGTTAATTACAAGAAATAATATCAGCTATAGTCAGGTGGAAACAGTAGTGGTGTACGGGTTAAGGCAAGTTTTAAAGCTTCAAAATCTTTGTTTGCAATGTCGTCCCATAGAAAATTGTAACCTTTCTTGAGAATCTGTGTAAATCCTTTCATTAATTTAACGTAATAGGGAATGAATCGACGTAAAATGTTTTCCTTCCCTTGCAAACTTTGGAGATGGCATAACATGGAAGGAAGAGGTATATTAAGAATATCCTCAACCTTGAAGGGGTCTATGAATCCCATGTATAGACACGATAAAACCAATAAGTCGACCATATTCCACACAAAAAACACATTTTTGCAGATTGAAACATATGCGATAATAACGAAACCATAGGAAAATGGCTCGTAAATGTGTCGGGTGATCTTGACGACGCATGGAATGCACCGGTAGGTCGTCTAGATAGAGTTGTACAATGTGCTTAATGTAATGAAAATTGTAACACATAGCGCATTGAAAAGTCACCCCAACGTTTTTGAGACCAAAATGAAGTTTCTGGTATGCGAAGATTCCTCAAGGGAAAATAAAAGAAGTCTTATGTTGATTCACTGGTAAAATATTGATTTGATTATAGCCCAAGAAACTGTCCATTAAGGGGAATATTTCACTCTCGACACAGTCATCAACAATCTGGTCAACGAAAGGGGTTGGATAATTGTCCTTGGGACAATCTTTGTTGATATCCCTATAATCTACACAAATGTGGATCATTCCTTGCTTCTTGTTTACTGGAACAAGATTAGATACCCAATCAGTCAAAGCCATAGGATAGAGAAAGAAATACTTAAGAAGTTTTTCAACTTCAAGCTTGATAGTAACAACTTTACGTGGATGTACTAGGTGAAGTCTCCATCAAATGGGTTTAGCGTCTGGATAAGTCTTAATCTCGTGCACAACAATATCAGGATCAATACTTGGAATTTCTTCATAACTCCAGGAAAAAATGCCAAAAAATTCTTGAAAAGGGCTTTATAAGTGCAGACCTCATCAGTAGAACATGAGTCACCAATATGAACTTTTTCCACGACCCTAGGTTTAATCAATATGTCAAGAGGAACGATAGATGAAATGTTACTCAAGTTCCCTTCATACAAAGCATCGTGTGTTGACTCAAGAACATAAGAAATAACAACAACGGTAGACAAAGTCTAAATCCGTTGGTAGCTCTCTATGGTATCACGTTCTAGGAAGAGAATAGAACAATGATGCTCATCGTCCCATGGGGTATCTTCCATAGACATAACCTTCATGATCATCTCATCAGTAGGAAAGATCACATGAAATGGATTAGGAGATGTATCACAGAGAGAAGGAGGAGTTGTCAATTGAATAACTTCATAAGTTGATTCTACCGGACTTAAAGGCATTCTGCAGTCGTAACAAAGATAGTCACCAGAGGTAGGTACTATACATGGGTCATAAGACTTAGTGGTTTCACAAATAGAGGTTGAGATCATGTTAATCGAGGCGACAAAAGGAGTAGGAATATCAGGTGGTGGAATAGGAAAAGTACCCGTCGAGGTTGAATATTTTAAAAGACCCATGCCTAAATTCTCATAAACAGGAGGTGTTTTCAAGATAAAAGGTATGTTGCTAGTGCATGAATCTGAATTAAAGAAGGTCAGTTGGTCGACAGTAATGACCTTTCCTTGGTGCGAGAAAAGTAACACACAGAAAAAGGTAGATCCAACTGCGTGCATGGAATCAATCCATCTATGGCCAAGTAGAAGGTTATAATCAAGAGGTGCATCAAATAACTCAACCTTGACATTAATCGCCTTACCTTATAACGTAATAGACAATGAAGGGAGACCATCGTAAGTTTTAAACCCTATACCATTAAAAGATTTAAGAGTAGTGTGTGACTCGGTAAGGGAAAGATATCCAATAGCTTTCCAAAAAGTGATGGACATAACACAATTGGAGGCTCCTTCATTAATAACGGTTCAAAAAATATTATTATTTTTATTAACAACTTGGATCTAAAATGATAATTGAGGAGGAAGCCACCACAAATAAGGCAAGGGTAATGAGTTTTACATTTAACTTTGTCATCAACGAGCTGTGTTTTGGGTTTCTCAGATTGTTGATTATTATTCTCGTCCTCCTTATTCTTACCCTTTCCTTTCATTTTATTTCTATTTTTACCGATAGGTGTGGATTGAACCAAATTAACTTCACAAGTTTTACCAAGAGAAGGAGTAGGAGTAGGATCATTTTGTACATTAGCAGTGGTAGACTTGGGATTGGTATGACTGGTTTGTGTAGAATGAGTCTCATCATGAAAGGTGCCAATCACGCCATCGAAAACATGAGAATATATTGGAGTTGTTGGTGTAGTATTCGTAGAAGGAAGAGGATCATCGAGGATCAAGTTGTATAATGTGCTCATTTGCAAATATACGAGATCTAGATATTGAGCATGACTAATCGCCTGCTCTTCAATGATGACACCACCCATGACGACATCACAGGCTATGGGCCCAATGCGTGATTTGGTAAACCACTCAGCCAATAGTTGATTAGGAAGGGGAAATTTGATTAACTGTCTTCTCTTCCTCCACTCATGGATACGATCAGAAATATGAGTGTAATAGGATTGTTTAAAAGAACTCAAAATTTCGGTTCTTGTCTCATATTGAATTGGCAACTAGTAATGTGTTAAGAATTCCATGGATAAAGTGTTAAAGTCATTAAATAATCCTCGTGGTAAGTCAATATAACATTTGGTTGTTGAACTCATAAGAGTTCGTTGGAAAATTCGTAATCTTATAAATTCAGCCATCAATGAGTTGGACGAACACCAAAGATGGAAAGTCATGACATGATTATTTGGGTCTTCTCCTGATCGACCATAAAACTTAGGAATGACATATGGTAATTTGGTTGGTATGAAAAGACAATAAGGAGAATGAAAAATAGGATCATTCAAAATCCTAGATAAACCCAATAAATCCAAAGTAGAAAGAAACATAAATTGTCTGTTCACTTGAGGAAACTGGTAGTTCTGAGGAGGAAGTCTCGTAGGTATACCAGTAGGACCATAAGAAGTCTATAGATAGTTAGACAGTCCTAACAGATTTGGTTGTGGAGGGTTTTGATTCAAATAGCCACAAGGGTTTGGTTTATTAGGTATGTTCCCTTGGAAAGGAATATTAGACTGAAATTTTTTTACCCCAGGTAGGATTCATAGAACCTGGATACGGTTGTCTGAGGTTAGGGCATAAAAAATAATTAACTTGAGGATGTTTCACCCCAGACGGTTGTTGATTCCCTCATAAAGGAAGATTCCAAGGTTGATATTGTAATGCAGGTATACTTTGACCATAAATTCGGTTATGGCCTCCAACTTGAGGTAGCCCCCCAACTTGAGGTTGTCCCCCAACTTGAGGTTGTCCTCCAAGTAGAATCTGAAAACCAGAAGCGAAAGAATGATTGGTGCCCCCAATCGTGTTGGAGCCATTAGGGCTAGAATGATTAGATCCTCCAGACAAAGGTGGAGGAGGAATGTAAGGCCCCCCAGAGAGAACTTGGGTAGGCATAGGAACAAAATGAATAACAACATTATACCTAAGGGGAACAAAATGTCTAGACCCTCCGGATGGATTCTAGGAAGGAATAGCAATGGAAGTATTCAAAGAATTATACCTAGGGGGAAGTGACAGATTTGATCTAAGAGGAAGTGGTGTTCCAATAGGATCTTGAGTGATAACCAAATTTCTAGTATAAATAGTCATAGCTTGTGGGACCATGGTAGAATGGGCAATCTAGAGAGGGAGAATCAAGTGAGAACCAACCAACAATTGGTCTAAAACTGGGACGACATTACTGGTTGTTCCAGTAAAATGATCTAAAGCTACCGTATAGGTAACATATGTCTCAGGCATTTGTGATGCCATAGGTTGATTAGAAATTGTTCCTAGTGTGTCAAAAATATCATGTCCCAAAGAAGTTCCCCAAACAGAATGGACAGGGACAGAGCTAGGATTAAAAATTTCAGCAGTGTGAACCGGGGTTCTAAATGATTCACTTTGAAAAAGTGGATTGTCTACTCTAGAATCTACGTTAGGTCTAGTAGGTACTTCAATATTCTCGTCAACAACAAGTTCTCTCAATGATTTCATCCAGAGAAAATGTGGATCTTGTATAGCACTCAATAATGGATTTATGGGAAGTCTGAATCCCTCTAAATAATTATGAATTTTAAATCCCTCTAAATAATTCGAACTAGAAATCTCAGAGGCTACTTTGTTATTGATTGTTCCCTCGGGAGAGCCCTCTAGTGAGTTAGGAAGCAAAGGGAGGTAACCTTTTGGATCTTCTGGGGGTAGCCCTTGCAACCTATGTGAACGATGGAGGCCGATGTTGGTTGCACCAAATAAAGAACTAAAAAAATCTATGGCCAACTAGAGAAACAAACAACATTCACTGATAAAATCTAGAAATCAAACCAAGCAAACAAACCTTCTTATTTCGAAGTCACTAGTTGGTGATGAAATCCAACATCAAAAAATCAAGACAAGAAGGGTTTGGGAAAAAGTGGGTGGAAAAGTTATGTTGATGCCCTGCTTAACGAACTTACACCCTGGTGAAAGCTCCCACACATAATCATGGGTATACCCTCCAAGGATCCTGACTGAGTTTGGCCAATGTCGATTCTAGGTACCGTGAAGACTTCCCCCCCACAATCACTTCATGTAAATACCCTAAAGATATAGGCTACTAAGGTTACCAATTATGACAATGATGCCTAGGGAAATAGTCGACAGTCTGATCCACACGTAAAGGCAAGGTATCTATCCCGAAATCAACTCAAAAAGGTCCCCACAGGATTTTATTCTCAAGTGACCCCCAATAATATGCGCAATATCTACACTAAGAACGATAAATCAGGGTGAGTAACTCTGCCAGTTCTAATGCGACCTCATGATTGACCCTTTTGTTAGAAGGGCTTCCTAGGACAAAATGTAGCAAGTGAATTTGAACTCTCCCTATCACAAGATACTGTTGTGCATTTTGATGCTTTGGAGAGTGTGCCTTACAACTTATTCCAAAGCACTATCCTAGCTAATGTTGGTGAAAATAATTTCTAGAAAATAAAAGTTTCTAATAAATTTTAAAATTACATTGTATTTTAAAGGCTGTTATTTACTCAAAAGGGAGACATAAATGAAACTGACGAAGTATGCGACCATGACCCAATAAAATGCAAGAAGAGATGTTTATGCAATTTTTCAATTCAATGAACTCTAATTACAGTAGGGAGAAGGTATCTCTTCTTGAAATACAAAATCTACGAAACACAATTTCTCAATTTCGAATGAACAAAATTCCAAATAATCATAAGCTACAAATTTTTCCAATTCCCTCTTAAAAAATATTTTGAATGCAATAATTTTCTTGTGAAAAAACACTAAAAGGATAATGACTTCATTTCTTTCTTTCTCAAGTCAGATAGGAGATTTAATGAAGAAAAGAAAGTGTAATCCAAGAAAATTAACACACTCTCAACACAATTCCCAAATCAAACTCATAATGTAGACAAAAACAAAAACGATAAGAAAGTCTTTTGTCAAATGCAAACAAAAATGTCTCTCAATCAATAAACAATCTAGAAAATAAAAATAATCCAAAAAATCAAACAAATCAAGGACTCTTCGTCAAACAAGCACTCATGATCGAGATCTAAAGATTATACCCTTGCGACAATAATCAAAAGCAAAACTTGCAAAATTTTCAAAGAGAAACTTTCAATGATTGAAAATTAGTCAAATGCAAGCTTCAAACTTATAAATGAATCAACCACTTGTATCAGAAGTTCATCCCAGGCCATTGACGAAAAACTAGGTGAAAAATAAAAAATTGGCTCTTTCCAACAATTCCTACAGGAATCATCGCAGGTGACAGTGGAGCACAGTGTGATGATCTAGGGTTGTCACATGCTGTGAATAGGGTACAATGTGATGTCGTCACACTGGTCTGCACCAGGAGAGTGTGATGTCAGAGAATCATCGCAATATGTCTATATAGTATAATGTGACGAGCTTTGTAACTAAAGGAAAATGGAAGGAAAAACAAAAAGTCTTACTGAACTTTCAGACCCGAGGAGTCCGGATGGATCACCCACAGACTCAAAGAATGAATTTTACCAAAAGAAGGCAGGCTAAAAGAACATAAGAGGAAAAAAACCAAAAGAAAGTAACATCCCCAGTATGGTCACCAATTTTGTTATCGGATTAATCAGTAAATGAGGAAATAAACAGATCTCCCTAGATTCCACGACAAACTAGAACAAAATAGGACATAATGCACACTTCACATTAAACTTCATCATCATATGAACTAGTTTAATGGGTTACAAGTGACATACCTTTCAAATGACTCTTGTCCCTTCTAGCGTCATCTTTTTCACTCCTTCCTTGAGTTTTCATAATAGTAAGCCTGTCTAAGAATCACAAACCAACCAAGAAGAGGAACAAAGATCTATATATTCTAATGAAGTCTATGTATATGATCAAGGAATTATACAATATAAGACGAGATGCTTATATAGGGAATAAATGCATTGTTGTATTAAGTGAATATAAAGTGGAGAATACAACCCATGCCTTGATGTTGCAAGGTCCCATTTTGATGGCTCTTTTATTGAACACATGTTAGCACTCTGTAATTTGCCCAAGGCTGTAAGGCAGTCACAGAGGCAACATCAAAACCACTTCGAGTCTTGGATCTAGCCCTCCAAGACTCAGAGAGAGATCTCTCTGTCTGATATAGATTTGTTTGAAGATATATTAGGCTAGTTAATGAAAATAATGGGCTTTGTTGCCAAAGTGTTTTTTGAATTGGTTGAGACAGTCTACTCCTCCATTGGGATATGGGGTCTGTAATTAATTAGGAGTGAAATACAGCCATAAACAAGGAAAGATGACTTCCATAGGGCGAGATGATATACTCACTGGATCTTTTGCAGCTTAAATGATGGAGAGAAGAAAGGGTGAGAAGGATAAATTCGACTAAGAAGCAGTTAAGAATTCCTTAATCGAAAACATCAGAAGATAAACATTGAAATCTTTTAGAATCGGAAACAGGGTATCAGAGATAAATCTTGAGACATACGTTAATCTTAAAGATTAGTTTCAGAAAAACAAGATGATTACAGAGCAAGAAAACATTTAACTGAGAAAATCACATCACCAGTGAACATACGCAGGAATCCTATAAAGTGTCTTCCTTTCATTAATGACAGATCTCTTCAAAAATGTTACAGCTTGATAGCCACAGGGCGTGAAGATCCAACCCTTTTACATTCAAATCATCTCAATAAACAATATAAATCATCCCAACAATTTTTTCCAGTCGGTTTAACCGCCTCGGCCAAAAATAGCCACCACTCCCACGAAATTTAGAGTTTTCTACCATGAAAAATGGACCGTTTTTCTGCGAAACAGGGGTCCGATTAGACGTGATTTTATATTCAATGATGACACCTGGGAGAAAAATGAAAGAGGTTATTGTATATGGGCATGTGCTGGACAAAAAACTCTTTCAGTTTCGCCGAATTCGTCCCCAGATTGCCGTGACAGCTCCTGAAATATCGGGACTGAAACGGAAAATTTAAAATCTGGAAAAGTAGGCCTCGAAGATGTCTTCAAATATCCCTCCTCGTAGCTCCGTTGAAAAAAATGAAAAAGTGTTATGTTCCTCAGCCTGTTCTGAGTAAAAACCTCTTTTGGATTCTTAAAATCCGTCTCCTTTTGCCCAAAAACTGACCTGGAAAGGGATGTGGTAAAATAGGCAAAAAATGGTAAAAATGTGCAAAAATAGTTTTTTGGCGGGAGGGCGGTATTCCGGACCCCCCCCCCTTGTTAAATGTCGAACGCCCGGGGGGGTCTGGAATTGAACCTGGGTCATTGATTTGGTTGGATCGCTTGGGACCGTTTAGATTTGCAAGGTTTTTAATTTAAATTCCGGACCCCCCCCCCCCTTCGTTAAATTCCGGAAGGTATGGGGGCTCCGGAATTAATTTGGCGCATTGATTATTTAGTTTCGTAAGTGGATGGGGGGGGAGAGAGCATGAAGGTGTATGGGGATTAAGGTGGGTGGGAGTGTGAGGGGTTAGTGGGGAGTGACGTAGGGAGATGGGACATGGGGTAGTTTAGTGGGAAGTGACGTGGGAGAGGAGGAGGGTAGTGGAGGTAGGTGGGGTAGGAGTAATGGCATGGGGGCATTGGATATTACATAGGGGGATGGGACGTGGGGTAGGAGGAGGTGAGTGAGGTGTATGGGACTTAGGATAAGGTTTGAACCAGATATCTTCCAATCTTGACCTAAAGCAGATAACTGAGAAACAAAGTCAGGAGGAGCAGCTGTCATCCAATCAGAAAACAAAGTTGCATTTCCTATGTTTAGGTTCCATTCTCCATTAGTCATGCCAGCCAGCAGGTAAGGACCAAACAGAATTGCTTGAACTGATTGAAACTGAGGGCGATCATCTTTAATGTTTTCTCTCCTAAGGCTAACTAGAAATGATAAAGCCAACTTGTCTCGTGATATCCATTTTCTTGTGACTATCGAAAAGTTTCCTCGGTCTGGTAATGATATATCTACTCCATTCAGCATTGCTTTTGCACTGTTTGCAGCTGTCCAAAATGGTATCCTTATATTCACAGTCGAATCTTCATCCTCTCACTTTGCATCCTTTAATGTTGAGAACTCCATTGACACATGGGGGATTGGGTCCATCTTCCTGGAAGTATATAGAATCCCCCAATTTAGAGAATGACTCAATGCCTGTACGATAACAGCACCAGAATGAATCGTATTTTGTACCCCAACCATGACAGGTAACATCCTTGGAACTTCCAGGCCCTAGAGGAAGCATATAAATCATGATCTCGGGTTCATGGCCTCTTTGGATGCTAAGCACGCCATTTGTCAAAGCACGCTCATAATAATCTGCATATGCCATTGCTTTGGTCCATCAAAACAAATGACGAGCAACCTTCAACATGTTATGAGTAGTACCAGTCTCTTCATTCTCTGGGCCAAGTGCACTAGCAAGCTGCTTTGGGTCATACCAGAATTCACTGTAAGAAGTTCTGCCAGTCGCATAAGCATGTGATGAATCGACAATATCCATGAAATAGATGCCAATTTCCTTGTAAAGTGGATCACCAGTGACTTCATACCGCATTTGTGATCCAACAACCACGGGAATATGTGTATTTTCATGAAATCCAGAAAGGCTGTCAGCTTTAATAGCTAGCAATCCCAAAAAGCATGGCTTGTTGAACAGGTGTGCGAGCTCCAAGTGTCTCTGATCTCCTGATAATGTGTATAAGCGGTAGAGAACATCATTCATTCCACCAACCTCATCATTAAGAGAATACCAATGTCTCTCTATTGTGTATTTTAAAATAACATTTTGTACACGATTGTAAAAATATCCGGCCATCCACACGGTCATATTAAATGTTTGAGTATTTCCAGCAAATGTATATTGATCCAGCAATCCTGACATGACCTTGTGTATAGTATAATATGGTGCCCAAATAGGTTTGATGGCTTCAAAACGATGGAACAAATCAGAGGGAAAGGCTGAAAGGTAGCATGTTCCCATTACTTTCTGGCATTCATCAAGAGCAGTAACCGCAGCAATCATCTTTTGTCGCACCATGTCATTATGGGTACTTGCCCACATCATCGTTGTCGTAGTCCTCTTCATACTGATCAACAATTATATCTGCGCGCACATGAAACTGCATGGAATCTATGGCTACATTATAACATGGAGAGTCTTGTAGATCATCCACTTCTATACGCGTCCAACAATTGAGAAAGTAAACAGTGAGTGGGAATGAAACCCCTGTCGTTGGTGCAGATGCGTGGCTCCAATCGACACCTTGAAAAATGGTTTCGAACATCAGGCAAGGGATAACAACTGCGTTTTATATATTTTTTAATTTCCTCCGAGCGATATCCCACATCCACGCCTTGAACTGAACTTTAGGTAATTATATTAACCAATAGTTATAGGTTGTGTCAATGAAATGAGCCTGAGGCTTGGGCTTTGGGGTTTGGTGTTGGTGCTGCGTGCGCTTGTGGGTTTGCTGTTGGTTTGGTGCTAACTCTTGGTGTTGAATGCGTGGATATTGGCCCTCGCCCAATATTAAATTTTGTACAATAATTTTTTAACTTTTTCATAAAACTTCTACATAAAGGCCGAGGGGGGCCACTTTTTGCTGAATTCACCAAAATAAGTTATAAAAACCCAATTTTGGCGAGTAAACCCAACCTTATATTCGACCCACCAAAGTAAAAATTTCGCCATTCAAACCAAACCATAATTTTTTTGCTAAAAAATGTACCAGAACGCGCTTTGAAGCTTGCGCGCAGGAACTCATCTTATGTTGGGTGAGTGTCGAACGCTTTCTTCCGCCTTTGCCGAGCATCGTGAGCACACACATAATGCCTGAGATAGATACATGTTAGTCAGAAAACTGATCCCCTATTATATAGGGTTCTAACATAGGCTCCACCTGGGGAAGATAACTCCGAAGGAGGTGTCTAGAATCCATGAACTTTGAATATCACCGACCAGCTGATCATTGGGCTGCCCCCAAACTGTAAACTGAAAATAAAACCATGAAAATACGAAAAAGAAAAGATGCTCATCCTGATGAGCTTATTGGCACACTCCTACCTACCCTAATCTAACAATTATTGCTTCGATCAGGTAATGAAAAAGTGCCAATGGAGCCAACTCAGCAGTTGATCCCATGATTGGGTTTCCTCATCCTGCTTGACAAAAATTAGGGGTGAAATATGCACTGGCAGTAGATGACATATTTGGTCATTGTAAAGTAGACAGGTTTGACAACTTGAGCTAACATAAATCTCCATGTAATCTGCTATAGGATCAATGAAAACCTGATGCATGATATGCATTCCTACATCTTCTATGACCAGTAGATCAGTTGCATTCCCAAAATCAAACCATGCATCTACAGCTTCAGCCTTATAATTGAAAACATACTCATCATCAAAACTCGATTTTTTCCCTATGCATTTTGTGTTTTTCAACCCTTCCTCATACGACTGTGGATGCTCCAATGGTTCCTGAAATGATGCCTCTGCTGCAGAAGACAAAGAATCTGATTGCCTGACCATGTCAATATCATAACAGTGTTTTGTCTCGTGACTGGTGAATGAAGAATGATTTTGACCACACAGGCCATCCAACCGATCAGCTATTGGATCCTGAAAAGACTGACGAGGTTGCTGTGTTGACTCAAATGAAATTTCCTTCTTGTTTCTGTATTCATCCTTCAACACTTGTCAAAGAGTCTCCTTCAAAACTTGAAATGATTTAAAACACAATGGCACAAATTTCTTTTGGATTAAATCATAATTTGTCTCAGGCTCTAAGCCTTCATCAAGAATTTGAAAATTGAAGAAGGGCAAGTGCTGCGACTCTGGGTTTAAAACGGCCTCCATATCCTGAATGGTATCATCAATTGATTGGTCAGATACATTTATGTATTCACTATTTACAACTGGTCTAGAGTTTCTTTTCAGGAATTGAAGAGATGAGAAACATATGGGCAAAGTGCTTTCACTTACTCTGATATTTTCTGTGTCTTCCCCATCGCTATCATGACTGTTGTGCAAGGGCTGATTGTCGCATCTAAACGATAAATGATCTTCTTCCTGCCAATGACATGCTACCAGTTTCTCTAAACAGTCAACCTCTATTTCAGCTTCATGATCATCATCATACTGATCCCACTTGGGTGAATCGTCCATGGATGAAATGCCATTGAACATGCACATCATATCAGCTGGTTGTTCTTCCACAAGTTGTGATGGAGCTTCATCTTCGTCTGTGTTGTGAACTGAGTACATGAAAGAGTTATTATCCAAACCATGGTACCAAGGATGAGCAGTGAAACATTTGGAAACAAAGATCTTTTCTTTCTCAGAGATCAATGGAACATGATGTCTTTGGACAGCAAGCTCTGCTTTAATGTTAATCTTTTGCATCATCGTTTCCATGGCACTGGCCAAAATCTCAAGTTTATCTTCTGATGACTTCAGTTTCTCCATTTCTTTATCCTTCAACTGTGACCTCTTGATCAACAAGTTGGTCTCTACATCAACTGCAATAGTCTGCATTTCTTCAAGGCTTGCAGTGTTCCTTTCTCTTAACTGAAACATCATCTCAGTATCGAAGGCATCTGGGTAATGCAAGTGGGTTGATACTCTTCTAGGATAAGGAAAACATTTGCTCTGACCACCCATCTATCTAGGAAAACTTGCATAAATTGATTAAAATTTCTGATGCTAGTAGCTGGAAGGTTCTTAAACCAATATTTGAATTTACCTCCCAAGGAAAGGGAAAACATCCTGACAGAGACATCATCATCTTCAACCTCATAAAGGTCAAGGAAATCTTCAAGGTTTTGAATATGCTTTTCAGCAGTGATCTTCTCATTTTCTCCATCAAACCTAGGCAGATTATTGATATAATGGGCAGGAAGGTCATGGAGAATAGGAGGAAAATCCATAGGCTTGTATCGGTCTGGTATTTTTGCAAGCATAGGAGACTCATCAATCGGCTGATGGTCAGAATACTCTTCAACAATATACTTCTGAGCAGGCTTAGAAAAAGGCAAGACATGATTGCAGATAAAACCAAATATGTCTTGAATACAATTCGAACTTGAGTACCTGGTCTTTATAAGCTGCTTGGTCATGCTTCAGGTTCTTCCTCCAGTGGAGTCTTCAAGTTGGCACTGTCTGGAGTTGATTGGAGTCGCCAGGTGAATGATCTTAGCCTTCTTGTTTCTGTTCACTGTCCACCATCAGTGATCAGAGTTGGAGCTTAAAATGTACTACTGGGAAGAGTCTCCAGTGGAGTCGCCATTCTGTTAGCACTTTGTAATTTGCCCAAGGCTGTAAGGCAGTCACAGAGGCAACATCAAAACCACTTCGAGTCTTGGATCTAGCCCTCCAAGACTCAGAGAGGGATCTCTCTGTCTGATATAGCTTTG
>ML800410.1:416230-437646 GCA_009831015.1 Picea engelmannii
ATCTTCAACCTCATAAAGGTCAAGGAAATCTTCAAGGTTTTGAATATGCTTTTCAGCAGTGATCTTCTCATTTTCTCCATCAAACCTAGGCAGATTATTGATATAATGGGCAGGAAGGTCATGGAGAATAGGAGGCAAATCCATAGGCTTGTATCGGTCTGGTATTTTTGCAAGCACAGGAGATGAAGCAAGGGGCTTACAAACATCCAGAGGTTTAGCAGGAGTAGGAGACAAAGCAGGAGGCTTATGTCTCACTAGGGTTTCTACAGGTGCATCTGGGATGTGCATAGGTGTATGAGCATGTACATATTCTACAGTTGTGGGTATGATCTCTTGAGACTCATCAATCAGATGATGGTCAAAATACTCTTCAACAATATACTTCTTACCAGGCTTAGAAAAAGACAAGACATGATTGCAAATAAAACCAAATATGTCTTGAATACAATTCGAACTTGAGTACCTGGTCTTTCTAAGCTACTTGGTCATGCTTCAGGTTCTTCCTCTAGTGGAGTCTTCAAGTTGGCATTGTCTGGAGTTGATTGGAGTTGCCAGGTGAATGATCTCATCCTTCTGGTTTCTGTTCATTGTCCACCATCAGTGATCAGAGCTGGAGCTTAAAATGTACTACTGGGATGAGTCCCCAGTGGAGTCGCCATTCTGTTAGCACTCTGTAATTTTCCCAAGGCTGTAAGGCAGTCACAGAGGCAACATCAAAACCAATTCGAGTCTTGGATCTAGCCCTCCAAGACTCAGAGAGGGATCTCTCTGTCTGATATAGCTTTGTTTGAAGAGATATTAGGCTAGTTAATGAAAACAATGGGCTTTGTTGTCAAAGTGTTTTTTGAATTGGTTGAGACAGTCTACTCCTCCATTGGGATATGGGGTCTGTAATTAATTAGGAGTGAAATACAGCCATAAACGAGGAAAGATGACTTCCACAGGGTGAGATGATATACTCACTGGATCTTTTGCAGCTTAAATGATGGACAGAAGAAAGGGTGAGAAGGATAAATTTGACTAAGAAGCAGTTAAGAATTCCTTAATCGAAAACATTAGAAGATAAACATTGAAATCTTTTAGAATCAGAAACAGGGTATCAGAGATAAATCCTGAGACATACGTTACTCTTAAAGATTAGTTTTAGAAAAAAAAGATGATTACAGAGAAAGAAAACATTTAACTGAGAAAATCACATCACCAGTGAACATACGCAGGAATCCTATAAAGTGCCTTCCTTTCATTAATGACAGATCTCTTCAAAAATGTTACAGCTTGATTGCCACAGGGCGTGAAGATCCAACCCTTTTACATTAAAATCATGTCAATAAAGAAGATAAATCATCCCAACAAGTTTCTCCAGTCGGTTTAACCGCCTCGGCCAAAAATAGCCACCACTCCCACGAAACTCGGAGTTTTCTGCCATGAAAAATGGACCGTTTTTCTGCGAAACAGGGGTCCGATCAGACGTGATTTTATCTTCAATGATGACACTTGGGATAAAAATGAAAGATTTTATTGTATATGGGCATGTGCTGGACAAAAACCTCTTTAGATTTCGCCGAATGCATCCCCAGCTGGCCGTGACAGCTCCTAAAAGATCGAGACTGAAACGGAAAATTTAAAATCTGGAAAAGTAGGCCTCGAAGATGTCTTCGACTCTCCCTCCGCGTAGCTCCGTTGCAAAAACTGAAAAAGGGTTTTGTTCCTCAGCCTGTGCTAAGAAAAATCCTCTTTCATATTTTTAAAATCAGTCTCCGTTTGCCCAAAAACTGACCTGGAAGGGGACGTGGTAAAATAGGCAAAAAATGGTAAAAATGTGCAAAAATGGTTTTTTGGCGGGAGGGCAGTATTCCAGACCCCCCCCCCCCTCGTTAAATGTAAAATGCCCGAGGGGTTCCAGAATTGAACCTGGGTCATTGATTTGGTTTACTCGCTTTGGACCATTTAGATTTGCAAGGTTTTTAATTTAAATTCCGGACCCCCCCCCATCGTTAAATTCCAGAAGGTGGGGGGGGGATCCGGAATTAATTTGGCGCGTTGATTATTTAGTTTGGTAAGTGGATGGGGGCGCGGGAGTATGAAGGTGTATGGGGATTAAGGTGGGCGGGAGTGTGAGGGGTTAGTGGGGAGTGACGTAGGGGGATGGGACGTGGGGTAGTTTAGTGGGAAGTGACGTGGGAGAGGAGGAGGGTAGTGGAGGTAGGTGGGGTAGGAGTAATGGCATGGGGGCGTGGGATATTACGTAGGGGGATGGGACATGGGGTAGGAGGAGGTGATTGAGGTGTATGGGACTTAGGATAAGGTTTGAACCAGATATCTTCCAATCTTGACCTAAAGCGGATAACTGAGAAACAAAGTCAGGAGGAGCAACTATCATCCAATCAGAAAACGAAGTTGCGTTTCCTATGTTTAGGTTCCATTCTCCATTAGTCATGCCAGCCAGTAGGTAAGTACCAAACATAATTGCTTGAACTGATTGAAAGTGAGGGTGATCATCTTTAATGTTTTCTCTCCTGAGGCTAACTGGAAATGATAAAGCCATCTTGTCTCATGATATCCATTTTCTTGTGACTGTCAAAAAGTTTCCTGGGTCTGGTAATGATATATCTACTCCATTCAGCATTGCTTTTGCACTATTTGCAGCTGTCCAAAATGGTATCCTTATATTCACAGTCGACTCTTCCTCCTCTGACTTTGCATCCTTTAATGTTGAGAACTCCATTGACACACGGGGGATTGGGTCCATCTTCCTGGAAGTATATAGAATCCCCCAATTTAGAGAATGACTCAATGCCTGTACCATAACAGCACCAGAATGAATCATATTTTGTACCCCAACCATGACAGGTAATAGCCTTGGAACTTCCAGGCCCTAGAGGAAGCATATAAATCATGATCCCGGGTTCATGGCCTCTTTGGATGCTAAGCACGCCATTTGTCAAAGACGCTCATAATAATCTGCATATGCCATTGCTTTGGTCCATCGAAACAAATTACGAGCAACCTTCAACATGTTATGAGTAGTACCAATCTCTTCATTCTCTGGGCCAAGTGCACTAGCAAGCCGCTTTGGGTCATACCAGAATTCACTGTAAGAATGTCCGCCAGTCGCATAAGCATGTGCTGAATCGACAATATCCATGAAATAGATGCCAATTTCCTTGTAAAGTGGATCACCAGTGACTTCATACCGCATTTGTGATCCAACAACCATGGTAATATGTGTATTTGCATGAAATCCAGAAAGGCTGTCAGCTTTAACAACTAGCAATCCCAAAAAGCATGGCTTGTCGAACAGGTGTGCGAGCTCCAAGTGTCTCTGATCTCCTGATAATGTGTGTAAGTGGTAGAGAACGTCATTCATTCCACCAACCTCATCATTAAGAGAATACCAATGTCTCTCTATTGTATATTTTAAAATAACATTTTGTACACGACTGTAAAAATATTCGGCCATCCACACAGTCATATTAAATGCTTGAGTATTTCCAGAAAATGTATATTGATCCAGCAATCCTGACATGACCTTGTGTATAGTAAAATATGGTGCCCAAATAGGTTTGATGGCTTCAAAACGATCGAAGAAATCAGAGGGAAAGGCTGAAAGGTAGCATCTTCCCATTGCTTTCTGGCATTCATCAAGAGAAGTAACCGCAACAGTCATCTTTTGCCGCACCATGTCATTATGGGTACTTGCCCACATCATCGTTGTCGTAGTCCTCTTCATACTGATCAACAATTCTATCTGCGCGCACATGAAACTGCATGGAATCTATGGCTACATTATAACATGGAGAGTCCTGTAGATCGTCCACTTCTGTACGTGTCCAACAATTGAGAAAGTAAACAGTGAGTGGGAATGAAACCCCTGTCGTTGGTGCAGATGTGTGGCTCCAATCGACACCTTGAAAACTGGTTCGAACATCAGGCAAGGGATAACAGTTGCGTTTTATATATTTTTTAATTTCCTGCGAGTGATATCCCACATCCACGCCTTGAACTGAACTTTAGGTAATTATATTAACCAACAGTTATAGGTTGTGTCAATGAAATGAGCCTTAGGCTTGGGCTTTGGGGTTTGGTGTTGGTGCTGCGCACGCTTGTGGGTTTGTTGTTGGTTTGGTGCTAACTCTTGGTGTTGAATGCGTGGATATTGGCCCTCGCCCAATATTAAATTTTGGACAATAATTTTTTAACTTTTGCATAAAACTTCTACATAAAGGCCGAGGGGGGCCACTTTTTTCTCAATTCACCAAAATAAGTTATAAAAACCCAATTTTGGCGAGTAAACCCAACCTTATATTTGACCCACCAAAGTAAAAATTTCGCCATTCAAACCAAACCATCATTTTTTTGCTAAAAAATGTACCGGAATGCACTTTTAAGCTTGCGCACAGGAACTCATCTTATGTTGGGTGAGTGTCGAATGCTTTCTGCCGCCTTTGTCGAGCATCGTGAGCACACACATAATGCCTGAGATAGATACATGTTAGTCAGAAAATTGATCCCCTCTTATATAGGGTTCTAACATACGCTCCACCTGGGGAAGATAGCTCCGAAGGAGGTGTCTAGAATCCATGAACTCTGAATTTCGTCGACCAGCTGATCATTGGGTTGCCCCCAAACTGTAAACTGAAAATAAAACCATGAAAAGACGAAAAAGAAAAGATGCTCATCCGGATGAGCTTATTGGCACACTCCTACCTACCCTAATCTAACAGTTATTGCTTCGATCAGGTAATGAAAAAGTGCCAATGGAGCCAACTCAGCAGTTGATCCCATGATTGGGTTTCCTCATCCTGCTTGACGAAAATTAGGGGTGAAATATGCACTGGCAGTAGATGACATATTTGGTCGTTGTAAAGTAGACAGGTTTGACAACTTGAGCTAACATAAATCTCCATGTAATCTGTTATAGGATCAATGAAAACCTGATGCATGATATGCATTCCTACATATTCTATGACCAGTAGATTAGTTGCATTCCCAAAATCAAACCATGCATCTACAGCTTCAGCCTTATAATTGAAAACATACTAATCATCAAAACTCGATTTTTTCCCTATGCATTATGTGTCTTTCAACCCTTCCTCATACGACTGTGGATGCTCCGATGGTTCCTGAAATGATGCCTTTGCTGCAGAAGACAAAGAATCTGATTGCCTAACCATGTCAATATCATAACAGTGTTTTGTCTCGTGACTGGTGAATGAAGAATGATTTTGACCACACAGGCCATCCAACCGATCAGCTATTGGTCCTGAAAAGACTGACGAGGCTGTTGTGTTGACTCAAATGAAATTTCCTACTTGTTTCTGTATTCATCCTTCAACACTTGTCCAAGAGTCTCCTTCAAAACTTGAAATGATTTAAAACACAATGGCACATAGTTATTTTGGATTAAATCATAATTTGTCTCAGGCTCTAAGCCTTCATCAAGAATTTGAAAATTGAAGAAGGGCAAGTGCTGCGACTCTGGGTTTAAAACGGCCTCCATATCCTGAATGGTATCATCAATTGATTGGTCAGAGACATTTATGTATTCACTATTTACAACTGGTCTAGAGTTTCTTTTCAGGAATTGAAGAGATGAGAAACATATGGGAAACGTTCTTTCACTTTGATATTTTCTGTGTCTTCCCCATCGCTATCATGAATGTTGTGCAAGGGCTGATTGTCGCATCTAAATGGTAAATGATCTTCTTCCTGCCAATGACATGCTGTCGGTTTCTATAAATAGTCAACCTCTATTTCAGCTTCATGATCATCATCATACTGATCCCACTTGGGTGAATCGTCCACAGATGAAATTCCATTGAACATGCACATCATATCAGTTGGTTGTTCTTCTACAAGTTGCGATGGAGCTTCATCTTCGTCTGTGTTGTGAAATGAGTACATGAAAGAGTTATTATCCAAACCATGGTACCAAGGATGAGCAGCAAAACATTTGGAAACAAAGATCTTTTCTTTCTCTGAGATCAATGGAACATGACGTCTTTGGACAACAAGCTCCTCTTTAATGTTAATCTTCTGCATTAGCTTTTCCATGGCACTGGCCAAAATCTCAAGTTTATCTTCTGATGACTTCAGTTGCTCCATTTCTTTATCCTTCAACTGTGACCTCTTGATCAGCAAGTTGGTCTCTACATCAACTGCAATGCTCTGCATTTCTTCAAGGCTTGCAGTGTTCCTTTCTCTTAACTGAAACATCATCTCAGGATCGAAGGCATCTGGGTAATGCAAGTGGGCTGATCCTGGGGGTGGCCTTATATCAGTAGGTATTGCTTGATACACCTTATTAAATCTGGTTGAAAACTGATGTACTATCTCCCCCGGCTTTCTTTTCAAGTGTTCATACTCTTCTAGGATAAGGAAAACATTTCCTCTGACCACCCATCTATCTAGGAAAACTTTCATAAATTGATTAAAATTTCTGATGCTAGGAGCTGGAAGGTTCTTAAACCAATCTTTGACTTTACCTACCAACGACAGGGCAACCATCCTGACAGAGATATCATCATCTTCAACCTCATAAAGGTCAAGGAAATCTTCAAGGTTTTGAATATGCTTTTCAGCAGTGATCTTCTCATTTTCTCCATCAAACCTAGGCAGATTATTGATATAATGGGCAGGAAGGTCATGGAGAATAGGAGGAAAATCCATAGGCTTGTATCGGTCTGGTATTTTTGCAAGCACGGGAGATGAAGAAAGGGGATTACAAACATCCAGAGGTTTAACAGGAGTAGGAGACAAAGCAGGAGGCTTATGTCTCACTAGGGTTTCTACAGGTGCATCTGGTATGTGCATAGGTGTATGAGCATGTACATATTCTACAGTTGTGGGTATGATCTCTTGAGACTCATCAATCGACTGATGGTCAAAATACTCTTCAACAATATACTTCTGACCAGGCTTAGAAAAAGACAAGACATGATTGCAAATAAAACCAAATATGTCTTGAATACAATTCGAACTTGAGTACCTGGTCTTTCTAAGCTACTTGGTCATGCTTCAGGTTCTTCCTCCAGTGGAGTCTTCAAGTTGTCACTGTCTAGAGTTGATTGGAGTCGCCAGGTGAATGATCTCATCCTTCTTGTTTCTGTTCACTGTCCACCATCAGTGATCAGAGCTGGAGCTTAAAATGTACTACTGGGAAGAGTCCCCAGTGGAGTCGCCATTCTGTTAGCACTCTGTAATTTGCCCAAGGCTGTAAGGCAGTCACAGAGGAAACATCAAAACCACTTCGAGTATTGGATCTAGCACTCCAAGACTCAGAGAGGGATCTCTCTGTCTGATATAGATTTGTTTAAAGAGATATTAGGCTAGTTAATGAAAACAATGGGCTTTGTTGTCAAAGTGTTTTTTGAATTGGTTGAGACAGTCTACTCCTCCATTGGGCTATGGGGTCTGTAATTAATTAAGAGTGAAATACAGCCATAATTGAGGAAACATGACTTCCACAGGGCGAGATGATATACTCACTGGATCTTTTGCAGCTTAAATGATGGACAGAAGAAAGGGTGAGAAGGATAAATTGGACTAAGAAGCAGTTAAGAATTCCTTAATCGAAAACATCAGAAGATAAACATTGAAATCTTTTAGAATTGGAAACAGGGTATCAGAGATAAATCCTGAGACATACGTTACTCTTAAATATTATTTTTATAAAAAAAATATGATTACAGAGCAAGAAAACATTTAACTGAGAAAATCACATCACCAGTGAACATACGCAGGAATCCTGTAAAATTCCTTCCTTTCATTAATGACAGATCTCTTCAAAAATGTTACAGCTTGATAGCCACAGGGCGTGAAGATCCAACCCTTTTACATTAAAATCATATCAATAAATAATATAAATCATCCCAACAAGTTTCTCCGGTCGGTTTAACCGCCTCGGCCAAAAATAGCCACCACTCCCACGAAACTCGGAGTTTTCTACCATGAAAAATGGACCGTTTTTCTGCGAAACAGGGCTCCGATCAGACTTGATTTTTTCTTCAATGATGACACTTGGGAGAAAACTGAAAGAGGTTATTGTATATGGTCATGTTATGGACAAAAACCTCTTTCGGGTTCACCGAATTCGTCCCCAGCTGGCCATGACAGCTCCTGAAAGATCGGGACTGAAAGGGAAAATTTAAAATCTGGAAACGTAGGCATCGAAGATGTCTTCGACTCTCCTGCCTCGTAGCTCCGTTACAAAAACTGAAAAAGGGTTTTGTTCCTCAGCCTGTGATGAGAAAAATCCTCTTTCGGATTTTTAAAATCCTTCTCCGTTTGCCCAAAAACTGACCTGGAAGGGGACGTGGTAAAATAGGGAAAAAATGGTAAAAATGTGCAAAAATGGTTTTTTGGCGGGAGGGCGGTATTCCAGACTCCCCCCCCCCCTCGTTAAATGTCAAATTCCCGGGGGGGTATGGAATTGAACCTGGGTCGTTGATTTGGTTGGCTCGCTCAGGACCGTTTAGATTTGCAAGGTTTTTAATTTAAATTCCGGACCCCCCCCCCCTTCGTTAAATTCCGGAAGGTGGGGGGGGCTCCGGAATTAATTTGACGCATTGATTATTTAGTTTGGTAAGTGGATGGGGGGCGCGAGAGTATGAAGGTGTATGGGGATTAAGCTGGACGGGAGTGTGAGGGGTTAGTGGGGAGTGACATAGGGAGATGGGACGTGGGGTAGTTTAGTGGGAAGTGACGTGGGAGAGGAGGAGGGTAGTGGAGGTAGGTGGGGTAGGAGTAATGGCATGGGGGAGTGGGATTTTATGTAGGGGGATGGGACGTGGGGTAGGAGGAGGTGATTGAGGTGTATGGGACTTAGGATAAGGTTTGAACCAGATATCTTCCAATCTTGACCTAAAGCGGATAACTGAGAAACAAAGTCAGGAGGAGCAGCTGCCATCCAATCAGAAAACGAAGTTGTGTTTCCTATGTTTAGGTTCCATTCTCCATTAGTCATGCCAACCAGCAGGTAAGGACCAAACATAATTGCTTGAACTGATTGAAACTGAGGGCGATCATCTTTAATGTTTTCTCTCCTGAGGCTAACTGGAAATGATAAAGCCAACTTGTCTCGTGATATCCATTTTCTTGTGACTGTCAAAAAGTTTCCTGGGTCTGGTAATGATATATCTACTCCATTCAGCATTGCTTTTGCATTGTTTGCAGTTGTCCAAAATGGTATCCTTATATTCACAGTCGACACTTCCTCCTCTGACTTTGCATCCTTTAATGTTGAGAACTCCATTGACACATGGGGGATTGGGTCCATCTTCCTGGAAGTATATAGAATCCCCCAATTTAGAGAATGACTCAATGCATGTACCATAATAGCACCAGAATGAATCGTATTTTGTACCCCAACCATGACAGGTAACAGCCTTGGAACTTCCAAGCCCTAGAGGAAGCATATAAATCATGATCCCGGGTTCATGGCCTCTTTGGATGCTAAGCACGCCATTTGTCAAAGACGCTCATAATAATCTGCATATGCCATTGCTTTGGTCCATCGAAACAAATGACGAGCAACCTTCAACATGTTATGAGTAGTAACAGTCTCTTCATTCTATGGGCCAAGTGCACTAGCAAGCTGCTTTGGGTCATACCAGAATTCACTGTAAGAAGTTCCGCCAGTCGCATAAGCATGTGATGAATCGACAATATCCATGAAATAGATGCCAATTTCCTTGTAAAGGGGATCACCAGTGACTTCATACCGCATTTGTGATCCAACAACCACGGGAATATGTGTATTTGCATGAAATCCAGAAAGGCTTTCAGCTTTAACAGCTAGCAATCCCAAAAAGCATGGCTTGTCGAATAGGTGTGCGAGCTCCAAGTGTCTCTGATCTCCTGATAATGTGTATAAGCGGTAGAGAACGTCATTCATTCCACCAACCTCATCATTAAGAGAATACCAATGTCTCTCTATTGTGTATTTTAAAATAACATTTTGTACACGATTGTAAAAATATTCGGCCATCCACATGGTCATATTAAATGCTTGAGTATTTCCAGCAAATGTATATTGATCCAGCAATCCTGACATGACCTTGTGTATAGTATAATATGGTGCCCAAATAGGCTTGATGGCTTCAAAACGATCGAAGAACTCAGAGGGAAAGGCTGAAAGGTAGCATGTTCCCATTGCTTTCTGGAATTCATCAAGAGCAGTAACCACAACAGTCATCTTTTTCCGCACCATGTCATTATGGGTACTTGCCCACATCATCGTTGTCGTAGTCATCTTCATACTGATCAACAATTCTATCTGCGTGCACATGAAACTGCATGGAATCTATGGCTACATTATAACATGGAGAGTCCTGTAGATCGTCCACTTCTGTACGCATCCAACAATTGAGAAAGTAAAAAGTGTGTGGGAATGAAACCCCTGTTGTTGGTGCAGATGCGTGGCTCCAATCGACACCTTGAAAACTGGGTCGAACATCAGGCAAGGGATAACAACTGCGTTTTATATATTTTTTAATTTCCTGCAAGCGATATCCCACATCCACGCCTTGAACTGAACTTTAGGTAATTATATTAACCAACAGTTATAGGTTGTGTCAATGAAATGAGCCCGAGGCTTGGTCTTTGGGGTTTGGTGTTGGTGTTGCGCGCGCTTGTGGGTTTGCTGTTGGTTTGGTGCTAACTCTTGGTGTTGAATGCGTGGATATTGGCCCTCGCCCAATATTAAATTTTGGACAATAATTTTTTAACTTTTGCATAAAACTTCTACATAAAGGCCGAGTGGGGCCACTTTTTGCTCAATTCACCAAAATAAGTTATAAAAACCCAATTTTGGCGAGTAAACCCAACCTTATATTCGACCCACCAAAGTAAAAATTTCGCCATTCAAACCAAACCATCATTTTTTTTCTAAAAAATGTACCAGAACGCGCTTTGAAGCTTGCGCGCAGGAACTCATCTTATGCTGGGTGAGTGTCAAACACCTTCTGTCGCCTTTGCCGAGCATCGTGAGCACGCACATAATGCCTGAGATAGATACATGTTAGTCAGAAAACTGATCCCCTATTATATAAGGTTCTAACAACACACACACTTTTTCTCCAAATTCCTTAAATGAAGAAGATCCACAAGCTAACTTGATGAACTAAAGGAAAGCTCTCAAGCATAATTTGAAGTAGAAATATCCATACAAATCTTAGTCTAATCAACCTTAGCCTTTTCCATGAGATATCCTTCCTTATATAGTGTGAAAGAGAGATGCATGAGGAGATTAGGATGATCCCACCAAATAACAGAAGCGAGTAAGATCCAAACCGATCGGAGGCCACCTCATCTTCTAGAATATCCCCTTCTAGAACATTCATGAAATTTGACTTTTTCCATGCTTTAAGCATCGTCGCACCCTATGCACAAGAAGCATGTGACGACGTTTCAATCTAGGTATAGTGCAGAGTGTGACGATCAGGCATCGTCGCACCCCATGCATATAGCAGGGTGCGACGACATTTCTTCATATGGTTTTTGGTAGAGGAAAGAAAAACATTTTTCCCATGGACAAAGTCTGTTTTAATATTTTTAGGGAACATGAACACAAATTGTCAGGTGATCACCACGTTGACCAAAATAATTTGTAACAAGGATTACATCCCCATTGGAGCCTATGTTAGTGTATTATAAATAGGTTTTTAGGTTTTGAATAAAATTATAGAATAAAGTCATGTCTTGGGTTAAATATGAACATTGAATGATTTTTTATTAAATCATGAGTCATAGGTTTGCTTTTCATGGGAAAGGTTTTCTTTTTTAATCATGTAACTTACGGTTTTTTATTTCTTACCAAGATGCCAGTTGTCATGTCACTAAAAGTTCATTATGAAATATCATGATGTCAATTCAAGTTGGTTAGAGTTAGTGTTGGAAATTTCTAATGATTTCATGAAATCAAATCTATCAAGGACATATAGCATCATCAACAAAAACATTGTGCAACATGAGTTGTTGTACAATGTCCTAATGCAGTGTATGGAGGTACGAAGAGGTATTATGGAAATAATTCATGATTTAATTTAAGTTATCCTTTAAATTTATCCTCCCTCCAAGTAAAGAAAGCATCAAGAAATCGTTTTTATTCATCCATAATTTCAAAACTCATCTCGATTATTTTCGGCATGAAATGAGAGAGGAGATATAATAAATAAATGTACAGATATATCTTGGATATCCAATAATATAACAAAAATGTATCGTAGATGAAACCATAAACACATAGATATAGTGATACACAATTTTCTATTAATGAACAAAAATGTACAAAGACTGTAAAAATATAGAGTGAAAGACTCGCTAGAATGGTAGCATCTTATCTCTAAGAAGAGATGTGACGGCTACTCACATCCATGAGAAGATGATTTTACAATGAGGATCCAAATTCCTTTTTATCATAAAAAAAATCCAAAACCCTAACCCCGTAAGATGAAAAGCCAACAATTTTGTGGACCCCGTTTTGGGTAGTTTGGTGTATCAACTTCCCAGGGGTGTAACTTTGGCATACGATCTTCGTTTGGGGTGCACGATAGATCGTTGGAAAGGTATCATTGAGAAGATTCATTTTGGTGGATAAATCAGAGCCTTTGGATATCATTCATAACATTTATCCTAAAAAACCTTCATTTAGGCCTTCAAAATGGCCCCGGAAGTTAAAAATTGCTAAAAATAGTAAATTACCAAAATTGCCAAAAAACATTTTTGAGCCAATTGGAAAAGGTAGGTGGCCACCAATATCCACCTGGATCAATCCTCTGTCCTTAGGAATCAATGGTATCCATTTCGTTGATTTCCCAACGGAGAGGGAAAAGCGTTTTCAGAATATACATCTTGATGAGTTGCTTGCCTTATTGGAGAAGTTGCACTGCTTAGCATTTTGAAGGTTTGCACGAACCTATGGTTGGAAGGGTTGGAACTTTTTAACAAGTCTGGATACATGAGATTTCTATGTGCAGAAGGAGTATTTATGATTTTTTGCAGTATTTTCAACCTTCTTCTGTTGGATAAAAGGTGCTTGGGCCAAGGCTGTAGTGGTTGTAATATCCTTCTATTCACCTTTTGAATAGATTGTGAAGAAGATGAATTTTGTAGTATGGGATACTACCTTGCGACACTTTTTAGGTGGGACAGTATTTGGAACCACCTTTGGTATCCTGTATATATGACCCCCTAGAATAACAATGACACTACAAGGTTGAGACTCATATATAGCATGGTGCTTCCATGTATATGGCTAGCCCAAGAGAAAATCACATACATCCAGTGGGGCGACATCAAATAATACCTCATACTTGAAGGGATGGATGTTGTATGACAATAGAAACTGTTGGATAACATGGAGATCTCACCCTTGGCGAAGCCACCCGATGTTGTATGGTTGTGGGTGTGGTTTTGTCGTTAATCCCAACTGTTTGATGACCTCAGCTGAGATGAGGTTCTTCTGGCTTCCGCTATCAACAATGAAATGCAGTGGGGCCCCCTTCACCCACATATATGAATGAAAAAGGCGCTCCCCCTCTTCATGATTTGTTGGTTCTTCAGGTTGAATTTTTGTGGTCGTGACAATAGAAGTGGGGTTTGCGTCGATGATGTGTCTTCTGTCAGTATTTTCTGAATTAGATTTTGAATCAGGGTTCGACTCCTTGTATTTGATTTCAAAAACCAATGACTGTTTTGAGCGACATTCATCAGTGTTGTGCCAGGGTCTTTTGTAGAAATTACACAATTTTTTGGTGTCCTTCATCTTTCTGTGACCCTTCTTTTCTTTTGGCTTGGATTGGTTTTCAGGAGACTGTTTGTTAGTTATTTCTTTATCATACTTTGGTTGTTGCAGAAATTACCATGATACTAAATGATACAAAAATAAATATTAAAAACTTGCATTACCATGATACTAAAAATAATAAATGACACAAAAATAAATATAAAATGGATCAAGCTCCAAAACAACAGATGAAGAAAAAAAAACTAAAATTTATGCAGAGACAGTCAGAGGAGACAATAAGTTTTACAAGGAAGATCACAAAGACACTCCTCCACCTAGAAGATTCATATTTCAGAATCAACGACAGTAAGAAAGAAGAAGGACTCAAGAAGAAGAAGGGTTTAGAAAAGTAACTCACTTTAGAATATCTACAACTCCTATGTATCAAACTATGTTTCTTGGTTTATGTTATTCATGTAACAATTTTGGACATAAGGTTGTGAATTGTGGAGCTAATAATAGGAACAAAGGCAATCTTGGAAGTTATGCAAAAAAATATTATTTAAGAAGGCCTAATGAAACAAAAAACATAAACTATAGCAAGTTTGAATCCTTGAGTAGTCAGATGGAATGCTACGAGTGAAACAACTTTGGACACATGGACAAATATTGTAGAATGACAGTTCCTCCAAGAGAGTCACAACAAAATAACAACAGTCTCAGACATGAACATCAAAGAATATGGATAAAAAAGAAGAATCAATTCAACAATGAAGAATGCACACTTGATCTACAAGATAAACATAAGAAATGTGGTTGGTATGTTGACAATGGCTTCTCAAATCACATTATAAGTGATGAGGAGAGGTTTCTAACCTTGATAAAGGAAATATATAGATCGGTCTCCTTTGGAAACGACAACTTGGCTAGAATTATTTGAAGAGGCACAGTCAAAATTAGAAACAAGGATACCAAGGAAGAAAATGTTCTACTAGTGGAAGATATGAAACCTAACCTTCTAAGTGTAAGTCAAATGTGTGACCAAGTTCACAAACTTGTGTTTGAATCACAAAAGAGTGAGATAAACCTGCTTTTCTTATCTCACTCTTTTGTGATTCAAACACAAGTTTGTGACCTTGGTCACACATTTGACTTACACTTTGAAGGTTAGGTTTCATATCTTTCACTAGTAGAACATTTTATTCCTTCGTATCCTTGTTTCTAATTTTGATTGTGCCTCTTCCTATAATTCTATCCAAGTCGTCATTTCCAAAGGAGACCGATCTATCTCTTTCCTTTATCAAGGTTATAAACCTTTCCTAATCACCTATAATGTGATTTGAGAAGCCACTATCAACATACCAACCACATTTATTATGTTTATCTTGTAGATCAAGTGTGAATTCTTCATTGTTGAACTGATTCTTCTTTATTATCCATATTCTTTGAGGTTCATGTTTGAGACTATTGTTAGTTTTTTGTGATTCTCTTGGAGGAACTGTCATTCTACAATATTTGTCCATGTGTTCAAAGTTGTTGCACTCGTAGCATTCCATATGAATACTCAAGGATTCAAATATGTTATAGTTTATGTTTTATGTTTCACTAGGCCTTCTTGAATAATCATTTTGTGCATAACTTTCAAGATGGTCTTTGTTCCCATTATTAGCTCTACAATTCACAGCCTTATGTCCAAAGTTGTTACATGAATAACATAAACCAAGAAACATATTTTGATACATGGGAGTTGTAGATATTCTAAAGTGAGTTACTTTTTTGAACCCTTCTTCTTCTTGAGGCCTTTTTGTTTCTTACTGTCGTTGATTCTGAAATATGAATCTTCTAGGTGGAGGAGTGTCTTTTTGATCTTCCCTATAAAACTTATTGTCTCCTCTGACTGTCTCTGCATAAATTTTTGGTTGTTTTTCTTGATCTTTTGTTTTGGAGCTTGATCCATTTTATATTTATTTTTGTGTCAAATATTATTTTTAGTATCATGGTAATGTAAGTTTTTTATTTTTATTTTTTTGTCATTTATTATTTTTAGTATCATGGTAATGAAGAGAACACTGTAAGGGAGTGAAATCCATCAACATCAAAATAAAAACCTACATGGATAGAATTTAGTGTATCAAATATGAAAAAATAACACATTTCTTTCTCATGGATGTCATTGCTCATATGTTCCATGATTTATAATCTAGAAGTTTGGTTGCAGGAAAGTTTTGTTTCCCTGAGATCTGAATGCGATTTGAACTATGATCGATTATCTCTGAAAAATATTTACCATAGATAAAACAAGAAGACCCATTGGAGAGATTGATTCTTCCCATAAGGCATTATCGGGACAGCAACAAAATTTGCAAAAACAAACCATAATCCAGGATAATACTTGAATTGACGTAAAGGGTCATCAGGGACTAATGTCTCCTTTATTGCAATTTTGAACTCTCTTATTAGTTTCAAATGAGGATGAATACCAACAACGTACACTGGAGCGAAGTCATCCCCATTTTTATGGGATGAGGGGGAAGTTGCAATGTCATGATCTTCCTGATCATGACCATCCCTACATTGAAATTCATGTAATATGCACCAATGTCCGCAACATCGTAAAAATGATGACATCTCCTCATGGTGCTTTGGATGATGATTCAGACATCCATGAATCTCTTATCCATGTTAGATATATTTGGCTTCTGATTGAGCACCATGAATTCCAAAATCATGATCTCAATGATTGGGGTGTATCGACATCTCTTCCATCCTAAACAACTGATCTCAGCCAAGGAAGACTCCTCCAACGACTTCGGTCACGGTCATTACTTTGTGGGAAAGGATATTGTGGAGCTCTATCTAGATCAGGATATGGTCTAGGTTCCTTACTTTTGGAATGACTCTCATTGGGCCATGAGTCTATCGTAGCACAATACCAACACTGTCGACTCCACAAAGGCAGGCCAAAAATTGTGTGTATAATATTCTAGAGAAGTCACAGTGTTCACAAAACAGACCCAATCCGCTTGAAAAGAAAATAATGTATTTACTCTCTCGATTCAACACACACTCAACCTCCATGAATTAGAGGATGCTATTGGGTTCTACAACAAACGTAGGGTCCCTAATGTTGGCCTTCAACGAAATTTATTTTTTCATAGTTTCTCTTGCATCAAATTTCTTCCACAGGTTTTTCAATAATTGAAACGAGAAAAAATATTTCAAGGTACTTACCAAACATTCTAATGGAAAGGTTTCAATTTTGAAAAAATTTCAACCATTTCTTACCCAACCAATCGAAGGTGCCTTCCTTTTGCAGCTATGTTTCTTTAGAGATCGATGTTGGGACATCGATCACAAGCCCTTTCGCAACCTATTTCTTGGTGAGTGTTGGAGCAGGTTTCTTCCTTGAATTAAAACAAAATTGTGGGTGGATCTTCCAGCATTTCTTCCCAATGGCCACTAATGTTGCAATAAATGAAAAAAATCCTTTGTTTTCAATTCAAATTCCTGACAGGATGACTTGGAAGGCATGGTTTTTGATTTGTCTCACCTGCCGTGGACACATCTATCTTCTTAACCCAAAATTTCTTCATTTTATGATTTGCCACACCATGGTTAGAAGATGTAATGAATAAATCATTTTTCTTACATTCAATAAAATAATTTGAATGACTTTCATACCTTCCTGAATTGTCCTTGTTGTAGATCTGACAAGGACTAGGACTAGATGGTTTGACTCCTCTATTGGAATCCAATGATGTAGAAATGGTTTTTGAAGTGGCTCTTGCTTCAACGGTCTTTGAGCACTCTCCAATATCCTCTTGACCATATTCCAAACCTACAAATAGTGGTCTTTGTACCACCTCTAATGGTTGAGTGACTCCTTGTCCATGAATGCCAAGTTTGTCTCCTCTGTATCCCATCTTTGTGAGGAGCTTCATGCCCATGTTAGTTTCATACTGAGACAAAATTGAACATGAAAAAACATCATATACCTCGGTTTGAGTTTGTACATCCAGGGTAGAAGGCTCTTTGTCCTCCATTTGTTCACCATGCTACAACTTAGCCAATAGATCATCCTTGGTTTGCAATTCGAGCTGCAATTCTTTAATAATTTCGTTGAGGACTTCTCCATGAAGTTGGGATCTCTCTTGAATCTCTTCCTTCTCTTCTTCTGCAACCTTCAAAATTCTCCTCAACTCTGCATTTTCATCTTTAATGTTGTTATTTATCTCTTCTAATTCTTGATGTCATTCCACTCACTTCGCTCCTTTTCCCATCTCGCAAAGTAGCCAGCCTGCTCTGATGCCACTTGATCTAAAAATGGGGGAGTACTTACTCTACACAAGTTTTCAATCGAGAATCATTTTATAATGAATTATTTTCATAAGGATTAAAGGGAATGCGAGTCCATTATTAACCATACTTTTAAACAATAATACATAACACACATGAACTCAAAATGGAATAATAATATAAAAAGACAAGAGAGAGACAATCAATGTTGGTAACAGAGTTCGCCCCTCCTGGACTACGTCTCCAGACCCGCTTCAATTGTAATACAGATCACTTTCATTCCTTCTTCAATATGATTTTGGGACCTTCTCATAAGTGATTACATAAGATATTTCTTCTCCTTCAATGAGGATTCAAGAAGACTACTCACACTAATAACTCTCCATACATCAAGAAGGATAATTCCTTACATGAATAAGTCTCTCAATACTTAGGAGTAGTAGCACTATGGCTCTCTAACTCCACTCATTAATTCTCCATTACTCTCTCCTCCATGAATATGGCTCACATAAGGAATTATCTATTTTTTGTTCACTCACTCTATAAAATGAGCATTAATTCCTAGATCCATAATAATAGGATCTAATTACAAAAGAGGAAAAACAAGATCCATAAAAGTAGGATCTCAAACTATCTAAGGCTCAAAAATGGGAAAATGCTCAAAACCACCCAAACACTATTCAACCAAGCCCTTGATTCTCTCAACCTATAATTGAGAATAATGGCAAATTGGTGTGAGGTGATTTCTCACATAAAACCAATTTCCAAAATTATAACTTAATGTTAAACACGTGAGTCTAATTTCCCTCACAAGTACTAATCATTTTACATCAAAAGTGAATAATAATGTATGATTTTTTCCAAAACCTCATAAAGCATAATTAAATGCATGAGCATCTCATAAAATCATAAAAATGCATGATACATTTTTCTCACAAAGCACTAATGCATGAGAAAATAAAACTCAAAAACATATAAATTCACCCTTTCACCACTTTGTCACCAATTTCAACTCAACATGGTGAGCAAATTAAAAGACCTTCTATGTGTGGATATCCTACTGGATCAAGGTCTCTCCAAATTCACAAGGCCGTAACTCTCTAACTGTGAGGACTTATGTGGCGTTCCACATATCACTTGAAATGGCATGACATGTACTATCCATATAGAATATTCCTACCTGCAAATACACTAATCTTCATAAATTTATACCTCAAACAATCTCAAGAGCCTTAACCATACTATTGGGCCTACCATAATTTTCTACCAGACTTGCTTCAAGGGTTGACATCAATGACAGATAAACCAATTAATCAATGACAACCAACCCAATTAATCAACAAATTTTAGTGGTTGCCAAATCAGATCAACGTTATGTGGACATAAAGGAAAAGTTATGAAAAGGTATGTCACAATAGAAATTGGAAGGTTATGAGATGAAAGAGGATGGAATCCTCATGTATAGGCACATAGTTTATGTGTCAAATGTTCAAGATTTGAAAAATATGTTATTGTCAGAGATGCATAAAGTTCCTTATGTAGGACATCCAATATACTAGAAGACAATAGAAACATTCAAAAAGCAATACTATAGGCTAGGAATGAAAAATAAGTTTTTTATTTTATCACTAGATGCCTTGAATGTCAAAAGGTCAAGGTTGAGAAAAGACATTGAACTAGTTTGTTACAACCTTTCCCCATTACCAAATGGAAGTGGGAAGTTGTAACCATGGATTTCATTACTAAGTTTCCTAGGACTGCTAAGAAACATGATTCTATTATGCTAGTGGTGGACAATATTACTAAAGCTGCTCAGTTTATTCCAGTGACATCAACACACAAGGAAAACAACATTAAAGAAATATACATGAGAGAAATTTCTAGGTTGCATGGTGTGCCTAAGACAATTTTGTTTGACAGGGATCCCATGTTCACATCGAATTTTTGGAAATGGATATTCAAAGGATTTGGGACCAATCTGAACTTTAGCACATCATATCACCCCGAGTCATATGGAAAAACAAAGAGAGAAAATCGGGTTATTGAAGATATGCTTGGGATGTATGTGATGGATAAACCATCAAAATGGGAATACTACATTTGTTGGAGTACTTCACACACACCTAGGATTTATTTTTCCTAAGGTTTTTCCTTGTTTATTAGTCATTATTCAGTCTCCTATATTTTAGGAAGAATATTCCTCTAGGGAGAATATTATCTTCATTTTTCACTTTAGTTTGATCAGTTGAGTGGAGTCTAGATGCTACATTGGGATTATCACCGTGCATAATTGGGATCATCACTAGCTAATGTGAATTTTCCTTGGGATCATAGCCATACTAGCGCATTACTCATGATTCCCTGATCTCTTCCTCACTTCACTCTATTTTAGTCAGTTAATTGAAGACCGATAGACTAGGTGGCAATTCACTCTGGTAACTACCTAAGAGACTAGACTAGGTGGCAGATTACTTCTATAACTACTGGTGTGTGTCCATATCACTCTACTCCACCACTATGGTGCATTAGTTACTCATGTATCCTATATCTATTGTAAATTATTCACTTTTTAAGTGTGGAATACGGTTAATGAGAATTCTTCCATTCTTTCTCTCTTGCTTCTTATTTCTCAATTTCGCTCTGCAAATGTGTGGTATTTTCTAGCTATATCTATTATGTGCAAGTTCAACACATTTACATGGTATCAGAGCCAACATACTTCTAAGAAAAATCTACACCAAATTATTTTTGCATGTATTGAAGATTGAAGAACGCAAAAAAGATGGAATCTATGTTTTACTCATTGACAATACTTCTCACACCTCATAACTATTTGGAATCGAAGCCAAAAATTTTGCTTCATCTCAGATACATAGGCTTGTACCAAATAACTAAGGCAACGGAAGTAGAGACTAATTCCGCTGATGAGAAAAATGACTTTCTCAATAGACAAGATATGGCCATCGGACTTATCTGCTTGTTTATTTATCCATAAACTCTCCACCAAGTATGTGATGTCTCTCAAGACTCAATTCCAAATGAATTATGGACCAGATTGGAGGTTTTATTTGGGAATAAAGAATATTTCATGCAGGAGGTTGAACAGATAGAGCCAGAAGATAAGTCATCAAAAGATCAAAAATTTGAAGAGTCTTCTACACAAGTATTTGCACAAATTTGTATTCCATTAATTGAAGATGATGTCTACTCCATTTCATATTTTTTTTTCTAAATTTCATGTGGAAGATATATGGCATGTGTTGGTCACTATAATTGCTTAATTAATTTCAAACAACCAAGTGAAACATAAATTATCAACCCAGGGAAGTCTTTTGTTTCAAAGATAGCTGCGCACTATATATGCTCAATTCCAAAAGCACTTAGTGTTGTAGTA
>ML800410.1:456594-480862 GCA_009831015.1 Picea engelmannii
AAAGGCAGAATGGCAATGGGGCTCCGGAATGCATCCTCAGCCGTAGATTTGGGTGGGTGGACTCTGGCCATCCATATCTACTCGCTGCTTATCCTAAAGCATAACCACGTCCTGGATTAAGTTAATGTCCTATTTCCACATCTAACGGTCATTACAGACCCTGAGATCCTCCGACAGAATCTCCTCCGTTCATCGGGGTTTACCGTCATGAAAATCCGAACTCTTGATCACGAAGCTCCTGAATCTTCAATGAAATCTCTTCCAGCCTTAGCCCCTCCTGGCTATGCCTTCTGGTCCATATGACCGCCCTCTATATGATTGCAGCCATACCTCCTCATCAGGGTTTCAGACTTTCTCATGTCCAAATGTGCACGTCCTCAGGATTCACAATCCCTCAAATCCCGACGCGCCTTTCACTCGTTAGCCCTCCTAGCTAAGCCCTAGTCCATGCGACCACCTCTCGTAAGACCATAGCCATATACTTCTATTGGGATTCCTCCTATAGGGGTTTTGACACTTGCGATGTCCCAACAACTTGGTTCACCGATCCTCGATTCCCGACACGCTCCTCTGCTGCCTTAGCCTCCCGGGATAAGTATTTAGTCCAGGTGAACAATGTCCCTATGAACACAACCTTACTTCTCATCGGGGTTTTGAACTTTGGAGTTTCACAATGTTTGGACTTCTCATCCCCATGATTCTTGATTCTCCAAATCCTGACTGGCTGGCAGCTGGCCCCGACACAACGGATCTTTCCTCCTTCTCTAATCTGCTAATAGCTGGCTCCCACTTATCGGAGTTTCACGGTTCGCAATTCCAAAATGCATAAACACTTTGTCACCAGGATCCCCGATATCCCGATGACCCAAACACAGATCAACAACTTCTTGTCGGGCCTTTCCTCGATGGCGCCGATTGCTGCCATGCGTCCTCCTCAAGATGTACGATTATGATCTCTCCGGGATTTCGAGACTTGTGATGTCCCGATTCCTTCGACCTCAGGAACTCTGATTTTCCGAATGTCGATATCCCAACGTCTAGTGCCCGGATCTTCGAAATGGATGATCGCGTGACACACGTCCTCTCTCAGATGGATTGCCCAGATTGTTCCTGAGACCTTTATCATGAAAATTCCCGACCTTCTTTTCTCGTGACCCCCGACTTCACGAACGTCAATATCCCAATGATGGTCGGGACGTCTTCCTGGTGTGAGAAGGGTTAAACCCCGTGCACCTCCTTTTCGATCTGACGGTTGATGGGTAAATGGGCCAAGATCTAACGGTCTAGATCCATTCTTCCCGCGCACACTCTAGAGACTAAACTCCGAGCATCTTAACCCGATCCAACGGCTGGCGGGATTTCTGAATGAGATCCAATGGCTCAGATTGTCCCACCTTGTGCATTCTTCCACTACATCATGGATGTGGAAAGATCAATGGTTCAAATGGTCTCCTAGGCCTTGGGCTCTACGATCCAGATTTCCTCGTTGTTCATGAAGATAGAGGGAGAAAGGGGAAAGGTATGTAACGCCCTTGTTACTTTCGTCAATCTAACGGCCGTGAATGGCTATGGGTCATCCGATGAGATATCGTTCATTGATTTGTTACTTATCCCTACACTGTTATCTCGAAACCTTAAGAGGGCCATTCCTCCTCATACAGGGATATTAATACTTGCCCATTCAAGTCCCTTTTCCCAGTTCTTGGAAAACCTTTCCAAGAAGGGAATCGCTTTGAAGAGTCCTATTTCAGAGCCTTCCTGGAAATAGACAAAGGGAACAAACTCTCGAGGATGGAATGGAAGTCTGGCTTGATTCAAATCATGCATAACCAAATTCATTTATCAGTGTAAGCCACACGGGGAATTCCTATTATAAGCATATATCTATTATTTCTTATCAAAACACTGCACAGACATTCTTATACTGTAATCGTTCATAATTTTACAGTTCTATGAGAATATATGTCAGTATATGAATTTCAATACGCAATATGTAAAACACTTATCAGAAATAACACCAGAAGTGGGCACAACTGCTGAGAGGGGTGCTCATTTCCACCCAACCGTATGCATAGCGACTCCCAGCAGATTTACCACTAGCCACCCCCGAGCTGAGACCACGATGCTCTGAGACTGCATCTCTCTATCTGCCAATGACCAGGTGTGAAGGTTGCAATCCTTCCTCCCTGCTATCACTCACTTTGCCTAATGCCAGAGTTCCCCTCGCGTCCCCCTTCCATCGCTTCTGCCATATGCCTCATCCTCTCGCGAGGTTGCATGTGGCACGATTACCCTCATGCTGATCAGGCCTGATGGCTCTATGGATGGGCGGTTCACCATCCCATACCTCATCAAGTCATCCGCCTACTAGCCTGCGAGACATTAAATTTGGGGCTAGCAAGCCTCTTTTGGTTCTCCAGGCCAGTGGAGTCCAAATACGGTATTAATTCTTGGTGGAAGTTAACGCCACCTTTTCAGGTGCCTTCCACCGCCATCGTGGTCTCTTTTCTGCACATCCCCTCTCAGCAGTCCTGCAATGAATTCAAAATGTCATTCACATTCATTGACCTTTTCCTCAAGGTCCATTTACATCACATATTCACATTTATGAGTTTGCCATAGTTCTTGGCCAGTCCAGTTATATTTACAAGATGGGGGAAACAGGGTGTTAAAATTCCCTACCCCTTAAAGAGGAACATCATCCTCGATGTTCTTATCTACTAACATGAATTGCATGTACAGAAGTAAACAAAATCGGATATGCCTATCTCATGGCATCCTCCATTTCCCATGTAGCCTCATCTGGACCAAAATCTTTCCACTGCACCTTGAACTGTGCAATGGTTATGTTTCGGAGTGGGGTTTCCTTTCTGTTCAGTATCCATTGGGGTTCTGGTAGAAATTCTCCCTTCGGTTCCACCTGGATCACAGACCAGTCAACTATATGATTAGCATCATGTACATACTTCTTCAATAATGAAACATGGAAAACATTATGTGCTTTTACTGTGGGAGGAAGTGCTAGCTGATAGGCTATAGGTCCAACTCTATCTAGAACCTCAAAGGGTCCAAAATATCGTGGTGCCAACTTGGCACAAGATCCCATTTTCAGGGAACTCCTTCTGGGCTTAATTTTGAGATATACATGGTCTCCCATTTGGAACTCTCTTGGAGTTCTCTTTTGATCAGCATAACTTTTCTGTCGGTTCTGAGCAACCTTCAGATTTTGTTTTATATGAGTCATTTGTTGTTCCATTTCTTTCAACATATCGGGTCCAAAAGAAATCCTATTTACAGGATTACTCCAGCTGACTGGTGTATTACACTATCTACCATAAAGGACCTTGAAGGGACTCATCTTTAAGGATGCTTGGTATCCGTTGTTGTAGGCAAATTCTACCAATGGCAGGTAGTCTTCCCATTTCCTGGGTTGATGCATTACATGCATCCTTAACATATCCTCTAATATCTGATTCACTCTTTCTGTCTGTCCGTCAGTTTGAGGGTGATAGGCGGTGTTAAACAACAACTTGGTCTCCAAACCCGCCATCGGTGATTTCCAGAAATTGGAAGTGAATTTTGTGTCTCTGTCAGATATTATCTCTCTCGACATGCGGTGCAGTTGGAACACCTCTTTCATGAATAACTGGGTGATATCTATCGCCTTGCAGGTCGATTTGACGGGGATGAAATGAGTAGACTTGCTAAATTTATCCACCACTACCATAATGGCATCATTCTGTTTGGTTGAAGTTGGCAATCCAGTGATAAAATCCATGGAGATGGTCTCCCATTTCCATTCTAGGATGGGTAATGGGTGTAGTAGTCCGGCTGGGTGTTGATGTTCTGCTTTAACCTATTGGCATTCTATGCATTGGGCCAAATATTTGGCTATGTCCCTCTTCAAGCCAGGCCAATAAAATTGTTTCTGAGTAGCAGTAATCATTTTCTGGTATCATGGGTGACCAGTGTAGGGTATTTTATGTAGTTCATCCATGATGAACCTCTTCAAGTTTTCACAATTGGGAATGTACATACTATCTCTGTAAGTGAGCAGGCCTCCTTCAGTCATCTGATAACCTTCATATTTTTCTCCAGCGGATTCTTGTTGTAGGTACAGGGTCACATTTCGGACGAAGGGATCTGTTTCTTGTGCCTTTTTTACTCTGTTCTTGACATCTATCTCGCAGGTACTCACCGCTGCCAGGTGAATTGTTCTCATGCTTCTGCTAAGGGAATCGGCCACCCTATTCTCTTTCCCTTTAATGTGTTTGATTTCAAATCCAAATTCGCTAAGGAGGGCCATCCATCTAGCTTGTCTAGCATTGAGCTTGGGTTCGTTGAACAGATACCATAATCCACAGTGATCTGTCATAAGTACAAATTTCCTTCCTAGGAGGTAATGCCTCCACATTTTCAAGGCATGCACTATGGCAGCCAGTTCTAGATCATGAGTCACATAGTTGACTTCATGCTCATTCAATTTTTGGGATTCATAGAAGATCACCTTTCCTTCCTGCATAAGAACTCCTTTGAGCCCTTCCTTACAGGCATCTGTGCACACAAGGAAGTCATCTTTTGGGTTGGCAACTTTCAGCATGGGTGCATGGGTCAGTATATGTTTCAGGGTTTGGAATCTTTCTTCACATTGTTGTGTCCACAGGAATTTTGTCCCCTTCTTCTAGAGGGCAGTGATTGGACAACCAATCTTGGAGAAATCTTTTATAAATCTCCTATAGTATCTCACCAATCCCATAAAGGATTTGATGTTTGTGACATCCTTTGGGGTAGGCCATTCCATGATAGACCTGATCTTGTCAGGATCTATTGCCACCCCTTCCTCGGACAGAACATGTCCCAAGTAATGTATTTGGTTCTGAAAGAAGTCACACTTACTGAATTTAGCATAGAGTTGATGCTCTCTTAGCACTTGCAACACAAGTCTAAGATGCTCTTCATGATCTTCTCTATTCTTAGAGTAGATTAAAATGTCATCAATAAAAACTAGTACAAATTTATCTAGAAATTCACTAAGTACATTGTTCATTAAGCACATGAAAGTGGCAGGGGCATTAGTTAACCCACATGGCACTACCACAAACTCATAATGACCATACCATTTTTGGAAAGTGGTTTTATGGATGTCTTCACCCTTGATTCAGAATTGATGGTATCCCGACCTCAAGTCAATCTTTGAGAAAATAGATGCACCTCCCAACTGATCGAATAGATCATCGATCCTGGGCAAGGGGTATTTGTTCTTTATGGTTACTTTATTAAGTTGTCTGGTATCTATGCACAGTCTAAGGGTGCCATCCTTCATTTTCACAAATAGGACCAGTGCTCCCCATGGGGACACGCTGGGTCAAATATAACCCTTGTCCATCATTTCTTTCAATTGCAATTTGAGTTCAACTAACTCAAGTGTGCTCATCCGGTAGGGTGTTCTAGACACCGACACCACTCCTAGTGTGAGTTCTATCGAGAAGTCAATGTCTCTTATCGGAGGTAGACCCATTACCGCTTCCGGAAACACGTCTCTATATTCTCTCAGGATAGGGTGATCATCGAGGCTTGGTTTAGCGCCTTCAATTGTTTTCAGTACCTGTATTGTATATAGGGGACATCCCTTTCGGCAATACTTTCTCATTTGCAGGGCTGATATTTGTCTCACCGAGACTGGTTTTCGGATCCCTTGGAGGGTTATCCTTTGTCCTTCTTTGCTCACACATTCTAAGGTTTTAAGGTAACAGTCCAATTTGGCTTTATGGGCGGCTAGCCAGTCCATACCAATCAACAGATCGTATGATCCCAGGGGTAATACATTAAGGGTTGCTTGGGTGGAAAATTCACCCAACCTTAGTTGGCAAGCTGGTATGACCTCTACTACCTTTCTTTTGGTGCCAGTGGCTAATTGTACCAACCATGGTTTAGTTTTCTTATGTGGCTATAGTTTACACTTATCAACAGATCTAGGGGATATATAACTCAAATTTGAATCATGGTCAATCAAAATAGACACCAGATGGTTGAAAATCATACCTTTTATTTCCACCACTGAAGCTTGGTGGTCATCTTGGTTATTATCCAAGGCTGCATAAATCTGTGGCACACTCCTTGCCACATCATTGACTATGGTAGCTTCCTGCATGTTATAAATTTTTCGACTGTTCTGTTGTCGGTGTGGACAGTCTCTTCGGAGATGCTCTCCTCCGCAATCCCAACATTTCAGAGGTTCTTTCTTTGGGTTGTTAGTCTTCACTGGTATAGGTCTAGAAGTTTTATTTCCATCCCCCGAGGGAAATTTCTGCTGGAGTACACTCCGGGTGGGGAAGTTCATTCTGGGGTTCTTTTTGTATCTTTTAAATCTTGAGGATTTGCTCCCCTTTTTCTGAAATCTCAAACCACTCTTATGTCTCCAGTCTCCACGAGACTCTGCCCGATGTCCATATTGTTCATGAAAATATGTTGTCTTTCGTATAGTGTCTTCTAAGGTCTTTGGCTCGTCAAATTCAATTCAGTTCCGGTATTCCTTGGGTAACCCACTGATGAAGTGTTGTGCCTTCGCCTTCTCTGCTTTGATGTAGGGTACATATCTCAGTAAGTCGAGGAATTTGTTCACATACTCCTCCATAGTAATTTGTCCCAGTTTGAGTTCATAAAACTCTTTAGCCTTCTCGTCGAAATAACTTTGCGACAAATACTTCTTCCGGAAGTACTTCTCAAACCGCTTCCAAGACAGGTCCTCCTCATGGACCCCTTCCATATTCTTAAGGTCTTCCCACCAGATGGAAGCCTTTCCATTCAGATTGAAGGTGGCCACTCGGGCCTTCAAGTTATTTGAAAAATCATGGACTCTGAAATATTTCTTCAGTCCAAGTAGCTAGGACTCAGCTTCCTCTCCCTTATTTATCTCACCGTCGAAGGAGGGAGGTTTGGCCTTCCGGAATTCCTCAAATTTATGACTCTTGGAAGTCTTTTGATTCTTCTGTTTCCTGCGAGAATAGGAACTGGTCCTACTGCTAGAAGATCCTTTTGAATCACCAGCTTCCTTCTCAGTGGAGTCGTCTGACACTGGTCCTTTACCTCTAGGGTGGACCCTTCTGGATGTGCTTCTCTCAGTATGGCCACTGACATGACCATGATTCTGCATCTCAGGTTCATGCTGTATTTGTCGTTGTAGGTCAGATAAGCTCTGCGGTAGAACTGCATTAATTTCAGTTTGCTTCTCTTATTCTTTCATCATCCTTTCATTATCAGCCTTGCAGCTTTGCAATTCGACCATGAGACTCCTCACAGTCCCAGCTAGGTCTGGAGGGGTTCCTATTGCTCTTCTTTTGTCAGACTCTTCGTCTCTATTGTGGGAGCCTTCTCCCACTTCTTGGTGAGTCACCATACTCTGTGTTTGTAGATTCCCGCAGTTGATCGTCCGCTTGAGTGAAAAGACAAACGCTGGTTATTAGTCAAGAGTTAAATACATTTTTATAATTTGCGCATAAATTCCTAACTCTTTCACATGCATACATAGTCGGGTTCTCATTTTCCAAGTTTTTAATCCTAGACAAGAGAGTTAAATCAGGGGGTTACTCCTCATAGCAGTGCTTTGAACGGAGTTTATGCACGACTCGTGCATGAGCCCAATCAGGTCGAGTGTTGTAACCATGCTCTGATACCACTTTGTAACATACCCGCTACCTAAATCAAATTTTTTCGGTCCTCTGTCGGACTCGAACCCTAAAATAACCATGGAGGCCCAGCGTAAACTGGCTCTTTCTCTCTCCTTCTCCGTTCCCATGTGATCGTGGGTTATGTTCACAGTTCAATTTGAATGCAGCATCTTTTGTATTTCGCGCTTCGGTGCTACAGTAATGCCCAGACATTCGACTCTGCAACCGTCGAACCCTAGCAGGGCTAGTGAGCGACCAATGGGGATGAATCCCTATGGGGTCAATGAATGGCCAATAGGAACAAAACTCAACAGGGGTAGAGAGAAGCCAATGAGAAACACCCTGTTGCGTGGTTAGGTGGCATATAGGTGGCAAGAGGGAAACGCAACACATTGGTCATCATGACAGGGAGGGGCCCCACTTCACACGCCACACTATTCCGTACCTCCCCCCCATTAAAGGTAGAATGGAAAGGGGTTTCCAAAATACACCTGGGAGCTGTGGATCATGATGATTTAATCTCGACCATTTGAGAGTTGCGCATCCAATTCCGGACCCCCCCCCATTAAAGGCAGAATGGCAAGGGGGCTCCGGAATGCATCGTCAGTCGTAGATCTGGGTGGGTGGACTCTAGCCATCCAGATCTACTCGCTGCTTATCCTAAAGCATAAACACATCTTGTCTTAATTTAATGTCTTGTTTCCACATCTAACGGTCATTACAGACCCTGAGATCCTCTGACAGAATCTCTTCCGTTCATCGGGGTTTACCATCACGAAAATCCGAACTCTCAATCACGGAGCTCCCGAATCTTCGATGAGCTCTCTTCCAGCCTTAGCCCCTCCTGGCTATGCGTTCTGGTCCATATGACCACCCTCTATATGATCACATCCATACCTCCTCATCGGGGTTTCGGACTTTCTCATGTCCAAATGCGCACGTCCTCAAGATTCGCGATCCCTCAAATCCCGATGCACCTTTCACTCGTTAGCCCTCCTGGCTAAGCCCTGGTCCATGCGACCACCTCTCGTAAGACCGAAGCCATATACTTCTATCGGGATTCCTCCTATCGGGGTTTTGACACTCGCGATGTCCCAACAACTTGTTTCACCGATCCCCGATTCCCGACATGCTCCTTTGCTGCCTTAGCCTCCCAGGCTAAGTCTTTAGTCCACGTGACCAATGTCCCCGTGACCACAACCTTACTTCTCGTCAGGGTTTTGGACTTCGGAGTTTCACAATGTATGGACTTCTCGTCCCCATGATTCCTGATTCTCCAAATCCCGACTGGCTGGCAGCTAGCCCCGACACAACGGAGCTTTCCTCCTTCTCTAATCTGCTGACAGTTGGCTCCCACTTATCGAAGTTTCGCGGTTCACGATTCCAAAATGCATAAACACTTTGTCACCAGGATCCCTGATATCCCGATGACCAAAAAAAAAATCAACAACTTCCTATCGGGCCTTTCCTCGATGGCTCCGATTGCTGCCACGCGTCCTCCTCAAGATGGACGGTTCTGATCTCTCCGGGATTTCGAGACTTGTGATGTCCCGATTCCTTCGACCTCAGGAACTTCAATTTCCCAAATGCCGATATCCCAACGTCTAGTGCCTGGATCTCCAGAATGGATGATCACGTGACACGCGTCCTCTCTTAGATGGACAACCCAGATCGTTCTCGGGACCTTTATCATGAAAATTCCTGACCTTATGTTCTCGTGACCCTCGACTTCACAAACGTCGATATATCGATGAAGGTTGGGACGTCTGCCTGGTGCCATAAGGGTTAAACCCCATGCACCTCCTTTCCGATCTGACGACTGATGGGTAAATGGGCCAAGATCTAACGATAAAGATCCATTCTTCCCGCGCACACTCCAGAGACTAAACTCTGAGTATCTTAACCCGACCCAATGGTTGAAGGGATTTCTGAATGAGATCAAATGACTTAGATTGTCCCACCTTGTGAATTCTTCCACTACATCATGGATGTGGAAAGATCAATGGTTCAAATGGTCTCCTGGGCCTTGGGATCTACAATCCTGATTTCCTCGTTGTTCACGAAGATAGAGGGAGAAAGGGGCAAGGTATGTAACTCCCTTGTTACTTTCGTCAATCTAACGGCCATGAATGGCTATGGGTCATCCGACGAGATCTCGTTCGTTGATTTGTTACTTATCCCTACACTTCTATCTCAGAACCTTAAGAGGGTCATTCCTCCTCATAGAGGGATATTAAGACTTGCCCATTCAAGTCCCTTTTCCCGGTTCTTGGAAAACCTTTCCAAGAAGGGAATCGCTGTGAAGAGTCCTACTCCAGGGCCTTCCTGGAAATAGACAAAGGGAACAAACTCCCGAGGATGGACTGGAAGTCTAGCTTGATTCAACTCATGCATAACCAAATTCATTTATCAGTGTAAGCCACGAGGGGACTTCCTATTATAAGCATATATCTATTATTTATTATCAAAACACTGCACATATATTCTTATACTGTAATCGTTCATAATTTCACAGTTCTACGAGCATATATGTCAATATATGAATTTCAAGATGCAATATGTAAAAAACTTATCAGAAATAACACCAGAAGTGGGCGCAACTGCTGAGAGGGGTGCTCGTTTCCACCTAACCATAGGTGTAGCGACTCCCAACGGATTTACCACTAGCCACCCCCGAGCTGAGACCATGATGCTCTGAGACTGTGTCTCTCTTTCTGCCAGTGACCAGGAGTGAAGGTTGCAATCCTTCCTCTCTGCTATCACTCACTTTGCCTAATGCCAGAGTTCCCCTCACGTCCCCCTTCCATCGCTTCTGCCATATGCCTTATCCTCTCGTGAGGTTGCGTGTGGCACGATTACCCTCGCGTCGATCAGGCTTGACGGCTCTATGGATGGGTGGTTCACCATCCCATCCCTCATAAAGTCGTCCGCCTACCAATCTGCGAGACATTAAATTTGGGGCCAACAAGCCGCTTTTGGTTCTCTGGGCCAGTGGAGTCCAAATACGGTATTCATTCTCGGTGGAGGTTAACACCACCTTTTCCGGTGCCTTCCACCGCCATCATGGTCTCTTTTCTGGACATCCCCTATCAACAGTCCTGCAATAAATTCAAAATGTCATTCACATTTATTGACCTTTTCCTCAAGGTCCATTTACATCACATATTCACATTTATGAGTTTTCCATAGTTCTTGGCCAGTCTAGTTATATTTACAAGCTGGGGGAAACAGGGTGTTACAGATTCTCTAGATGGCTTGTGAATTCCTCCTAACTCTGTGAGATGTATTGTTCGAGTAAATTCATCTGGAGATATTGTTGTTGAGTCTTCTGGATTACCAACTGGATATTTCACAGGCCCTGGAGGTCAGGATCCCTTTTGGACTATTGGCATCTTTAGATGGGATCTCTTTGGCTCAGGAGAAAGCGTTGATATCATTGTCACACTTGAGCCAACCAAAACATCCAATCTAGATGCGGTACCTTTTACTACTGGCTATTATTTCCCTGGTTTGAACGCTCAGCTAGCTGACCATATCTTGACTATCGCCCTTCAAATGGACCATTATACAATGGTCCAAGATACTAATAATATTCCCATCGGGAATATGGTGGCTATCCAAGACCCCATTGGCATGCCTCTTTCGCCCAGACTCACCCCGATGCTTCCTCCCAGATATCATGCATTGAATTCTTCTATTCCCATTCCTACACAAATCCCATCTGAGACTCTTGGTGTTTCCACTCCTTCTGGGCACCATCTTGTTTCTGGTTTTATTATGAAACTTCCTCGACCCCCTTCCAGAGGGTCTCTTCCATCCCTTATCGGAGGAACCAACCCTAGTGGCACCATTTAGTCTTTCACACCTAATTACCAGATTCATGTTGGCGGACATTTTCACCCCTGAGTTCAAATCCCAATTGGGACACAACCTCCGATTGGAGGGAAACCCCCACCTACCCCACCCACTGGATAGAACATACCTGCAAACTTGGCCCAGTATTGGAACTATCTTATCCAAAATAATCCTCAATCAACTGAGGGGAAACAACCACAAACTAACCCTTTCATACCCCCTAGTACAGGCCAACCATATTCAAGTCCGTTCAATTCCATTTGGGGCTTGAACGCTGGACCCAATGTCCTTGTTCAAGGGAACTACCCTAACCAATACAACCCTATAAATTACATGCCTCCACACCAACAACTGAATCTACCCGGATCTTTGCATTATATGCAAATCGCTTATGGTCCCACTAGTATACCTACGAGACTTCCTCCCCAAAGTCACCAGTACCTCCACGTGAATAGACAGTTTCCTTTCTTAGCCACCTCAAACCTCTCTGATCTGTCTATAATTTTAAATGATCCTATCTGTCACTCTCCTCAATGGCCTGCCATACCAACCAAACTACCTTCTGACATTCCTAAGTTCGATGGTAAACCAGGAGAGGAACTGAACAATCATATAATGACTTTCCACCTTTGGTGTTCATCCAACTCTTTGATGTATGACTTTATTCGATTACGTCTTTTTCAACGAACTCTCACGGGTCCTGCCATGAAGTGGTATATAGAATTGTCGCAAGGCTTCTTCGTTGACTTTAAAACCCTTTCCATGGCTTTCCTCACCCACTACCAGTTACAGATCTAATACGAAATGAGAATCAAAATTTTGAGTTCTTTAAAACAAACCAAAGCCACTCATATCTCTGATCACATTCATGAGTGGCGATGACGATGATGTCTCATCAAACTTGACCTTCCCAATCAGTTACTAGTAGAGTGGTTCATGAAATCATTCGTGAATGATATCACTTGTGACATTTCCATGGGTGGAGTTGTCATAGAATAATAGGTGATCATTCCTGCTCAATACCTTAACCTCGTTTACTCACAAATAGGTACTCTTTACGATTTTCTCCCTCACGTACCTCATCCTTCTACTACTGCTACTTCAACTACTCCTACTACTTCTCATGTAGTTGATGGTGTGATTGGCACTTTCCATGCCCAACCCCACTTCACACAAGCCTCTACCACCAACCCCAAGTCCATTTCTTCTAATGTTCAACATTCTCTATCTCCTACTCCTCCTGTCGGAAAGACTTCTGAGGTGAACTCTGTTCAATCTACCCCTACCGGAAAGAATAAATCCAAAAAAGGTAAGGGTAAGAATAAGGAGGATAAAAATAATCTGTAATCTGAGATGACCAAAACACAACCTATTGACGATAAGGATAAGCGCAAACCTCGATACCCTTGCTTTATCTTTCGTGATGATCACTACACTAAGGATTGTCCAAGACGAGCCGAGGTTACTAAGTTCCTTCAAGGGACCCTGAAACCACCTACCCTGGTCGTGTTGTCACAACCCTTTCCTTCTCAACAACAAGCCCAATTGGTCATTCATGACCAACCTCCCCCCTCCAATATATCCTATGTCTTAATGTGTACAGGTGATTCAAAGAAGAATGACGTCACACTTACCACTCGAGCCAAAGATTATTCTTCCTCCAAAGAGAAGGTTGATGAAATACCTCCTTCATTGGTCCAACCATCTCTCTCGGCTCCACCTCCCAATGGTCCTCTTCATTTCGAACAACCGATCCTAGATACAGTTCTTTGCCCTCCCCCAAAGGGTGTTGTTCGCAAGTCTGCTTTCAATCCTCATGCGCATGCTACCCAGAACTACAACATTGTAGAAGACCTGGCCCAAGCACCATCAACAATGTCAGCCCTCGAAGTCCTTCAGAGTTTTCGTACACAATGGAAGGCACTGTTGAAATCCATTGGTGGAATCGACCCTATAGATACAAATTTAATAATTTTTGACTTGGAAGATCACATTCCAAGGTTACCCCCTCAACTCGCCTTCCAAATACAAGTTATTGTCTCCGGCAAGAACATTTTTAGAACAATAATTGATGAGGGTGCCTCGACATGTATCATGTTTATTGCCTGTTGGAAATCCATTGGCTCTCTTCTCTTAACTGAATCACACAACATCCTCAAAGCCTTTAATGGCTCTGGATTTAAGCCTTATGGTGTCCTCCCTTCGTTGCCTATTATGTTAGAAGGAAAAATGGTCAACATTGAAGTTGAAGTCTTTGATGCTCCTCTTGATTAAAACCTTTTACTTGGTCATAGCTAGATCGATTCCATGCACGTAGTTGTCTCCACTCTTTTCCTTGTTGTACGTTTCCCACATTAGGAAAAAGTGATTATGGTGGACCAATTGGCCTTCTTTAACTCTGATACGCGTACCAGCAACATACCTTTCATTGCAAAACCACCCCCTGGATATGAGAATGTCAGTGTGGTCCTTAAAGATTCCTCTTTGATGGGTACCTTCGCCATTCCACCACCCGATATTCCACATCCTTCTTTCTCCTAGATCAACATGATTTACACCTCTGTTCGAGAAACTCCTGCGTATTCTAACCCATGGATAGTACCCAACCCCGGTGATCACCTTTTCTATGGTGACCAAATTCCTTTAAGTCCAGTCCAATCTACTTATCAAGCCATTCAATCGTCAACCCCTTCTACCCCCTCTCTTGGTGATCTATCTTCGGATCCATTCCGTGTCATTTTTTCTACAGATGAGATGATTATATTTGTTATGTACATGGAAGATACCCCTTGGGACGATGGACATCATCATTCCATTATATTTCTAGAACATCACACCATTGAGAGTTACCAATGGATCTCGACTCCGTCGACCGTTGTCGTCATTTCTACCATTCATGAGTCTACACACAATATGTTCTATGAAGGGAACTTAAGTAATATCTCACCCACCACCCCTCTCGACATATCCATTAAACCTGGAATTGTAAAAAATGTGCATATCGGAGCTTCGTGTACTAATGATGAAGTTGTCACCTATAAATCTCTTTTTCAAGAATTTTGTGACGTCTTCACATGGAGCTATAAAGAAATGTCGGGTATTGACCCCGACATTGTTGTACATGAGATTAAGACATACACAGGCACTAAACCCATCTAGGAATGCCTTCGTCTGGTCCACCCACGTAAAGCAACTGCTATCAAGATTGAATTTGAGAAACTTCTTAAAGATGGCTTTATTTACCCTATGGCTTTAACTAACTGGGTTTCCAATCTTGTTCTGTGTTCGCACCCAATTCGTCACCTAGTGAGCAAATCGAGGGTTCTTGCATGCCCTATTGGGTCTTGCAGGGCATGACAGCTCTGGAGGAAAGGGTTAGAGGAAACAAAACAAACTACAAGCTAATATCAACTGAAAACAAATTAAAACTGTGAAAATAAACAACAAACACCAAAAAACAAAAAAGACAGATGTCACCAATGGTTTTGAGCTGGTCAATTGATGAAATCGGAGCACGATGAAGGAAGAGAACTGTGGTTCCTTCTTCCCCCAATAGAAGGCTCTTTGAGGCCCTCACAAAGTTTTCTTTCCTTACAATGAGAAGAATTGAGCATGGCAGTGAAAGAACTCCCAGCAATGCTGCCGATGTGTTATCGTTAAAGAATGAGTCCTTAACAATCTGAGCAGCATAACAATTACTGAAATTCCTTGTGAAAACAATGTATCTTCACGACTTTTTATAGCAGATCCTCGGGCGATTATGTAACCTCTTCAAAGTGTGAAAAGGGGCCCTTTAGGGCTTCCTTAGGTCATTAACCCGCCTACCCTGCGGATTCGGCTCAGATTTGGGAGTCAAATCAGATTGGGAGTCGGTCCGTAAGCGGTTGAGAGGCCGGCCAATTCATAAATGTGCCGTTTTAATAGGTGCGTGGGTTTTGTCGTTGACAGCCGCACATCGTGCGTGCATGCGCGCAGAGTACGTTCTTGTCCTGCGCATGTGCGCGCGCACCAAAATACTATGAAGCGCCCTTCAATTTTTGGTTACTTTGTATAGTTTTTGACCCTTCTGGACTGCTGTGAAATTAATTCAGTGCCATGAATGACTTCATTGTTGTTTTGATGATGTGGAGTTCTTGTTGCCATGTGTGGACGAAATTTCAGTGATAACAGATGCCCCCTGATGGATGAGGTTAGGAGCATATGTATAGCCGAAATCCATCAATGTTTCTTCTACTGAGAATGTTGTTGTAAGGGAAAGCAATAGTGGGACCGTTCGGAACGATCCATTGGAGAAAAAAGGAACCGGTAGGACCCGACCTTCTGAGAGACGTACAGAAAAAATATACAACTGTGTACAAACGAGGCAGGCATGCCCCATGCTCGTGTTATGTAACTCTGAAAAACGATGACGGAAGTGTTGGTGTAGACAACTGCAGCGCCCTCGGGGGTGGTAATGATAAAGGTAGAAGACAATTCTGCAAAGGAACATACTCTAAATAATAGGCAATGATCGTGGTAATAAGAAGCGACGACGATGTGGGCATTGATGGCCCTACCAAGTTCAGAGGTCTTTGGCAAATGACATAAATAACTGCAATAGTCGCAAAGTAAGACCCACCATAACATGAGAGAGTGTTGGCGTCGAATGTTATGGGGACCAACGACAGCAGGGAGAAATGGTGTTTCACCCTGTGCCGTCCGAGATCTCTCATTAAAATAGAGGATGAGAATCAAGATACTGTCGCCCTTCTGGAAAAGTGTGCTGATGTTGACAAAAGGGGGACGCAACTCCCAGAAGCAAAAAGGGCTCTGTGGAATCTACTGAGGTGAGGATGTGGCAGAGGTACATGGATGAAGTTAAGAACTGGGATGACTCAAGACTACCCTTGGCTGGAGGATGTATGAGAGAAACAGTGGCTGCAACCGTGTAACAAGGTCGAGTGTCAGGGGGACGATGAGACCGGTGCTAAGTTGTGCCAGAGGCGGGACAAGGTGAACAAATTCAGAGGGTAGAGGTAACTGACCTGTGGAGTAATCTGAAGATATGGATGATGCCAACAAGGTTAAATGATAAGGAATGCTCCAACAAAGGGTGACATGGGTTGTGTGTGGCCAAAAGAAAGAAAGTCGCCAACGGTGACGACAAAGAATGTAATGACTGGAAAATAAAGGTGTTTGTACAATAAATAATAAATAATTTTTGGGGAAAAAAGTACAAATACAGAAACGGGTGCCCCGGTGTGAAATGTGTGCCCCAGGGAGGGCAGAATTGTCTTGGGAAACTGATGAAGGGTGGGGGCCCCATTGGTGAGTTTCTGTATGAGGTAGGTGAAATGAGGGTAGGTTCGCAGATGGGCAAACTGAGTGTGGATGAAATGAAGGGCTCATGATCCTGCAGAGGTGCAGGTAAAAAATAGAACCATTAAGAGATAATCTGGGAGTACATGTGGGAAAGCTAGCAAAATGAAGAGAAAGAGTATGTGGCTGATTCACGACATGATGAAACACTATCGAGACTCCCATCCCTAAAGGGTAATGAAAAACAGCATGAGTGTCAAAAGTGCCAGAGGGTGCTATGAATGGGACAACTCATGTGGGTGAGAATGCTACCGGGTTGTAGTACCGAAGATGCAAATGGAGGTGTGGGTACTGCAGAGCCGGGAATGAGGATCCTAAAGGCCAATATCAGAGGGTGTGACTGGAAATGTAAATGCAATACAGTGGGATAGACTACATGCTAGTGTTGAATATATACCTGAAGGGATGATGTCGATGACCGATGAGAAAGTACCTGCGCACATAACAACCAAATACCCAAAGTGAACAATATCTGAAGAGAATCAAAGATATGAGCATGTATTTGACAAATGTGACCATGCGCGTGCGTACCTGACCATGATATGAAAAAAAGGTGCCCCGGGGGCTCATGATGAAAAGCGACCCAGGGACTGCTGAAATGTAGGTGGCGGGACGTTGATCCTGTGGCTGAAGATGGCTTGAAAAACGAACACTTTGGGCTCCTGGAATGGTGAGTGGAAGTTTGGCAAAAGGCCTATATATAGCTGTAGGGCCCACATTGCCACCTCATTTGTACCTGCTGCAATAGTGATTTTCCGAGCAGATCCAGAGGAGATTGGGTGATTCAGGGAGCATGAGGTAGCCGATTGACGGTGTGCGAGCTTCAGGTTAGTGGTCTGATCGTCCTGCATAGAAATAGGTTTCTAATTTTTGGGCAGGGTAGGTACGGGGGCCATACAAGGGGTTTTTAGGGATTTTTTCTTAGGATGTGGGCCCACATGCGCGGGCGATTCAGTGGAAGGCGCGCATACGTGCGCGCCTATCCTCAAAATTGACGCGCATTGGTGTGCGTGAGTAGAAATTTAAGGCGCGCCCCAGAGGCGCACCTGTAGGGTGGACAGTCGTGCACTAGTGCGCGACTGTAATGTGGATAGGCGTGCTCAAGAGCGCGCCTGTGTAATGAACAGGCGCGCTTGCGAGCGTGCCTGTTGAATGAACAGGCGCGCAGATATGCACGCCTGTGTAGTGAACAGACGCGCATATGTGCGCGCCTGTGGGTAAATAAAACGCGCCTTTGAGGCAAGTTTTACGGGGTGAAAAATGACTCTTTTTTATGCATTGGATGGTTGCATAAGCTGATATAGGACTCTGTGTTGTGTGGAGGTGGCTAGCAGTGATTATGGACGTCCGGTGGCATGAGCGAGACTGGTCACAGTTACGAGATGTTGTGGCCAATGCAGGGCCTGTGGTTCGAGCGACTTTAGCAACCAGTGGGTTGCTAAAGTTCTTTGAGTGCCCGTTGATATGGGCACAGGAGTATTTACTCCAGTTCCTGCTCCAGATGTGGAGCCCAGATCTTCACTGCTTCCTCGTGCGAGGAGAGCAGATCCCCTTCACTGCGCTGGAGGATATCTATTTCTTGACTGGGCTCCCCTTTCGGGGGACACCACTACCGGCAAAGCCTGTGCTGCCAAGGGACACTCATCTACGGGATGTCTCCGAGCGATATTGCTCAGGCGAGCACTACATGTCTGGGACTGTAGTGAGTATCAGCGGGATAGATTTGTTGTTGCATCGTTGCGTAGCGGCGATGATTGTTCGGGTGTATGGGTCACTGGCGACCCACCGGATCAGTGGTGGTGAGCTGCTATTGATGGAGAGGGTGGTGGTGGGCTATGAGTGGCTCGCCTGGGGTTTGACACTACACACGAGGATGATCGCACAGCTGGACCGTTGTCAGTCCACAGGTACCGGGGAGTTTGCATTCGGCTCTATCCTGGTAGCCTGGTTTCTGGAGAGGGTGCCGATGCTGCACCCACGGGTTCTTTTAGAGGTGCCTGGGGCGTGAGAGCCTCGATTGAGGTGGTGGTCCGCAGTTCTAGTTCGCCACGGTGGTGGCAAAGGCGGGCATTATTTTACTGCGTAGGCGACGTAGATCTGGCTGCAAATGTCGCAGGTCATTCTTCGATACCCCTATGCTGGGGTGGACTTCCGTGGGGACCCGGACATGGTATTGCCTCTTGGGGAGGTTTTTGATGACCGAGGTATGTTGAGTTTTGTACATTTTGATTTATGTTGTGTTTTTTGATATACTAGTTCATATGTATGATGATAGATACTGATACGATCGTGTGTTGGTTGTTTTGTGCATGTGCAGATTTGGCACCTCGCGGGCGTGAGGTGGAGTTCCAGAGAGCACCGGATCAACGAGAGCTGGAGAGACCGCCGCGTGGAGGGAGATGTCGGTGGGATGAGGCCGCGGGGGAACTAGAAGAGCCTGAGAGACAGGCGAGGAGGCGTCGATTTGATGACCCTAGTGCGAGGCCATCACACGCTCCTCCGGCGGCGGTCGGAGGTGATTTTGATGATATACGCCGTCGTCTGGAGACGGTGTTACAGGACGTGCCTGAGGGCATGTGGATCCGCATCCAGGACGAGGGGTTCCTGGAGCAGTGTATAGGGTTACCACCACCATGGCGGTCGATTGTGCGGCGAGCAGCTGTGCTTGCCGCCATGACTAGTGGATGCCTGCCGCCGGGGCAAGAGGGTCTTGCAGGTGTTCCACCACCACCGCCTAGGGCAGGTGGGGGTGGGCCACCACCTCCTCCTGAGGGAGGGGCAGCTGGGGGTGCGATAGAGGCACCCTAAGTGATCTATTTTGTATATATTTTTGATAGGCTGGTGAGCCGATTTTTGTACCGAGATGTGGCACTGGCCTGCGGGCCGATGTATTTTTGTATGTAAACATTCGGATGGCCGGATAGGCCCATATATATATATGAGTATACATATTTTGAGACCTAAATGTTGTGTTTTTGTGTTGATGGTGATGATGTCTATCTTATCCATATGCTGTGACAGGATGTATGAGATGTGTTATGTACGTGTAGCTTGATGTGATATATGCCAATCTAACACCATGTTAGCTATTTCGTCTGTTGTTTGATTCAATTGTCTTGGACTATGTGTAAATGTAATAGAATCAAAATTTCGAGATAATAACCTAACCTGCAAGTATTTGCGAAAGAGGCACGGATCGTGTACACGGTAAACATTGTTGAGTTGGAGGACGAATAGTTGAGAGTCGAGGAAGACGCTAAGGTGGCGAATATGATGACGTTGGGTGTCGGTCAGGAGTCCAAAGACCGCAGTGTATTCAGCTTGGTTGTTGGTTTTTGGTCCCAAACAGATGCCACTGGAATGTAGCATTTCATGTGAGGGGGTATATAAAGCCCAAGCCGCTGAAGCGAGATTTTGTGTCCAACGGCTGGCACCGTCGGCATAACCAATGTGGTAGGCTGGTGAATGAAGCATCTGTCAATAGCACAAAAGATAGTTTAGACGAGAGGGGTGAGAGAAAAAAGATTAAAAACACTAGAAAAAATCAAATGACCTAAAGTAGTGTGACTACTTTTAAGCATAAAACTTCTTGAGGTATAACCCATTAACGGGTTCCTTGAGTGAGAGGCCTTCGGGGGAGGCCAGTATGTAGGTGCCTTTGGTGAGGCAATGTTGGATGACATAAGGGCCATGCCAAAGTGATTCAAATTTGATGTGGCCAAAGGTATCATGAGCAATATCATAGGCTAGGACAAGGTCGAATTCGTGAAATGATCGAAGGTTGACATGGTGATCGAAGGTAGCCTTGGATCATTTTTTAGCTGCCTCGTTGTTCTGTAATGAGGATCGATGATCCTCATCCAGAGACTCCAAGTTTAGCAAGCACTGCTCCATCGGAGCAGTGTCAGGTAAAAGTTTAATTGCGGTGCGTAGGGTGGGAATTTCGCACTCGATGGGAAGAGTTGCCTCGACCCCATGGACTAAATGAAATGGCGTGAAACCCGTAGCAGTCTTTACTGCTGTTCGATAAGCCCATAGCACGGAAAATAACATGTGATGCCAATTGGTTTTATGTTTATTCACCGTGCGCTGCAACATGGTCTTGAGGACTTTGTTCACTACCTCGACCTATCCGTTTGACTGCGGATAGTAAGGGGAGAAAAACGCGTGAGAGAAGCCTAACTGAGAGGAGAGTTCGACGAAGATCTCATTCTCGAAGTGTTTCCCATGGTCAGAAACGAGTTGGAGTGGTACTCTGAACCTGGATATGACATGATTGAAGAAAAAACGTGCTGCAGTGTCAGCGGTGTTGTTGAAGGTGGGCATAGCTTCGGCCCATTTGGTGAAGTAGTCGACAGTGACAACAATGTATTTGTGACCATTGCTGGAGGGGGGATTACAAGCCATAAAGTCAATGCCCCATTTACAAAAGGGGCCTGCAGTGATGACCGGGTGAAGAAGAGCGGGGGGAGCTCGGGCTTTGTTGGCATAGAGCTGACATTGCTCACACCTTTTCACGGCATGAATGCAATCATGAAACAGGGTAGGCCAAAAGTAACCGGCTCGAATAATTTTCTGAGCCATGGAGATACCCGAAAGGTGGCCCCCACATGCACCGCTATGGCAGTCGTTTAATACTTTGTCAGCTTCGTCAATAGTTAGGCAATGACGAAGAATGGTGTCAATGCCCCGTCGATATAAGATGTCTCCGATGAGGAGATATTGGGGGGCTTGATGGCGAATACGCCGACAATCATCTCGTGAAAGGTGCTGACTGAACTTTTGAGTTCGTAGATAGACAAGAAGTTCGCCATACTAAGGGTCATCGGAAGTGATGTAAAATAGATGTTCGTCAGGAAAGTCGGTGTTGACAGGGGCACTGGTGGTGTCAGAGGGGAGGGTCGTGACAAGTTCAGCGAGAACGAGGGCCTTCTTACTCTTAGGTGTTGAAAACTCGAGGTCATACTCCTGAAGGATAACGATCCACCGAGCGAATTTTCTGTTAACTTGTCGACGACTGAGCAAGTATTGCATAGGGTTGGAGTCTGCGATGACATTGGTGGTCCAAAGCAAAATGTAATGGCGCAGTTTCTGGACTGCGAGGATGACTGCGAGAGCAAGTTTCTCTTCGTATTTGTACTTCAAGGGTGGTCCTGAGAGGTTCTTACTAACGTAGTAAATTACATGTTCATGATTGTAATCTCTGAGCTGGATGAGGACACCAGCTACTGATACAGCTAATGCTGATACGTAGAGGATGTAGTCATGATTATAGTCAGGTGCACTAATCAAAGGTTCATTTGAAAGTACTTTTTTGAGATCGTCAAATGATTGTTGGGCATAATTGTCCCAATGAAAGGGGATGTCATGATGTACTAAGCGAAGGAAACCATGTGCGCGTATGGCGTAATCAGGAACAAAGCGTCTGAGGAAGTTAGCTTTGCCCTGCAGACTCTCAAGTTGTCGTAAATTTCGTGGAGGTGGAATTTCGGTGATGGCTTTGACTTTGAGGGGGTCTACAGTAATGCCACTTTGGGAAACGATGAAACCGAGGAGACGCCCAGCGGTGACACAGAATACACACTTGAGAGGATTCAAGTGGATGTTATACTGACGACACCATTGAAAAATGATTCGTAAATCATCAAGATGTTGGGTGCGTTTCTTGGAGCGAGCTGTGAGGTCATCCAAGTAGGCGAGGATGATTTCAGCCAGATCGTGAAATATGTATGTCATCGCCCGCTGGAAGGTTGCGCCGGTGTTTTTTAAGCTGAAAGGCATGACACGATATGCGAAAGTACCCCACGGGGTAATGAATGAGGTTTTGTATTGATCGGCTGGGTGGATTTGAATTTGGTTGTAGCCAGAGAATCCGTCCATAAAGGAGAGAGCTTCGTGGCCCACGCAGTCGTCGATAATCTGATCGATGAAAGGCGTTGGGAAGTTGTCTTTTGGACATGCGTTATTGAGATCGCGAAAGTCTGTGCAAATGTGGATAGTGCCCTATTTTTTGTCGACGGGTACAGGGTTGGAAACCCATGAAGTGTAAGCGATGGGATAAATAAACCCGGTTGTACGTAATTTGTCAATTTCAGCTTTGATAGCCGCGGCTTTGGACGGGTGTAGCGGTCGCTGTTTCTAGCGAACTGGTGTGATGTTAGGCCAGGTGTCGATGCGATGTTCGAAAATAGATGGGTCGAGGCCAGGCATCTCCGTGTATGACCGGGCGAAAATGTCCCGGTATTCCTGGAAGAGGGCTTTATATGTGGCAATTTCTTGAGGAGTGCAAGCAGCTCCAATGATGATTTCTTCGACGATGCCGTTTTTAATGGAAATATCGATTTTGATGGTGGGGGAAATGCTAGTCATGTTGCCTTCTTCGAACGCATCAGGGGAAGGAATCGGATTTTTGAACCAATTGATAGGTCCAGATGGGATAAAATCTTTGGTTTCGACCGCGTACACGGGGTTTTGATTAAGAGGCATGAGGGCTTCCTGTGGGAGGAAGAGTGCACGATAATGTAGTGCGTCCCAGGGAGAGTTTGGGCTGTGTAGCTCTTCCAGTATTTCTTCGTCGTTTTGGAAACAACGAGAATATAAGGGGTCGTGATGAGTGATCTCAGTGCTAGTGTGATTGCCCCCTGCTGGAGCAGAAAGGGGAGGGGTACAAGAAGAGGGTGAGGGTTCACTCGACATAAACCATATGTTGAAGTACTAAGGGGTACCCGTGGTGGTTGGGTGGAGGTTCGCCGTATGAATAAGAGAGTTGGGGGGGTTGCGGGGTAAATCCTCAGCGACATCATGTAAGAACCATGGAGGTGATGGGAGTGCCTCGGCCTCTAGAGAAATGACATGACGATCCTCGGGTGGTGAAGTAATGTCAATTATCGCCTCGGTGGGTTGGTGACGCAGGGCCACTTGACGTTGCCTGTAGGCAAGGATCATAGGACATTGGTATGTATAATGGGCTAGTGAATCGCAGAGAGAGCAAGGGCATCTCATACGTTCATTAACTGAAGTAGTGACATAACGAATGTCAGTGATGTTTGAAGAGGACGTGGCGGGGCGTGGGTTGTTCTGGAAGTTTTAGCGTACAGGTGCTAACGTCTGCCAAAAATGTGGCAGTGCTGGGCAATGGTGAGTGTAATGGACATATTATGAACATATAGCACACGCAAATTTAGTCCTCAAACCTTTACTACTGGAAGGGTTGGTGGTAGTGGTACTTGCAGTAGTGACGGGTGTTGGTGGAGTGGGATTGGGGGGAATCAAATTCCATAATTCAGGTAGGGATGTGCAGTTGTTGGTTTGGTGGCCCTCTTTCTCACATAATGCACAAGGTGGTGGAATGCGCGGCGGAAGTGGAGCTGCGGGCTCCTTCTTCTTTC
>ML800410.1:486193-514385 GCA_009831015.1 Picea engelmannii
GAAAATGATTTTTATCCACCTAAGTGCCTATGTTTGCTTGACTATCCCCTTTATAAGTTGAGGGGTCTAAGTGGTGCAGTATTTAGAGCATGCATAACATCATTCTTGAGAAGGAAAATGACTTTCCCCACATCCAAAATCTTGCAATGAGAAATTTAGTGCAGATGCGCGGCCTGTAGTGTAGACAGAGGCGCATATGGTGCCTGCGCGCTGACCGTATTGAATACCAAAGTGCATGTGCACGGAAAAACAGCTGTAACTCAGGCGCATGCACGCCAGATGCACGTCTGTGGGCTGGAATACCCACGCGTTTGTGACAAGTTACCGAGAAAGAAACTCTGGATGGATTTCTCTCAATTCTCCTGTAAATTGGCCGGTTAGCAGGTCGGCGGAGGCTGGTTTGTGTCCCTGCAAGTTAATAAAACCAAAAGGAAAGAAAAATAAACCCAAATGAGGGAGGAATTGATACCTAACTCCACAGCAGAGTCGCCAGTCTGTTCGCACCCAATTCGTCACCTGGTGAGCAAATCGAGGGTGCTTGCATGCCCTGTTGGGTCTTGCATGGCACGACAGCTGTGGAGAAAAGGGTTAGAGGAAACAAAATAAACTACAAGATAATATCAACTGAAAACAAATTAAAACTGTGAAAAGAAACAACAAACACCAAAAAACAAAAAAGACAGATGTCACCAATGGTTTTGAGCTGGTCAATTGATGAAATCGGAGCACGATGAAGGAAGAGAACTGTGGTTCCTTCTTCCCCCAACGGAAGGCTCTTTGAGGCCCTCACAAATTTTTCTTTCCTTACAATGAGAAGAACTGAGCATGGCAGTGAAAGAACTCCCAGCGATGCTGCCGATGTGTTATCGTTAAAGAATGAGTCCTTAACAATCTGAGCAGCATAACAATGCCTGAAATTCCTTGCGAAAACAATGTATCTTCATGGCTTTTTATAACATATCCTCAGGCGATTATGTAACCTCTTCAAAGTGTGAAAAGGGGCCCTTTAGGGCTTCCTTAGTTCATTAACCCGCCTACCCTGTGGATTCGGCTCGGATTTGGGAGTCAAATCAGATTGGGAGCCGATCTGTAAGCGGTTGAGAGGCCGGCCAATTCATAAATGCGTCGTTTTAGCAGGTTCTCGGGTTTTGTCATTGAAAACCGCACATCGTGCGCGCATGCGCGCAGAGTATGTTCTTGTCCTGCGCATGTGCGCGCGCACCAAACTACTGTGAAGCGCCCTTCAATTTTTGGTTACTTTGTATAGTTTTTGACCCTTCTGGACTGCTGTGAAATTAATTCAGTGTCATGAATGACTTCATTGCTGTTTTGATGATGCGGAGTTCTTGTTGCCATGTGTGGACGAAATTTCAGTGATAACATTCTGGTTAACAAGAAACAAGGTACTATCTGCGTGTGCATTGATTATAGGGATATTAACAAAGCTTGTCCTAAAGACAACTTTCCCACCCCCTTCATTGACCAGATCATTGACGATTGTGCAGGGAGTGAAATATTCTCTTAGATGGATGGTTTCTCTGGATATAATCAAATCAATATCGTACCCACCGACCAACACAAGACCTCTTTTATTTGTCCTTGGGGCACTTTTGCCTCCCAGAAGCTACCCTTTGGTTTAAAGAATGTCGGCGCAACTTTTCAACGTGCTATGTCTTATGCCTTTCATGATATAAATCAAATTGTCCAACCATATCTCGATGACCTACCAGCTCATTCCATGCACTGCATAGATCATCCAACACACCTCCGAGCCATTTTCCTTCGATGTCGATTTTACCGTATACGCCTAAACCTGCACAAATGAGTATTTTGTGTAGAATACGGCTGACTTCTGGGCTTTATTGTTTCACATCAAGGGATCTGAGTAGATCCTTTGAAGGTTGACGCAATTCTCAATCTCCCTCCTCCTTTCTCACTTTGCCAGCTACAAAGTTTGCAAGCGAAAGCAAACTTTCTACATCGTTTCATCCCAAACTATGCTAAGGTAACTCTTGCATTTACTCGACTGCTCAAGAAGGGTTCTGAGTTCGTATGGGATACCACTGCCAACAAAGCTTTCGACACTTTAAAACTGACTTTAACCCGTACCCCACTACTTTTCCCACCTGATTACAGTTGTGATTATTTCTTGTATCTCGCAGCCTCGGACTATACCATTGCTATGGTTCTAGTCCAGGAGGATGATTCTCATGACGAACATGTCATTTATTATTTGATTCGGAGTCTCACGACTACCGAAACCAAATATTTACATGTTGAAAAATTGGCCTTGGCTACTGTCCAAGCTTTTCAACGTTTCTGGCACTATATCCTTTTACGCAAGACTACTGTGATTTCCAACTACAACCCTATGCAACACATTCTTACACGCCAATTGCTAGGGGGAAAATACTTCAAATGGATCGTCATACTCCAAGAGTTTGACTTATAATTTGAATGCGCTAAGTCCAAGAAATCCTTGGTGTTTTATAAATTGATATGTGACCTTCCCTGTTCTGAGATGGAAAATGTAGCAGAGGATTCATTACCCGATGAATCCCTTTTTCTGATCAGTTCTGATGACCTTTGGTATGGGGATATCATTATATATCTCTAGATTCATAATTTTCAACCCAATTTGTCTAGCACTGAACGCCATTGAATACATTACCAAGCCCGTCAGTATATTATCCTCAGTGATACTCTGTATCGTCGTGGGATTGACTCCATTTTTCAATGATGCCTCACATTTGACGAAGCCGAGAAAGCCTTGAATGATTGCCATTCTAGAGCATGTGGTGGTCACATTTCTGGGTATGCTACTACCCAGAAGATCTTACGATATGGGTATTTTTGGCCTTCTTTATTCAACGATTGTATTATCGTTGTCCAAAAATGCCACGCTTGCCAAACCTACAACAACAAAATATGATCACACCTTGCTCCTCTACACCCTGCAGTCTCCATTAGACCTTTTGCGAAATCGGGTATCAATTTCATGACATGTCACCCTCATTCGGCCGGGGGGCATGGATACATTATTGTAGCCGTAGATTATTTTACGAAATGGACCGAGGCGATGCCTACATTCGACAATACCCGAAAGACCGAAACACTATTCATATTCAATCACATCATTGCCTAGTTTGGTGTTCCTCAAGCTATCATTACTGATCACGGTAGCCACTTTAGAAACTTCATGATGTCAGAACTCACCGAAAAGTTGGGTCTTTGCCATGAAAATGCAACACCCTATTACCCATAGGCCAATGTCCAGGTTAAACCAATAAACAAAGTCCTCATTACCATGCTTCGACGAATGATAGGGATTCATAAAACTAGTTGGCACATGATGTTGTTTTCATCATTGTGGGCTTACCAAACATCCATTAAGTCTGCTACTGGGTTTACACCTTTCTAGTTAGTTTATGGTCTAGAATCCATCTTACCAATTGAATGTGAGATACCATCTCTAAAGCTATCTGTTGAACTTCTCCCAAACACTTCTTCTGAAAAAGAACGTCTCTTGTATCTTATGCAACTAGACAAAACCCATCGTGATGCAACCCTAGTTATAGAAACCCGGAAGAAATGTGTCAAAGCCCAATACAACAAACATGTAAAGCCACACATTTTTTCTGAAGGTGATCTGGTTCTTCTTCATGAACAAGATTGAGATGTGCTAGGAGACGGAAAATCTGAGGCTATGTGGCGAGGTCCTTATATCGTCAGACAAGTGTTGGAGAAATGAGCCTACAAGTTGGTGGACTACGACAGTATCCCTTTGAGTGAACCCAGAAATGGGCTTTACTTAAAGAAGTACTATGCTTAGATCATCTGTGCATGAGTGCTTGTATTTTATTGTATCATACTTTTTGTGTGTTACTTTAGTGTGTTTTTTCGTTATTTGGTTTCTTCCCTCGACCGCTTATCTTGCGTTGTGCTTGGTTTCCAAATGTCGGAGTCTTCACTACCCCACATTGGCTTCACTGATGGCTCTAGTCGTAGTAATCAGAACCTTTTTTTTGCTGCATGGGTTATTTATGCACCTACAAATGAACTTATCAGTCTACAAGGTGTTTTCCTCGATCGTGCAACCAATAATATCGTAGAATATAGTGTCGTCATCGAATTGTTGACTAATGCTATTTCATTTGGTATCCACAACCTGGTTATATGACTTAATTCACAGCTAGTAGTACTACATTTAAGTAATGTCTATGCTATCTGAAGTCCTACTTTATTGCGAGTATATCTACGAATTCACCTCTTGGAAGGTCATTTTGATTACATCGAATATCAACACATTCTTAGATGTTTAAATACATTGACTGATGCTTTAGCTAATTATGTGTTAGACAAATATCTGAGACTTTTATAAAAACCAATCACACATCACATGTATTATACAAAACAAAATAAGCCAGTAGAAGCTGCATATATATATAACGATCAAAAGTTTTACAAAAAAATTTCATCCAAGGACCAAAATATCAAAATATGTGAAGCCCATGGCTTCTACAAATTAGCATCATAGATGATGCTCATGGTAACATACAACTGCTCAGGCTAACCTACAGAGCAGTCAACAGAGACTCAGACATGCCCATAATATGGCCTTGACAACACCTTGGGATCTCCCCAATAACGATGTCTGGGACATCCATAGTCAGTCCCTCTAAGTTTTGTTCAAATGCCTCGTAGTCCTTAGTATCCCATCTTTCCACTGGAGCCACTTCTCCTAGTCTCTGAATGGGAGATGTTCCTGGAGGTTGATACTACCCCACATCTGTGTCGTCAAAAGAAATTTTTTATTATTCCTTGGATCAAAGACATAAAAAAAAATTATATAATAAAATTTTCAAAAAAATAAAAAAAGAACAAAATGTGTACTTCTTACCTAACTCACCCCACTGAGCATCCTCAGGCATAACCAAACCCGGACCTCCTCGGAAATCCAAGCCAGCATATGCATCGTCATCGATCATCAGCATCTGGGGCCTCAACTAGTCAAAAAACAAATCATTATATTTGATTATAGGACCTGCTACATGTCGAGCCATGAGGTTACACCACCTCAGCATCCTCGGATCCTATGGGGCCGGTAAACCCCAATCTACCTGTAGACATAGTAGTGGGACCCTCTCAAGGAAGAATGACACCAAAAGTGACCTGTACCCGAACTGTTTCAAGTTATCCCTTCTGCACTTTGTCAGTTGTCTCTTCATACTACGGAGAACTGTGTCTGACCAATTGAAAACCAGAGGCTCTGTGCACTCTATTGCATATTGGAAATAGCTCTGGAGAGCCATGTGCAGAGTAGTGCTCCTGACCATGCGTGCAATGGTAAACAATATAGTCTGCAAGGTCATATTTTGGACACTCCATATGGCGACCTTACCCTTGCCTCTCTCCGCCTCAGGAACACAATATTGGCGAACATACTTGCTCATAAGAAGTTTGTCGCCTCTACCTCCAGTCAGAGTAGCATGATATCCACGTTGTGACAACCCCGTCAGAAAGTAGATATCCTCGATATCTAGTGTGAGCGTGTGGACCCCTACATGAAATACCCGTTGATCCACATCCCACATGTGGACTAGGTACTCTAACAACTTGAGTTGGGATTTCATACATGGGTTCCTGAAAATTTTAAGAGCCCACATTCCTGGAGGGCAACAACTGTACCTGGATCATTTTCGGCAATGGAATCATCCTCCTCGTGTTCTCTTTCCCTCCATTCCAACATCGTGATGATCAATACCTGCAATGGAACCATGAGAAGGAAGTTAACAACTTGATTGACCTCTTGCATAAATTTTAATTGAGTAAAAACATACATGAAAATCCATTTTTCGGCCCTCCTAGGTGAAGCTTGCACACAACGCGAGATTCTCGTAGGTGCAATGATTCCCACCTACGAGAATCTTAGGTTCTTGCAGGTCCCGAATGGCCCACCTGCAAGAATGCCTGAGTGCACCCACCAGCCCTAAAATGGACTCAAATACTTAAATTTGCCACTAAAAATCAATTTTAATCCATGAAAAAGTTGAAGAATTAGGAGATTACCTCGTTGGCCAAAACCATTTGCCAAATGATCACTTGTACCTCCCGCAATCGAGCAAAGAAATTTGGGGAAAAAAGAGGTGTGTTGGACAAGTTTTTGACAAAGTAACAATGAAATGGTAAAAAGGGATTTTCACCCATATTTATTCACTTTTTCGCAGGTAGGTGACCTAGAAGTACAAACGATGGTGTATGAATATTTTTTCCTTTTTTCGTCCCATGTACGAATACCTTTTTAGGGTTTTGTAGGCAAAACCTTGAGCTCAGTCTTCATTCGTTCTTGCACTCGAAAATACATGAGAACGCAACCGAGTATACTTTTCTTGTCTTTTCATACTCGTCATGGTAACACGAAAACAACAAAAATATGGGAGTATCCTTTAAGCTCTTTTCACGCTCCATAAAAATGAAAAGATTGTTGAGCGATCTTGTTCTTTTCAGGCTCGTAAAAGTATTTGAAGAAAATGTTCAATGAGAGATACTTTATTACTTTTTCAGTCTCGTTGAACTAATTTACAAAAAAAGAATTGGGAGAGTTCTCTTTAAGTGTTTTTAAGACTCTCAAAACATGAAAAACCCTCGAGTTTTCTATCTTTTGACTCGTTAAACAAACATCGAAAGGCCCTTTATGGAACCGAACCACTCCTTCCTAGGGTTCGTTAAATTTAATCTGAGGGACTCATCCGAAGGATGAGCTTACATCGACAAGCATATGTTATCCTCCTCAAGCTTGTGTAAAAATAAAGAGGTACTCGCCAGAAATGGTGGGAGAAATTTTGGGAAAGGGATGTGTTTTGGTATTTGTATTAATGGCAGTAAGCATCACTCTTGAACATGACACTCCCTATTCGTCATTTGAATCCGGGTTGGGAAATCCATTTATCTCTCGTCTTACTTACTACAAGGTCATATCTTGGGTCATCTTTGAGTCAATGCTGCCAAGACCATTATCATGTCGTTCATATGTTCAAGAGAAGTCCAAACAAGCCCTCCATTGAGTCAGCCATCTGCAGTTGTCAATTCTTACCATGTCAGCCTTCCTTGTGTCTGTTTCAAATCATATTCATACTTTGACTTACCCTCAAAATCTGTTACTTATTTTGTGTCATTGATGGGGGATACATCAAGGCCCTTCTGTGATGAGTATTTTTCTATCAACTAAACTCATTATCCGAGAATAAGAATTAGAAATCATTTAGTACCTTAGATATTGCATGCCTTAATGGAAGGTCTCTTCGCTTTTGATAGTGGATTCACATCATTGATCCTTGATCGAGAGATTCCGTCGAGTTTTCGACTTCATCTCATTTATTCACATTCGTTCGGATTGTACTTAGGCACCTTGGGAGTCATTGACATCAATGGTGATTTCCCTCGCACTTGTTAACGTTTTTCATCAATGACCCGTAATCAAGTGGTTTCTACCATGTTCAACTTCGACACATGTAATCACATGGCTAGATTTGTACTTTTAGACAATGGAATTGAAGACCCTGGGTCCCATCTTTTTGGCCTAGGCTGCGCCAGAGTATTTAGGATTTGTATCGACACATAGATCCACTTTGTATGTCGCATGGCTATGTCCTAATCCAAGTCTTCTAACATATATCCACAGTGTATTCTTGGTGGTTATGTAGCATTTTGATGACATGGATCCACGGTGTATGATTGGTGGCCATGGCCTACATTTATGATTTCATTCATTTGTGGTCTGAGCATGGGAATGCCTACCTCAGAATTGGTATTATATTCTGCATATTCTTGATTGTTTGCAAGTTTTCGATTAGGTGCGCTCCTTGTTTCTGACACACACACACATTTTACAAATTATTTCAGTCGTCACATGAAAAAAGTTTCAGTCGTCAAATGATGTGAATCCACTATGTGATTCCACATGAAAAATGTTGCTAGGAATTGTTTCGGCCGAAAATTTGCATGTCAAATTGAACTGCGCCCTCAGAATTTGTGTACAATGTTTTTTGGATGAATTATTTTCCTGTAGTAAGAATATTTCGACCGAAATGTTTATTTTTAACGAATTCCGTTAAAATCTAGGTTTTGGCCGAAAGATTTTTTAGGCTAAAAACATGAAATTGGGACTGAAAACAAAAACCAAAGAATTGCCCCAAGCTTACCTAAACTTCGGAGGTTGGGGATTCCTGCAAATACTAAGAATTTGGTTTCAAAAATGACACCAACATTTCGAAAATTGAATCTACTTTAAATTCCTATAATTTGTTTTCATTTTCTTTATTTTTATCTAATTTTATTTAATTTAAAAAAAAAATCACTGCATAATATTTTCAGCAGACATTATGATTCAGTGAAATGAAATATGGGTATCTCTAAAAATATATAGTGAAAAATTTAAAAATATATATATTCATAATCCTTAAACTGTTCTCTTCAAAAGGGTATATTTAGATTTTAGTTTTAAGTAAAAATTAAGATAGATACAAGGTGTAGAAAAACATGTGTTTAAAATCTGCAACGTTTTCAGCTTGGTCAACTTCAAAAAATTCTAGAGATTATAATATTCATCTATTAGATTCAAAATTATAGTCATAATAAAATAAAGTCTTTGTAGATTGTTGCAGTATATTTTGTTTCTTAAAAACATAAGTTTAATAATAGATACATTGTTGCAGAAAAAAGTTACTCATTATCATTCCTTTCATGTTTAAGGAACATATTGTTAAACAATTGTCAAATTGACATATCAAATCGGGATTAAAAAAAATTGAAAAATAGTCTTTGGAAAGCTAACAAAATTATTCACAAGTCTTGTTTTTACTGTAAAGTGAAATTCTAAATAAAAAAAATACTTTTGTATGTGAGAAGTTGAAGAACTTGTGAAAATACAGTTCTTTTTCTCATAAAACAAGAAAAAGTGTAACTCATGTTCATGATTTTACCCAATGGCATGTCCCTTTCCCATAAAATCGCTCTTATTTTATTGCATGACTCCTTGATCACGTGTTTAAGTCTTCATTGAATATATTATTGTTTCTTTCACCTTGGTCGATTTGTGTCGTTGTAGATCTGATATCTCAAGTCTACCATAGCGAAGTAGGGACAACAGAGACATAAGGAAGCAATATCTAAAGGTATGTCATTTATTCCTTTTCTCGATGATAAATTCAATGATTGTGATTTAGAGGAAGTGTCATGTCCTGTCTTGTTTTGTTCTAGATCTAGGTGGATCTAGGGAGATCTATTAATGTCCGCATATATCTATTTATCCGATAAAACTATCCAAATACCATTTGGGAATATGGTCAAGTACCCCCTGGCCAAATTAAAAAAGAAACTAGTCCTTGGGTTACCAATCAACCAAGCCATCACTTGGGAATACAATGGAGAAACTCTGGGATAATTACAATCCCCACATTTCATCACATGTTATTGAATGGTAAACCACCTTCTTGATGCTATAAAGAACTTGATTAAACCACTTAGCCAATTAACCCTTGGCAGTATGGTCAGGTAAAAGATAACCAGGGGAGCTCTATAGGCCTTGAGGCTACCTGGGCCATTCTCCTTGGCCACATTACATGGCCCCTGGTCAATACTCTTGACCTATTAATAACTTTGACCTAGGGAGAAATACTTCCCCTTGACGCTACAACATTAACACTCCCTCTCACCAAGGGAGGCATTCTCAACCACACCAAGCATGTCCCTGAAGTATACAAACTTTGCCCTAGGAAAAGGCTTAGTGATAATGTCAACAACCTCCTCATTTGTAGAAATGTTCTAGAGCTTCACTACTCCCTTCTCTACCATGTCACATATGTAGTGGTACTTGATATCGATGTGATTTAACTTGTCATGAAAAACTGGATTTTCCTAAAGATTCACAGAACTTTGATGGTCACAACATATCGCAGTTAGTTCCTGTACCTGATCAAACAATCTTGTGAGAAACTTCTGAAGCCACACTTCTTCATGAATCACAAAACTGGCTACCATATACTCATCTTATGCAGTGTTAAGTGCAACAAATTTCTCCTTCCTACTTGTCCAAGATACCATGGTAGAACCCAAATTGAAGAAAAAGCTTGGTGTACTCTTTCTGTCATCTTCACTCCCTTCCCAATCAAAATATGTATATCCCTACAACTTTACATCATTGTTTGAAAAATATTTCAAACCATAACTAATTGTTGCACACATATATCTTAATGCACGCTTTGTTGCAATCCAATGTTCATATCTTGGTTCAACCTAGAACTAGCTTAGAGTGTTTACTACAAATAAAATATCTGACATGGTATTAATAAAATACATCAATGATCCGATCAATTGTCGGTACATAGAAGGATCCACCATATATGACTCATAATCTCACATTTTCTTCAGGTTCATCACCATGGGAGTGGTCATGGACTTGCAATCCATCATCCCAAATATTTGAATGATCATGATAACATACTTCCATTGACCAAGGAAGATCTCACCTGGCTTTTTCCATACTTCTAATCCAAAATAGTAATGCATTAAACCAAGATCCTTCATTTCAAACTCAGAGGTTAATTCCCTTTTACACTGATCAATGAGATTTGTTTCCCCTGTCAGAAACAAGTCATCAACATATAACAACAATATTAGAGGCTCACTTTTAACAACCTTGAAGTATAAATTTGGATCAACATCATTTTTGGAGAAACCAAGACTCATTAGATATCCATCAATCCATGAATACCAAGATCGAGGTGCCTACTTGAGTCCGTACAAATACTTCTTTAGTCTGCAAACATGAGACTCCTTCCCATGTATTTCAAATCCCTGAGGTTGTTCTAAGTACACTTATTCCTCAATCACAACGTTGAGGAGAGCAATCTTTACATCCATCTAGTGTAATCTCCAATCCATAAATATTGCAATGGAAATAATGGTCATGTTGGAAGTGTACTTGGTGACTGGAGAAAACGTCTCCTCATAGTCCACTCCCTCTTTTTGGGAGAACCCTCTTCCCACAAACCTCGCTTTGAAATTTTTGATGCTGCCATCTACTGCATGCTTGATCTTGTATATCCACTTCGAATTCACCAGTGACTTCCCTTCAAGTATACAAGCATTGTATACTCCATTGGTGGCTAGAACTCTTCAAGATAACTAATGTTCTCTCAACACCATAATCATGCCTCCTTACTAACCTCTCTTGACAACCTTTCCACTTTACAAAGAACACAACATCATGGTAACCACCACATCAACATATTGACACAATATTCATGTGATCTTGACTACAGAGGGTTTTTCATTGTTTCTCGTGTTTATCTCAATCACTTCCACACCAAATACTTGCATTGATCTAGAACACCAACAACACTCATGCTATGGATTAGTGCTTACACTTAAATTCAAAAAACAGTGTAGTATTTTCCTCCATTGGTCTCCATATGGAAACCTTCATCACCCACAAGCATTTCTATAACCACAAAACTTTGTACAATTTGATCCTATAAATTTCACAACATTGGGAGAGAAATATTTATTTTTGTCTATCAAAAATAGACCAACCAATGAATCTCACAGATATATCACTGAGATCAAGAATATCTTATCCTCACAAGAGAATATGTTTCACACAATGTTTTCTATATCAATATTTCCACATAGGTAATTCCACAAAAACCTTACACAACAAATAGATCCACTGAGCAATCCAAGGAGACAATTCACATTTTTTTGAAGCAATGACAAACATGTATTTAGAACAAAGAAGCTATAAATAAACAAATTCATTATCATCGTCATCTTCCTGGCTAGACGACAGTTCAATAACACTCAAGGCATTCCTATGTAACTTAACCTCTTCTCTATTAGTGAGCATCGACCAATTCCCATCAATTTCAACGACTTCCTTCACTGGGCCTTGGAGGTAGAGAAACACAGAGTTAGTGTAATTATTCCCTGTAACATTGACTTTTATGTTATATATTATGTACAACGAGTTCTATAGAACTAAACTAAATGATTTATATAACACTATATCCATATTTCATTCGATCGAGGTTGATCCTCAACACGTTCTACTCAAGAATCCCCAATTCCCCTTGAGCAAAGTTTGATCACATGCTTAAAAAATCAAGCCTCAAGGTATTTTTGGTACCGTGGAAGATGGCTCTCCATATCTCTGTAAAGGTTCAATTATTTTACAAAAGGTGTTATTAGGTGTCAAGACTTTGCTAAACCACATAGTATTATGAGTAAAGACTTCCTCACAATTGTTTTCCTGAATGTTTGTTGCTCAACATTGCAAATCATCGATGGGCATAAAAATGTGTCGGACATGGTCCCCTCCACTAAAAATTCAGATCTAGACACTCCCTATCTTCTCTCTAACCATATCACAATTGAATTCACTTAATATTAGTGATTTCTCCTTCACTTCAACTACACGACAACCTCCTCCTCCAATGTGTTTGTTCCTCCATGAAGCTAGTCTGCGGTGATGCAACAACTTTGTTCCAAATCCACCATGGCAAAGGCACTTCTCAAGTCATCCATGTGCTCGTACATGACATCCATGATGTCCTTCTTATTCAACTCAAATAATTCTTGGAGATTTACGTACCCATCCCCATCGGATTCCATCACCCTGATCATATGTTGAATTCATTCCTTCATATCTCCAGTAGAACCTAATCTACATGAGGCTTGCATTTCCCTTTCATTTACCTGGGCCCTCCCATGAGGGAGTCAAGCCTAGTCCATCTTTGATATCATGTTGAATTTTTATATGAGATGATATGAGATAGATTGATTATTACAATGATGAGTGTGCCATATATAGAGAACATATGGTGACCATCCATTAAAGGATGCATCCCTTTGGATAATAAATAACTATTTATTATTAGTAGTAGTAGTAGTAATATTATTTAATAATTAATAATTACATTATTAATTATTAATCTTGGAGAATGTCTTACTGATGTTGTCCAAACATCAACACCATCTTGGGGTTGTGCACGTTACTTAAAGTATTTCTATGCAAAAAAATGTTATAGAGTAGAATCTGTGCACTAGATTTTGAAGTAGTGTTTCTTAGTAGTAATATGGGGACGTTACATAGTGGTATCAAAGAGACATAGGTTAAGTTTGTGTGGTGTGGCCCAGTCGAGGTGGATGGGGATGTTACATAGTGGTATCAGAGTGTCATAAGATAATTTTGTGTGTCGTGGCCCAGCTTGGGTGGCTAGGGAGGTTACAATACGTATTTTTGTTACCAATCTTTATTAATTAAGAAACATGTTCCCAACACATGCAATAATCAAGAAGCATGATAAATTGTAAAATAAAAAATAAACATTCCATACAAAACAATAACAACGAGCATGCACAATGGAAATACATCTCAGAGATAATAAATACACAATGGAATATAAATTACAAAGGAAACATAGAGATAACTTATCTTTAAATTAACCATTCACCAACCATATGTAAATGACAAACATGCCTCCCAACCAAAGAAAATGTTGTTTCAAATCTCAACATTAGGTGACCCCTGAGCCAAGGATATGAATCCACAAGGACGGGTCTTGGTTCGACTCTAACACACAACCAACTATCAAGCTCTCACAATTTTTGCAACCACACATCAATCCTAATTTACCAACTCTCTTCTACTTCATCCCACACAACCCAAATAAATGAACCCCTTTCTCTGCAATAAATTCCCTCACGTTGTTCCACTTATTTTCCAAGGCTCTAGTGCTACTGGTTGGGAAATAATGTTGGAAATTCCAAGGAATCTCAGTTGTGGATAGTTCTTTATAAACTTTCATTATTCTCATGTACAAAGGAATCCATTCCCTCCTAGAATAATAAATAATTTCTTACATCCAACAATAAATGGCTCTTCTCTCCCCCTACTTCATTTCCCATGCCTAGACCAAGAGAAAGAATGAATGAGAAAAATATGAAAAAGAGTGATTAACCCCAAACAACCCCCAAAATGGGGTTTATATACTTACATTCAATAAAGAACCACATGGAATTCCCCCAAGAAGCTCATGTAACCACTTTTCCCCACTAATACCAAGATGGGGGAATAAAAATATTAATAAATGACTTAGCTCCTTTAGCCCCCTCTTTCATGAAATGATATCCCCCTATCTTTGTCCTTGTCCATCTTGCATCCAGTGATGTATTTTATTAATAATATTCAAAGCATTAAATTTCTAGTCTCTCTGGCCTTTCAACTTTATAGGAACTGTGACCTAACATACTGACTCACATGTCCAAAATACATTATAAATTCAAGGATTCAAAACCGGGGTATTACACGACATGATGCTTTGGATTTAGGAAGCTGCAATTATGGGGGATGTCATAAGGACATAATATTACCTTCGAAATCCCAAAATATGTGTGATTATGGGAGGGTGTTGGAACAACAAACATTAATAGTTAATCAAACATCTCATGGGTTCAGTCAATTGAGAGGTTGAACTACAACTAGATACAATCTAGATTCTATGGAAGTTTGTTAGATCTTGATATTATAATTAGAAGACCCCTTGGGTCATTATGATCATGGATATTTTGTAATAGATCATGTGGATAAATATGTGAAACATGCAATATGATGTTCTGATCACATTACACTTCTCTTAAGTGTTGTAATGATGTCTTTAGACACCACACTTTATCTTAAAAAAAAATTGTTCCTCTTCGATTATCTGCAGTTTTGGTTCTCTATTCTGTGTCGTGTTCCACCCAGTCCCAAACACATATGACTTGCCATTAATTATTAATTGAGGTCTAACCAAAATCCTCAACTCCAAACTTTAATATATTAGTATTAATGATTCAATATATTTATTATCCTTTTTCCTGTATAATATCCTCTATTTTCTCTTTAAATGGATTTTTAATCACCTCAATCAGACATTGCAGTAAATGTTTTTGATAATTTTAAATTAATGTACCTTTTAAAACCTTGATTTGGAGACTTTATTTATATCCGACCTTTTTCCTATTGTATCTATGAAATTTCAAGTCTTCCAAGCCTGAAATTTTGGTCTATAGTACTTTGATGTTTCTTCTCTTCACTGCCACATGTCTGACCAAAACTTGATGTGCCATATGAAATTTATTGCAATGTTTCCAAAACTTGTTGATTATTGGACCTTTCTAGACAGCTAACATTTATGACATGCCACATTTCCAATATTTCTTATATGATTCTAAAATTTGTAAGGGAAACACTATGATTGTCCTCTTTCTAATGCAACTAGTTTAACTGAAATTGGATCTTTACTAAACAATATATGAATATTTTACCTAGAACACCCATTTGAGACAAGTTTAAGGTTAGTCAAACAACCCTAATTTCCATAACCTATATTTAAGTAATTACATAATTTTAGAACCCCAAATTTCCATCATTGTTATTTATATATGTTTTCTCAGACTCGTACAAATTTCATAGTTTGACACTTCATATAACAAAAGTTATAGTGAAATTCCCAAAATGACTCATTTGAGACTAATTTCAGAGCTAGTGTCACTTTAATAATTGAATCATTTGAGTATGTTGCAAAGGGTCCTTTCTGGATTATGAAAATGTTTTCTTGAAAATTATACCTTTTGTCTTATTTCACTTTGTTGGTTGACATGGTTTCCTAGTAAGTGGGTCACCCTCAAGAAAAGGGGTGATACTAGGGGTCTCCTTGGAGGGTCATCATACCACTCCCACTCATACTTACCACCTTCCACACTTCTCCCCCTTTGTTTCCTCATCTTTTGGGTTTTTGGGATCACTGATCCCAAGAAGGGTTTGTACCTCATTTCATGGGAAGAAGGGGCTAAAGGCCCAAAGGCGTTGTAGCTAGAAAATGTTAAAGGCCATAAATTATCCTTCTAGATTCTCTCCCTAAGTTCTCGAGAGCTATGAAATTTTTCTCCATAAAAATGAAGAACCTTTAAACAATAAAATAATTAATTATTAAGTGTCCTACTTGTTCGGGGAATGCATTAGTAGTGTCTTTTAGTTTCCAGTGCATATGGAACTCGATGTGTTCCTAAATTCAAGTGGCATTGTGGTTTATTTTACTTTCTATTGCACATATCACTCATTGTTCGGACCATAATAAATTAACGTAAAATAAAAGGGCTTGGAAAAATGTTGCATTACAAACAAGGGATGCAACAAACCCTCCACAAGGGCACCCATAAATGAGACAATATGAGCCCTTGATATGTTAAGAACCCCATGCCCAAAAGTCATACCCCTATCCACTTCATATTTACTACATGACATAGAGGGGGTCTTCTTGGGAAACATTACTTGACTTGGGGATTGGCCTACTCAATAGGGCATCATGACAACCCTCCCATACTTAAATTTGGAAAATTTAGTAAGGTCTTTGAGAAAATTTTGTTTAGTTTGAAAAAGGGGGGATTTAATGCACATGTTTGAATGGATGTTTTATTAAATGTGGCTTACTTGTCATGATGCATGTGACTTGTGGACCCTTGGAGGGTGTACTTGTTTATATTTGTAAGACTTTGCCCGGTGAAAGATATTTTTGGAGGAAGTAAGCCACTTGTACCTTCATAGGGGATTGAAATCCCATTGGATGGATGCAACGCCCCACTCATTGGAGACCTTGAATGATGAAATTTTCACTTCATATGAAGTCTCTAGCACTTTGACATGGTCTAGAGACATGAAGAAGGGGTGGTGTCACCCTCCTATGCTCAAACATCCTTTTCTTTGACCATGAAAACATACTTTGAGGGAATGTTTACCATTTTGGAATAATTGATAGTGTTGTTGGTTTGAAGCTCAACTATATTACTTGATTGGGGGATAATGTGGCACTATTCTAGCTTGATGTCCTAGCCTTTGGAGGATTTTCCATAACATGTGCCACCTTGGAGAGATATCTTGTGGGATAATGTTCCATCATTTTGTCAGTTTTGGTCTTTTTGTAGCCTATGTGGGAAAAAATGCAAGACGTCTTGTCAATTTAGCATTGTAACTTAAATTTTAGACCTAAAATCATGGATTCAGTTGTAAAGTGGGAAAACTAGGGCTTGGTTTTCCTCATATAAATATGATACAAGTCATTTGTCACAAATCATAACTCATCACTTGGAGAATATCTCTTTGACTAAAATTTTGGCCCTGTTGGGAAATTTTCTCTCTCTTATTTCTTTTGATTATGGATGTTATACTTTTCTATTGCTGGAATAAAGGCTAGAGACTTCTCTTAGATGCTTTTTCTTGGAAAAACGTTGGAATATTTTTTTGATACTGAGAGGGGGGTGAATCAGTCTCAAGTATGATTTAAAAAAAAAATCAACTTATACTTAAACCATTCAATTATATCCAGTGAGAAATGAACAATAGTATAAGAGTTACACCAATACACCACAATACACCATGCACAATATATGAGAAATAATCAATAGTGATTGTTCAAGGGAAGTAATGACTTCCAAAGGTAGCTACAACTTCCAAATATAAAGGGAGAGATAAACCACCAAGAGGAATATACAATCCTCCAATATAAAGAGAGGGTTGACCTCTCCCTCCTTGCCCCTTCCTTCCACCCAAGAATATATGAGAGATAATAAAACTTTACATTAAATCATCACCATCAACCAACCATCACATAGAACCTGATAATGCTTCCCGAGACTTCTTCATCTTCTACAATTCTCCAATTCTTGGAATAATTTGATCCTATAGATAATATTACTCAATGTATTCTCTGAAACGCCTCCAAGTTCCACTCCTTGAATCCTCCCCAAAAAGAATTTATAGAGAAAATGGTAGACCTTATTCAATTATGGTTTATTCAGGAGAGCGAACTTGTACAGAATGCCTCACACTCAATATTTAACATCATATTCTAAAAATTGCACACACGAAACTATAGCCCATAATATTTCCAACGAAATTGGTCTCACTTCATTTTTAGTCTCTATGAAGATGTTATGACTATTTTACTCAAAACAATTGTTTATGACTAGCTTCGGAACTAGTCAAAAACCATATCTTCCACAGAGTGTATCTCCAACATTATAGAAAAAAAAGAGCTGAATTTTTTACCATAGGTACCTATATATGTCTTCTCAATATCATATTAATTTCAGCATTTGAATCGTTCTATAAAAACATTTATAGAAAAAATGGTAAGATGACCTGTAAATAACATACCTTAGAACACATCACCAAAAGACTTCATCCTCCCTTGAAATCTGACCTTCTTTACTTCAGATTTCCTTTGAAATTCGACTTGTGTGTGTAAAATGAATGTATAATGATATGTATTTATACCCTTTTTGTCACTTCCTTTTAACAATAGGGCTGACCTGACACTTTATTATTTTGTAATTCTTTTCTTTAATTATCTTCAGGGTCGACCTGTACTTCCTTCTTCAATTCACTTTATCATCTTCAAAAATTCATTTTTCCTCAACCATGAGGATCCATGTGGAATTCCACCTACTACCAGAAACAACATGATGAATATTATCCATCCATGGGTGTTGTTTCTACATGTGCACTATCCTTCATGTCCAAATACCTTCATCAATCTTGCAGTCCAAAACCAATGACTAAGGTTGACATCAATAACAACAACCAATCTTCCAACAATCTCCCCCTTTTTCATTGATGGAAACACGCATGCTCCCCTTATCATCATGATCCAAATTTCTCTCCCCCTTTTATATCAATGGAAAAGGGTAGGGCTGCTCCCCCTGAGTTTAATGGAAAAAGGTAACTCACTTCTTTGGGGTTGCTTCCCCTGAACATGTGACACTCAATAATACTACATCCTTATTTTCGGTCTTTGGGACTTTTTCTTCCTTGGAATCCTTTTGTCTAGCTTCTTTATTCTCTCACTTCTTCATGTCTAGGATGTATATGTTGTTCAGTCTTCTTGTTGCAGTTGCAACCAATCTTTTTGAGTTATTTTCTCTGATTTTACATTTTCGGGAGTCAAACGTAAGAGTGTATCCTTGATCACATATTTTGTTGACACTGAAGAGATTATGCTTCAGATATTCAACCAATAGGACTTTTCCTGCTTTTACATTTTCACTTCCAAGCTTTACAGTTCCTTTTCCAAGTATATTGGTAGATGATCCATCTCCAAATGCAACATTTCCACCCTTTTTCTTCACGCTGACAAATTTGCTTTGATCTCCGGTCATATGAGATGAGCACCCACTGTCTATGAACCATTCATCTTCTTCTTTGCATTCTTTAGTGACCAATGCTATTTGACAGTTTTCGTTGTGTGGAATTTCTTTCCTTTTCCATGTTGTAGTTGGTGTACAAACATTTGGCATACGATTATCTTCCTTCATCTCTCTACAATCTCATGCTTTGTGACCAAGATTATTTCACTTGTAACATACAATATTTTGATCCATTAATGGTTCAAATGGATTATAATTTATGTTGACAGGTCTACAAACATTTCCATATCTACTATTTTCACCATTCATGTATCTTGCGTAGTTATTCATTTCATTGATTCTACAATTGATTGCCTTATGTCCAAAATTTCCACAAGTATAACAATGTCCAAGAAATAAATTTTGATACCTAGGAGTAAGTGATATTGTTTGTGGTGTGGTCCATCTAGGTTCACGATCTATTATTCTATAGTTTCCTTCATAATGATTTCTTTCATACCTGATGGGAGAGGATCTTCTTGATGTCTCATTCCTTTTGAATTCTAGTCTTCTATCTTGTTGTTCAACTTGTTCTGGAGTGTTGGTTTCATCATTTTCATCTTCCTTCTCTTGTTTTGTTGTCTTCAAATTGTCACTGTATCCTAGTCCTCTCTTTCCATTTGGAGATCTTTGACTGCTAAGGATATCATCTAATTTTTCAGTTCTTTTTTCGAACTTCCTCAATTTTTCTATTGTCAATAGTAGCTCCCCTTTTGTGTGATCCAATTCTTCTTTCAATTTCTCATAATCTTATAATTGTTCCTTTAGGATATCAATGGTATTTTCAAGCTTGTAATTCTGTTCTTCACAACTACTCAATTCACCTCTTAGTATTATGTTTTTGTTTCTAAGCTTGCTATTTTTAGTTTCAACATGCTTCAACTTTTCAAGATTCTCATCTTCTTGTTCACTCTCTACATTGTCTTTGTATCCCCAAAAGGAATCAAGGTTGGTTTCTTCATCTGAATCTTCTTTAGAAATGATTTCTTCTTCTTTAGAATTCTTGTGATCATCATCCTAGGTTTCTTGGGTTATCAAGAAGACTTATCCTCCATCATTATCTTCTTCATAACTCTCATCTGAGGATATGTCATCATCCTTGGAGTAGAATCTCTTTTTATTGATGAGAATTCTCTTTTTACAGTAGCAGTTTTCAACAATATTTCCTATTCTACCATAGTTAAAGCATTTGAGAGGAGACTTACCTTTGTATCTTCTGGTTCCCTTCTTAAACCTTCTTACAAAAATTGTTATTTCTTCATCAAGGTTGTTATCCTTATATTTTGTCTTATTTATAGATTTAAAGGCTGCTTCATTATTTGGCTGGTCACTTTCTGTACCTTTTCTCATTTAATATGCTATAAGAGACCCATGTAATTCATCCATTGTCATTTTGGTCAACTCCCTAGTTTCTTCAATGGCGGAGACCTTAGCATCATACTTCAAGATAAGTGATCTCAACACTTTTTGTACAACCAAGGATTCATCAAGCTCTTCACCTAATCCTCTGATAGCATTGACAACTTCATCAACTCTAAGAAAATAGGTTACAATATCTTCCTTTTCATTCATCTTCAAATTTTCAAATTCTACTCTGTGTCGTTGAAGCTTGACTTGCTTAACTTTTGGATCACCTTCATAGCTACTCTTGAGTTTGTCCCATACCTCTTTAGCAGTGTTGCAACCCATCACTTTGCTAGAAATGGTTGGTGTCAATGCTCCTAGAATAACTTGTATGGCTTTTGAATTACAACTCATAAGCTTCTTCTCAATTTGTAAATATTGGAGCATTATTTGGGATTACATAGCCATTAACAACTAAGTACCAAATGCCTACTCCCAAAGATGTTAGGTAATTTTTCTCTCTATCACTCCAGTATGCATAATTTCTTCCATCAAATGTTTGAATCCCATTTGAAATGTTCTCATGGTCATCCGTCTCTGCTTAGGATTTTCATTCCAATGGTTAAACTATTCTGAAGGCAACCTACTCTGATACCAATTGTTGATACTGAGAGGGGGGTGAATCAGTATCAACAATTTAAAAACTTTTTCTACTTATACTTAAACCATTCAATTATATCCAAAGAGAAATGAACAATAGTATAAGAGTTACACCAATACACCACAATACACCATGCACAATATATGAGAAATAATCAATAGTTATTGTTCAAGGGAAGTAATGAATTTCAGAGGTAGCTATAGCTTCCAAATATAAAGGGAGGGATAAACCTCCAAGAGGAAGATACAATCCTCCAATATCAAGAGAGGGTTGACCTCTCCATCCTTGCCCCTTCCTTCCACCCAAAAATATATGAGAGATAATAAAAATTTACATTAAATCATCACCATCAACCAACCATCACATAGAACCTGATAATGCTTCTTGAGACTTCTTCAACTTCTGCAATTCCTCAATTCTTGGAATACTCTGATCCTATAAATAATATTACTCAATCCCTCTCTTGATATTGGAGGATTGTATATTCCTCTTGGAGGTTTATCCCTCTCTTGATATTGGAGGATTGTATATTCCTCTTGGAGGTTTATCCCTCCCTTTATATTTGGAAGTTGTAGCTACCTTTGGAAGTCATTACTTCTCTTGAACAATAACTATTGATTATTTCTCATATATTGTGAATGTTGTATTGTGGTGTATTGGTGTAACTCTTATACTATTGTTCATTTCTCATTGGATATACTTGAATGGTTTAAGTATAAGTTGAAAAAGTTTTTAAATTGCTGATACTAATTCACCCCCCTCTCGCTATCAATAATTGGTATCGGAGCAGGTTACCTCCAGAATAGTTTAACCACTGGAAGGAAAATCTTGACCAGAGATGGATGACCATGAGAAGTACAGAATGCGTCGCGCTAAATATTTAACATCATATTCTGAAACTCGTACACAAGAAACAATATCCCATACTGTTTCCAATGAAATTGGTGTCACTTCATTTGGATTATCTATGAAGAAGTTATGATTGTTTTACCCAGCACACCTATTTATGACTAGCTTCAGGACTAGTAAAAAACCCTATCTTCCACAGAGTGTATCTCCGACATTATAGAGAATAAAGAGATGAAATTTTTACCACAGGTACCTAGATATGTCTTCTCAATACCATATCAATTTCACCATCTAAATTGTTCTAGAAAACAAATTATATGAAAAATGGTAAGATGACCTATAAATAAGATACCTTAGAACACATCACCAAAAGACTTCATCCTTCCTTGAAATACAACCTTCTTTACTTCAGATTTCCTCTGAAATTTGACTTGTGTGTGTAAAATGAATGTATAATGATATATATTTATACCCTTTATGTCACTTCCTTTTAACATTAGGGTCGACCTGACACTTTCTTGTTTGTAATTATTTTCTTTAATTATCTTCAAGGTTGACCTGTACTTCCTTCTTCAATTCACTTTGTCATCTTCAAAAATTCATTTCTCCTCAACCATGAGGTTCCACGTGATGTGCCACCTCCCATTGGAAACAACATGATGTATATTGTCCATCCATGGGTGTTGTGTCTGCATGTGCACTGTCCTTCATGTCCAAATACCTTCATCAATCTTGAGGTCCAAAACCAATGACTAGGGTTGACATCAATGACAACAACCAATCTTCCAACATATTTTTTATAAGTGAGGGTTTTGCATGCTATCTCTTGGATTCGGTAAGGAATTTTTGTAATCTTGAATGTTTCTTCTTTAATTCAAGGTTATTTATTTAAACTCTAGGAGAAGTATAAGGACATACACCCTCCATCAAGGAAAGTTTTTTTATTGTTATTGAAAAGGATTAAGGATTTATACAAGGAGTAAGAGGGTTTACACCCTTGTAGAAAAACCTTTCTAGGGTTTATTTTCTCTAAGGAGTAAGAGGATTTACACCCCTATAAGATCATAAAACCCTAGTTTAATTTGTTTGTGACCAACTAAGCGACTCTATAACCTAATAGATAAGGCACTAATTGCATTGGAGATTGAATATTGTTGCATTGGTAAACATGAAATTTGATAAATTGAATGGTTAAAATTTGGATTTAAATTTTACATGTTATTGGATATATTTTCCTCTAATGGTGTCTTGATTTGCTAAGTGACCGTGTTTTTGTAATAAACATTAAGCTACATCCATTAGGGCTACATCAAACTCACTCTTTAACACTCACTTTACTCACTTTTCTATCACTGAAATTTACTTGTAACTTGTGATATTTGAGCTATTGTTTAAGCGTTATTGTTTGGGTGGCTTACTTGCTGATTTTAGTGGCTAGAACTTGCTTCCATAGAAAAAAAATTCTACATCCATAGGACTGTTAAAAAACTATGTTAATAACATTGTTTAAGAAACCCTCTTCTTCCATCAAAGTCTTGGTTTAAACATTAGAAGATTATATACTAATTGCAAGATATACTTTCCAATATTATATAGTTGATTTTGATGATCTAATTTGCAATTTTTATAACTTATTCATTACTAATATATATTTCCTTACTGCTGCAATTTTGGGATGGCAAGTTTTCTTGTTGATTTTTCACTTGACTTGGGGATTATATCATCATATTTGTTTTTGTTTTTTGTTTTTCTAACACTATTTTGTAGGTACACAACCTTGGAAACCATTTACTAACTCCTAAGACTCAGTATCAGTATCAAGTAGGGTGAATTAGTATCAAGTACAATTTAAAACCTTTTTCAACTTATACTTAAACCATTCAACTGTATCCAATGAGAAATGAACAATAGTGTAAGAGTTACACCAATACACCACAATACAACATGCACAATATATGAGAAATAATCAATAGTTATTGTTCAAGGGAAGTAATGACTTCCAAAGGTAGATACAACTTCCAAATGTAAAGGGAGGGATAAACCTCTAAGAGGAAGATACAATCCTCCAATATCAAGAGAGAGTTGAACTCTCCATCCTTGCCCCTTCCTTCCACGCAAGAATATATGAGAGATAATAAAAATTTACATTAAATCATCACCATCAACCAATCATCACATAGAACCTAATAATGTTTCCTCAGAATTCTTCAATTTTTGCAATTCTTCAATTCTTAGAGTACTATGATTCTGTATATAATATTACTCAATGTATTCTCTGAAACTCGTCCAATTTTCACTCCTTGAATCCTCCCCAAAAAGAATTTATAGAAAGAATGGTAGACTTTATTCAATTCTGGTCTATTCAAGAGACTGAACTTATACAGAATGTCCCATGCTCAATATTTAACATCTAATTCTAAAACCAACACACAAGAAACTAAATTCCATATTGTTTCCAATGAAATTCGTCCCACATCATTTGGATTCTTGATGAATAAGTTATGATTGTTTTACCCAGAACACCTATTTATTGACTAGCTTCAGAACTGGTCACAAACCCTATCTTCCATAGAGTATATCTCCATAATTGTAGAGAATCAAGAGATGAACTTTTTACCATAGGTACCTTGATATGTATTTTCAATACCGTAGTGATTTCACCATCTGAATCATTCTAGAAAAAAAATTATAGAAAAAATGGTAAGATGACCTGAAAATAACATACCTTAGAACACATCATCAAAAGACTTCATCCTCCCTTGAAATCGGGCCTTCTTTACTTATTATTTCCTCTGAAATTCAACTTGTATCAAAATGAATGTATAATGATGTTTATTTATACCATTTATGTCACTTCATTTTAACATTAGGGCCGACCTGACACTTTCTTATTTTGTAATTCTTTTCTTTAATTATCTTCAGGGCCTACATGTACTTCCTTCTTCAATTCACTTTGTCATCTTCAAAAATTAATTTCTCCTCAACCATGAGGATCCACGTGGTGTGCCACATACCACCGGAAACAACATGATGTATACTATCCATTCATGGGTGTTGTATATGCATGTGCATTGTCCTTCATGTCCAAATACCTTTATCAATCTTGTCGTCCAAAACCCATGACTAGGGTTGACATCAATGACAACACCAAATATTACAACAATCTCCCCCTTTGTCATTGATGGCAACACTCATGCTCCCCCTATCATCATGATCCAAATTTCTCTCCCCATTTGACATCAATGGAAAAGGTTAGGGCTGCTCCCCCTGAGTTTAATGGAAAAATGTAACTCTCTTCTTTGGGGCTGCTCCCCTTGAACATGTGGCACTCAATAATACTTCATCCTTATTTTTAGTCTTTGGGACTTTTTCTTCCTTAGAATCCTTTTGTGTGGATTCTGTCTTCTCTCTCTTCTTTGTTGGACAACTGAGCCGGGGGGGGTGGTGAATCAATTGTTACTGTGATTAAACAATTATGATTCTTTTAAACTTTTTGCTGAGACACTAAATGATGATCACAATAATGCAAGGAAATAAACAATGGCACATTCAGCATCAGTCACATATACGAGAAACACAGAGACAAATATTTCCTGAGGAAATCCATACAGGGTAAAAACCTCTTTTTCTTTATATGATAAGTAATGGTTACAATATTTACATTATCATACATATGAGCACCAACTCATAATGAGGCTACAACCTCTGTTTAACAAGATGCAACTTGCTGAGAGCACCAACTCTCTGTTTTCTCTAGCACCCACTAGAAGGAAGCACCAACTCCCTGGTTTTTCTAGCACCAACTAGAAGGAAGCACCAACTCCCTGGTTTCTCTAGCACCAACTAGAAGGGAGCACCAACTCCCTATGTTCAAGCACCCACTTGAACCTCTGAGGACAACAGTCCTCCCTAGCACCTCCCAACCACCCTGAATTATAAATCTTTGCTTCTGAAACTTATTACAGTAATATAATGTTCAACAGTGGCTTACCCGACTTATCACTATTCTGCTACATTTTGTTGCTCTGTCTGCCTCATTGCCTTTCTGCTCACATCACTTGCACTGTCTAGTCTTATTCTTTTTATGCTCTGTGTGCCATATCCATTCTCTGCACAGTTCCTCTTCTGTGCTATGCAACTGCTGCACTCTCCTCCTTCTTCACACCTGAATGAGCTATACCAACAACACTCACAACAACCTCTAGCGGCAACATCAACCCAATCTCTTCTCTGTACAGTGTCTTTATAGCATCTGTGCACCTTGTGCATTCAATGTTCTCCATGCCTCTGCATGCATACTCTCTGTCATTATCCTCCACCTCTCGAGTGCTCTATCTGATCATCATCGTGACTCTTCAGCTTCTCTGGTGGTTCGCCCCACGTGTTCAGTATCACTGGGTGTTATGCTAAGATTCCTCAGCCTCTCTAGCAGTTGAGACTCTTCGTCTTTTTTGTGACAGTCAATCTCACCTTCTCTGTTTCAGTTACAACCTCAATCCCATGCCACTTCGCCTCCTCGCGTCCTCGCGCCTCGTGACTTTGAACACCCAATACTTGGGCCTTTATCCTGTGAACCCCCGAGCTCGCGAGATCTCTCCGATCTCTGCCATGCATCCTTCACAGATGGACCGTCCTGATCTTCTCACCACTTCGCTGCTTTGCGACCTCGAAACTTCGATACGAGTTGTGATCAACAGTCCTGATCATTTATGGATCTGACGGTCCAGATTCAATCTCGATTTCACATATCGCGAAATCAGGGTTTTTGATGTCAAGTGACTTTATCATTTCAAAGTCCTAATCCCTGATACGCAATGTAGAGAATCAACGGTCCAGATCACTTCTAACTTTAACAGCTGCGATTAACTTTCGAGATCGCATATCGCGATTTCGAAGTTCTTGTTGTCAAGTGAATTGGATATTTCAAAGTCCCGATCCCCGATTCTCCGATGAAGCCTCCTGCCGAGCTTTGCTGCGCGCATTTTCCTCAACGTTGTTCCTCTTGAGCTTTCACGTCCGAATCCCCAAGGGATTTTATCCTTCTTATCATGCCATCTCCACTGTTGTACTTTCCATCAATGACAAGCATACGCTACTTGTTAAACATTTTGCCAACAATCTCACCCTTTGGCATTGATGGCAACTAAGGCACCCGAATTCGTTTCTCCCCCTTTGACATCAATGTCAAAGAAGAGACAAGCTCCCCCTGAGCTATGGTAGTAAATTTAGAAGGCATTATATAATCACATAATACAAATCTCCCCCTAACAAGATGGACTCTTTTAGGTATGAAACGAAATGACACCCAGCTTCTGTCTGAGATATTCAAACGGTGTCTTGGCGAGGGGCTTAGTAAAGATGTCTGTAATTTGTTCTGTAGTGGGAATGTAATGGACCTGAACAATCCGATTGGTGACCTTCTCTCTCAGAAAATGATATTTTATGGGAATATATTTTGTCTTGGAGTGGAGGACAGTATTTTTAGACACACTAATGGCACTTGTGTTATCACAATGAATTGGGATCGGTGCAGTATATTTTATCTCTAAGTCTGCAAGTGTCTGAATCATCCATAATACATGTGTGCAATAGGTAGCAGCAGCAATGTACTCTTCCTCTGTGGTTGATAGAGAGATGGAACCTTGCTTTTTACTAAGCCAGGCTACTAAGGAGTTACCCAAGAAGAATGCTCCTCCACTGGTGTTTTTTCTCTCATCAATACAATTTGCCCAATCTACATTTGAATAAGCAGTCAACTGAAGACTTTGATTTCTGGGATACCACAGACCATAATTCATTGTTTCTTTTAAGTACTTGAATATCCATTTGACAGCTTGCAAATGACTCTGTTTAGGAGTAGCTTGATATCTTCCTACCATTCCTACAACATGCATTATGTCTGGGCGAGATACTATGATGTACAATAGGCTTCCTATCATTGATCGATATGAGCTTTGATCAACATCAGGTGAATCATCATCCTTGCTTAATTTACATCCAGTTACCATAGGTGTACCCACAGGTTTAGAATCTTCCATTTGAAACCTTTTCATCATT
>ML800410.1:537224-566663 GCA_009831015.1 Picea engelmannii
GGCATGGTGGTGACACACGTGCAATTTGATTTTTTGATTTTAAATTTATTTCACCATAATAAAAATCTAAAACGTTATAAATTATAAGAATTGAAAATAATTCAACTTTTTAAATATTAATATCTGATAAAATTCGAGATAGCAGTCATAGCATAGGATTATACACACAAATAGTAATTTCTATTACTATATTACATATTACAAATCAAATGCACATTAAAATAAATACAACTAAATATATTTTATTATATATAGTCACAATATAAATACAACTACAAGTAGCTTAAGATAGTTATCTATCTTAAGTACACAATCTAGATAGTTGAGATAATATCTCAACTCTCCGTAACAAAGTCAAACCAAATACTAATCATGGCATTTAGCCATTATTCTCCAACACTCCCCCTTAATGGAGAAATGCCATTTTTTGTTTTTACAATATAGAAACTACATACAATTCATATCTGTCATCTTTGTCCAGCTGGTCTTCATTAGCAACTCTACCCACTCTACAATCACTCGATTTCTCTATTTTCTTTTCCACACTTTCGAGCTACCTCTTGATCCATTTAAAGTATAACCTCTTCAGACCATCATTGACGTATTTGCAGGATTGATGGTTCTTGACTACTCCAAAGTATAGCCTCGACACTGAATTATCCTATGGATACACTACCATCCGTGAAATTCCCCCGAAGAGAAAATTTTGACAGTTAAATAGGACAGTGATCTGATTACTGGACATTTTCAGCAGTCAATCATACAATTGACCTTCTTTAAACACACTACAACAATATAAACAAGGATAACCTGTAACTGACGATCATGAAGCACCGAAGTACAACAAGAATCTCCAACTTTTGACAGAATGTAGACATAATCAAATATGTGATGTGTTCCCTTAGCACTGAAGAACATTGAGAACCACTAAATTATGTTACTCTATACATTGATTGGTTCTTCTTCATTATACTTTTCCAATTGCACAACCCATCATACAGATTGGAATCGAGGGTGCAAAGAGTTTCCATAAGCACCACCAATGTTCGTTGTCACCAGATGCTACCATATTCGTTCCACCCCTCTAACCCTAGACGGAAACCATAAATTTATCGACCATCATCGTGCTCCCCCAAAACCTAGACATGTTATGCAGACGAATCAAATTTCACGAACAATTCAGGGGAATTAAAAAAATTGATAAATTTTCAAATTCATTTGATAGATTCGTTAGAATTTGGTAACTATGGTTCATATCTTGTGCCGAGTCAATCGTTGCAGTAGGCAAAGACTTCATAGAGAGGGAAAGGGGGGTGATACCCCAACATGTTGGGTGATAGTGGCGTGTCGGTGAAATGAAGGTTAGGAAAATTCTCCCCCTCTCCCTTAGTAGTGTTCAATATTTTCATTTTTATGTTTAGGTTTTATTCTTTTAAAATCATATTAATGGAGTATGATAGTGATGTATTATGGTTAATTCTTAATTTAGAACTCACAAATTGCAAGGTTGTTTTGTTTTAAATGCACTGTAGGTATTGTGGGCTATGCTAGCATGTCATGGAGTTAATACATTGAATTACCTTAGGATTAGGTGGTAAAGAACTCAGTATTGCTACAGATGAAAGAAAATGTGTGAGTAGTGGTGTAGGTGGTAGAGAACTAAGCAACGCCATAGATGAAAAAAAGTGTGCAAGTAGTGGTGTAGGTGGTAGAGAACTAAGCAATGCCATAGATGAAAAAAAGTGTGCAGGTAGTGGTGTAGGTGGTAGAGAACTCAAACTTGAAATCTCAATATGGTGGTTTATTTTTATATATTGGAAGACTAATGAACAATACTCTCTAGTGTTTTATTTTGGATGCATAGAGAGCTGATGGATATTTTCTAAAAAATGCAACGAAATGAGGATCTCATGCAATGATCTCTTCCTACTACCAATGATTGGAGAAACCAAATACTCATGTATGAAGAGATGATGGATATTTTCTAGAAAATGCAATGAAATGAGGCTCTCATACAATGATCTCTTCCCACTACCAGTGATTGAAGAAACTAAATGCTCTTGTTTTCTTTTGAATGCAAGGAGAAACATGATGGAGATTTTCTAGAAAATAAAATTCAACAAATTTTGAAAAATAGTAAAATTTTATTTGAGCTCACCTTAATTATGTATTGTTGGCAGAAAACAGAACACAAAATTTGTACTCCAGAGCATTAAAAAAAAAGAGTGAAAACATAACCTAATTGTATTAAACAAATCTGTACATATCACAAAATTTGGATCATAAACTAGTACTAGGTAAACACTAAATAAATTATAATATCTTGTTTTATAAATTATAGTTATAAATCTACATATAAGAACTCAAGAAAATGACACTGAATTTGCATATGAAAAAATCACACTTTGTGAATTTGCATAAAAGTGAAATGAAAGACACTAAAAAAAATCATCGTAATTTGTTTTGGACAAGTAGGGAGGATTTGAAATTCTAGGCCTCGCTAGTGTTATCAATAAAAAATGACATCTTTTAAAAAGATGAAATTTCAGGAGTGAGTGGTGCCATTGATAGGAAGTAGCATCTTTTGAAAAGTTGAAATTCTAGGCTTGGGTGGTGCTAATGGTTAAATTTGACTGGTTTTTACCCGTTTGTTTTTTTTAACCATCATATATTGATCCAGGTGCATATTGGTGGCCACCCACCTATTCCAACTGGCTCCTCTTAACAGTTTTTAGTTCAACACGTTCTTCTGTACTTCTTTGTAATTGTGGGTTCTACACTTCTGGGCATGTTTGCAGCCATACACATCTTCCAGGTGGAGACTGGTGGCCTCCCACCTAAACCAACTGGATTATTTTGGAAGTTTTCATGTGAGCACATCTTTTTTTACTTCCACGACAGTTTTGGAGCCCTAAACAATGTTTTTTTGTCTTGCCACAATCAAATTATAGACACAGTCATAGTTTGATGGCATAATGTGTAGTTCTCCAGAATACCTTCCCAACAAGATATCACGTGCCTAAAACAAAGGTTGTATGCAAAAGTTACGACCTTGGGGTCTACATAACTTTTGGTGTTTCATCTCATAAGGTTAGGTTTTTGGATATATAGGGTTTTGGTATTCATGAGTAATGTTAAAAAGGGCCTTTGGAGCCTCATTGAAACCATTATGCTCAAACAGATGCGTGTAGAAACCACATCTCTTCTCAGGGATAACTGCCACCATTCGAGCAAGTTGTTTTCAGTTCTGCAGTTTTACAGTTTCATCCTATTTTATTTATTTAATAGAATTTATTGTTCATTGGATATCTATTGTTGTTCTCCATATCTTTGTGTTATTGTATTCAGTCTGTTATTCCTTTCGTTTTGCTCATAAATCAATATGAGTGGTATCAGAGCAGTCTTCTTTTCATATATTTTTCTTCATGCTTGTCCTCGACAAGATCTAGGTACGAGAAGTTGGTACTCAAACCAGTTGAGCCTTTGCAATATCGACCACGCCGATCCTGACAACAACCCATGGGGGATGAGAATAAATATGATGTAGGAGTAGATCCTTTTGAAATGTTTCTCGAGGAAGCCCTTGAGCAATAAAGAAACGAAATAATGGACAACTTTGCATAGATCCTTCGATGGATGCCCACAAGAGATGCATATTCATCAAGTGTCCATGCAACCCCCTTCAAGGTACAAGTAAATTTTGATACTCCATTATTTGAAGGACTGATAGATGTGGATGTTGTAGATAAATGGTTGAATATGCTCAAAGGGTATTTTTCGGTCCACAATTTTTTTGATGGGGAAAAGATTACTTTTGCACTCCTCAAGGTCATCCCCCATGTTAAGGACTAGTGGGATACTTACTCTGAGAAAAGGGCCATAGAGGAATTTTCAATATTTGTGGTCACCCCCACATGGGATTACTTCAGGGATGTCATTAAAGAATAGTACTACCATGTTGGAAGCTACGAGGACCAATACACGAGATGGACCACGCTGTGTCAGGAAAGGGACCAGACAATACCATATTTCACCAATATTTTCCATACCATGCACACCAAATTGGGTATCAAAGACTCTAAACGACATATGGTGCTCAAATACCATACTTTTCTACATAGACACATTCAAATGGAAATGGAGTTTCTCGACATCGCATCATTAGGTGTGGCTTATAGATATGTTTTCAAGATCGAGCATAAATTTAAGTAGAAGAGGTGAGAGTTTGGATCTGCAAACTCCTCACAACCGAAGCAGGGAAATGGTGACCCCAACCCAGAAAAAAAGAAACAGGGAAAAGATGGCCGCTCTCGGGACAACCAGTCCAAGCCACAATCCAAGAAGAGAAATGAGAAGTCGGAGAAGTACACGGGAAAATGGTGTGAATACCATAAAATCCCCTGGCACAACATTGAAGAATGTAGCTCCAAGATGTCACTAGTGGTCGAGCTTAAATATTCTAAGTCAGAGGCAGATTCTGACTTCGAATCAAATCCAGAAATTGGGAAGTGGATCATCGATATTGAACCCAGTGCCACTGTCAGTACCACCAAAGTCCAACCAAGAGAACCAGAAGAACCAGAGGAAGGGGAAAGCCTCTTTCACTTACAGATGTGGGTAAAGGGGACTCTACTACATTTCATTGTTGATAGCAGTAGTCAGAAGAACCTGATTTTAGAAGAGGTCGTCAAGTGGCTAGACCTGTCGATAACATTGCACCTGCATACCTACACCATCAACTAGCTTCGCCAAGGACAAGATCTTTGTGTCAGACAACAATGTCAGTTTCTCTACATCAATCCCTTCAAAGACGAGGTGTTGTGTGATATTTATCTCATTGAAATTTGCGATGTTATTTTAGGCCAGCCATATTTGTGGAAGTGACATGTTGTGTATGAGTCTAGACCCTGCAGTGTTATTATTATTTTGGGTAGTCAATTGTACAAGATACTAGAGGTAGCGTCACCTACTACTATTTCTTTAATATCTGCTAAGAAATGCAGTAAGTTCATTTCACAGACCGAGAAGTTCATCTTCTTTGTGATCCATGCTCAAAGTAAGAATAAGGTCGTTGCCACATCCGTGACCTTTACACAAGACCTCTCTTTGTAGAAGAAGTAAGTGGATGGGATTGTGGAAGAGTACAGAGACATCTTCTCCTCACTCATCAGGGTACCAACTCACTGCCAAGTCAAGCATCCAATTGATCTAACCGTCAGTGCACTGCTACCTAATGGACTAGTCTATCATCGCTCGTTGATGGAAAATGATGAAATCAAGTGCCAGATCCAATAGTTGCTTCAAAAAGGGCACATCTGACCGAACTCCTCCCCTTGCGGAAGCTCGATTGTGTTGGTGCAGAAGAAATATGGGACTTGGCGGCTCTACATTGATTACAGAGAATTAAACAAAATCATAGTCAGGAACCAATACCCGATTCCCCGGATTGATGACCTTATTGACCAGATCAAGGGTGGAAATTTCTTTAGCAAGATTGACCTAAATTCTGGCTACCACTAGGTTCCCATCAAACCAACTGATGTATGGAAGACAACTTTCAAATCTAAAGAAGGTCTCTTCGAATGGTTGGTCATTCCCTTTGGCTTAACAAATGCACCAACAACTTTCATGATATTGATGGATGATGTATTGAGACCCTTCACCAAATATTTTGTGGTGGTATATATGGATGGCATCCTCATATTCAATAGAACTTGGGAGGAGCACATGCAACATATTTAGCAGGTTTTGGGCACTCTGCGGCAACAAAAGATATATGCCAACTTGGAGAAATGCTCCTTTGGCATGAACATGGTCCAATACTTGGGCTACATTGTTGATGAGCATAGGGTACATGTGGATCTAGATAATATCCAAGACATTCGTGACTAGCCATCCTCGACCATACTAACCGAGCTTCAGAGCTTCTTGGGACTTGCCAACTTCTACCGAAGGTTCATGCTAGGATTCTCCCATATTGCATGGGGCCTCGACCAAGTAACCAATGGAGGTGAAAAGGAAACATTTGCATGGGGTAACACACAAAAACAAGCATTTGATTATCTGAAGCATCACATATGCTCATCTCCAGTACTCTCCTTACCTAATATGCAACAACAACTCAATATTGAGAATAATGCCTTCGAATATTTTGTAGGGACAATTCTCACTCAACATGGTCATCCAGTAGCATACCATAGTGAGACACTCTCAGATACTGTTTGGAAATACCCCACCTATGAAAAATAAATGTATTCCAATGTGCAAGACTATCGTCAATGGAAGCATTACTTTCTGGGAAAGGAGACAATCATCCACATTGATCACAATCCTCTACAGTTCATACAGACACAGGGGAAGTTTGAAAATGACCACCATCAAAAGTGGTCCACATACCTACAACATTCACATCTCAACATAAAGTATAAGACAAAGAGAAAAAATCATGGCATTGAATTCTTCAGTCGCCCTCTCATTGATGCATTCACCACGATGCTCCATTCCTATGGGAATAAGGCATTTGAGTGGCCCCAACTTTATCAACCTGACCCTGACTTCGCCACCACCTATTAGATCTTGGGTACAAGAGAGAATGCCACTAATTTTCACATCCAATATGGAATGTTATGCCATCCGGGCCACCTTTGTGTTCCCACAAGAAAGCGTGCAAAGCTGATTTGGGAGGCTCACTATAGTCGGATGGCGGGAGATTTTGGTGTGGAGAAAATTGTGGTCGTTCTACAGCAAAAAAAATTATTGGACAAAAATTCGACAAGACAACAACAAGTATATCATATCTTTCACTGCTTGTACCATTTTCAATCCATCCATCAAGAAGCAAGGCTTATGCACCCCTTTTCCTACTCCTGAGAGGCCTTGGGAATCCATCACGATGGATTATATGTCTGGCCTTCCGTCCACCAAGAACAACAAGAAGAGCATCACATCGGAAAATACTACCAAGCTCTTATTCGAACGGGTGTGGGTCCATTTTGGGATACCACAGACCATCACCTTATATTGGGACAACAGGTTCCTCAACACATTTTGGTCAAGTCTCTGGTCATTGTTGGACACCAAGATCACTAAATCCACTGCTTTACACCCCCAAAACGACGGCCAGATATAGTTCATCAATCGGATTATTGTGAACATCATGTGTATGTACAACTCTAAGCGTCCGCATACATGGGATGAGAGTATTCCCTATGTTTAACACAACTACAACAAGGCTCTTCATAGCTCCACTGACCATAGACCATTTCAGGTGGGGCTGGGATTCCAATCCTTGGGTCCCATTGATGTTGCACTACCTCTTGCAACCACATAGGAAGAATCTTCCCATGTTCACTCTGAGGTCAATAAATCCACCAGATTCATTGAGCGTATTCATCACATCGGCCAACAAGTCCATGAGATTTTTTAGAAAGCCAATGCTAAGTACAAGCAGTGCCATGATCAACATCGGTTATCGCATCAATTTCAGGTGGGAGACAAGGTTTGGTTACGTTTTCAGAAAGAGTGCCTTACAGGGCCCCATTAGAAGCTTTGCCTACTTCTTTTTGGGCCTTACATTATCACTAAGGTTGTGGGTAGCAATGCTTTTGATCTCAACACTCCACCCTTTCTTGGCTTGCACCTAGTGTTCAATTCGAACCTCCTTCGGCCATATTTTCCACCATTATTGGACACCTCAAAGATCGTGGAACAATTGACACCAACGGAGCTCAACCCTGACTTCATGGAACATGCATCCATTGATCAATGAGTAGACACATAGGTTAAGGGCACTCGCCAACAAAGGATTCATATTTATTAGGTTGTCAAGGTAGGGAAAATTCTACACCAAGGAAAGTGTCTCACCCGAGGCCAAATTCAACAGAAGTTTCCTCACCTGATGGGGTAAATCAATGCAATGGAGACCATTGCTTCCTAAGGGGGGATGACTGATCCAAGTGGATATTTGTGGCCACCCACCTATTCCAATAGGCTCCTCTTGACAGTTTTTAGTTTAACATGTTCTTCTATACTTCTTTGTAATTGTGGGTTCTACACTTCTAGGGTTCTCTGAATCTCTACACATATTCCAAGTGGAGAATGGTGGCCTCCCACCTAATCCAACTAGATTATTTTGTAATTTTTCATGTCAACACATATTTTTGAACGTCCAAGTTCGTTTTGGGGCCCTAAACAATGTTTTTTTGGCTTGCCACAATCAAACTGTAGACGAAGTTAGAGTTTGATAGCATAATGTGTAGTTCTCGAGAAAACCTTTACAATAGGATATCACACGCCAAAACAGAGGTCATATGAAAAAGTTACAACCCCGGGAAGTTGAGGTACCATCTTACTCATCGGGGTCCACATAACTTTTGGTGTTTCATCTCCTAGGGTTTGGTTTTTGGATATCTAGGGTTTTTTCATTCATGAGTAATGTTAAAAGTGTCCTTTGGAGCCTCCTTGTAATCATTCTTCTCATACAGATGTGTGTAGAAGCCACATCTCTTCTCAGAGATAGCTACCACCATTCGAGCAAGTTGTTTTTAGTTTTACAGTTTTACATTTTTAGCCTATTTTATTTATTCAATAGAAGTTATTTTTCACTGGATATATGTTGTTGTTCTCCATATCTCTGTGTTATTCTATTCAATCTGTTATTCCTTTCATTCCGCTCATAAATACAGATCATATATGGTCACTTTTAAAATATACACCTCAATGATGACGTCTAGTTATTTTTTAAAACCTTCAAATTCATGGGTGGGTTAAAAAATTACCACTATCCATTTTTATACATATATTTTAAGATATATGTGTCATATTTATCTAAGATAAGAAAATATAAGTGTTTCCAAATTGAATTGCAAAAAATAAAATAAGTTGACAATCGCTTGTTGAGACTTCGACTCCCACATAAGCATAGACGACACCCACATCTCTCTGGCGACTCACTTCATGCAAATTTCAATCCTACACCATGCAATTCGAATCGTAAATTTTGAGACACATCATGCAAATCCCAATCCAGTATTGCTCACACTAAAGCCTAAAACCTGAAGGTTGATACTTAGGTCGCATTCCCACACCTATGGGCCATTCATATGATAATTAGGTCGATGAATGTCGATCAAAAAAATCATTTTTTGGTCGAGTTCAAAGATAAGGAGCCGAACCTTGATTGAGAATCCGATTCAAAAAATACTAGTAGAAGATAGATCATCGACGCAGACCCCACTGCTACTGTCGCGAGAGCAAAAATTCAACCAAAAGAACCAATAGACCCTAAAGAGGGGGAGGTCATTTTTCATTCACAGATGTGGGTGAATGGGACTCCAGTTCATTTTATTGTTGATGGCGGAAGCCAAAAGAACCTCATCTCAACATAGGTCATCAAGCAACTGGTATTGTCAACAACACCACACCCACAACCATACAATATCAGGTGGCTTCACCGGGGATGAGATCTTCGTGTCAGCCACTAGTGCCAATTTTCATATGACATCGAGGCTTTCAAGGATGACGTATTACGTGATGTTTCCCCGTTGGATGTTTGTGATGTTATTTTGGGTCATCAATACATGTGTAAGTGTCATGCTATTTATGAGTTTCAACCTCGTAGTGTCATTGTTACTTTGGGGGGTCATCTCTACAAGATACCAGAGTTAGTTCTTACTATTGTCCCACCTAAACAGTGTCGCAAGGTAGTATCTCATACTACAAAATTCAGCTTCTTCACAATCTGTTCAAAAGGTGAATAGAAGAAAACTATAAACGTTGTAGCCTTGGTCCAAGCACCTTCTAGCCAACAAAAGCAGGTTAAAAAGATTAAAAAAAAGAGAAAAGATTCCTTCTGTGCACAGTTATATCAGGTATCCCGATTGGTTAAAAAGTGCCAACCTTTCCATCCACATGTTCATGATAGCCTCAACAATCTAAGCAGTGCAACTTCTCTAGCAAGGCAAGCAGCTCATCAACATGAATATTCAACAAATGTTTTTCCCTCTCCCCCTCGCACTCAACACAATGGAGACCATTGCTTCTTAAGGAGGAAGGATTGATCTAGGTGGATATCGGTTGCCACCCACCTATTCCAACTGGCTCAAAATAGTCTTTTGTCAATTTACTATTTTTAGCAGGTTTCCGGTTCCTAAACTTCTAGGGCCATTTTAAGGGCCTACATGAAGTTTTTTCATGATTGAACACCTCAATGATATTTGAAGGCTCTGATTGAGCCCCCAAAATGAATATCCTCGATGATACCTTTCCAACAAGCTATCATGCTCCCCAAACGAAGATCATATACCAAATTTATTCCCTCGGGAAGTTGATACACCAAACTTCCCAAAACAGGGTCCGGAAATCTATTGGCTTTTCATCTTCTGGTGTTAGGGATTTGGAATTTCTTTATGTTAAAAAGGCCTTTAGATCCTCATTACAATCATCTTCTTGTGAATGTGAATTGCGTAACATGTATTCTCAGAGATAAGTTGCCACCATTCTAGCGAGTCTTTCACTCTATATTTCTACATTTTTGTACATTTCGTTCATTAATAGAAATTGTGTATTATTGTAACTCTGTGTTTATAGTTGCATCTCTGATATATTTATGTTATATTATTGAATATCTGATATATATTTGTACATTTATTTATTATATCTCCACTCTCATTTCGTGTTGAAAATAATCTTGATCATTTATTGATCCAGGAGGATCTTGGTGGCCACCCACCTTGTTCAACTGGCTCAAAACAATTTTTTGGCAACCTACTATTTTTAACAGTTTTTCGATTCCTGAACTTTTGGGGCCATTTTGAGGACCTAAATGAAACATTTTCACGATCATACACCTCAATGATAGTTTAAAGATCTTATTGAGGCCCCTAAATGAAGCTCCTCATCAATACCTTTCCAATGAGCTATCATGCACCCTAAATGAAGATCATATGCAAAAGTTACGACCCTGAGAAGTTGATGTACTAACTTACCCCAATGGGGCCCACATGACTTTTGGGGCTTCATCTCATAGGGTTAGGTTTTTGGATGTATATGGTTTTGGAATCCATTCTTATTGTAAAAAGGCCTTCAAAGTATCATTGTACTCATATTCTTGTGAATCAATGTAGTCGTTACATATCTTCTCAGAGATAAGTTGTCACAATTCTAGCAAGCTTGTTTTCAGTATGCATTTTACATTTTTCAGCGTATTTCTTATTTAATAGAAACCAATTTTTATTGTATCTCTATTATTTTTCACTGTGTCTCTATGTTAATAATATGGTGCACAGAGACCATAGACGATAGTTTCATACAGTCTCTCTCAACGCCTTATGGGGTAATTTTCATCTTTCAATTTATGTTAACGCACATCCCTTCTTCAGTAACAATTGAAATGAATACATTTTCCCCTTTTACTTACAGTATTGAGTGTATATGGGTCAGGCAACTTCGTACCCTGAACGTGGTGAGAAACTTTTAAGGGAAGTAAAAGAGATAATCAATTCAGTTTCAGTGGAAGATGGAGAATTAATCACGCCACTCAATGATCTCCTTCAACGCCTTTCTATAGTCGATCACAATGAACGTTTGGCAATCGATAGGCACTTCAAAAATGAGATAAAATCAGCGCTGGATTATGTCTACAGGTCAGTCATCATTATTTATTTATACTTTATATATGGAATACACATGATTTTAACGAGAAGCTATTTTCTGTAGTTATTGGAACGAAAAAGGCATTGGGTGTGGGAGAAATAGCGTTGTTACTGATCTAAACTCAACTGCCTTGGGGTTTCGAACTCTTCGACTACACGGATACCCAGTGTCTTCAGGTATATATCAAAATTTATTAATAAGTCCCTCTTTGATGTTCTTCCATGATAGCTCCCAACTGCCATCTACTTGCAGATATTGATTGCTAATACATAATACACTAATATCAGATGTGTTAGAACAATTCAAAAACCAGAATGGGCAGTTTGCATGTTCTGCCATTCAAACAGAGGGAGAGATAAAAAGTGTTCTCAATTTATTTCGGGCCTCTCTCATTGCCTTTCCCGGGGAGAAAGTTATGGAAGAGGCCGAAACCTTCTCTACATTATATTTAGAAGAAGCCCTAAGAAAGATTCCGGACTGCAGTCTTTCACGAGATGTGTGGCGGCAATACTATTATTATAATGTGGCATCGTTATAATACTATTATTATAACGACTTGGCATGTTCTATCCTTCGACTAAAAGGTGACACTCGCAGTTACCTGGTATTGCCTATAACCTTCTCTATCAAAACAAAACATATGGAAGAAGTTTTTCTTTGCATTGCATGATTGGTTTTGAATAAATGATGTGACATTGGCGTGGCGAATGTAGGCTGAGAGGAGCCGTGGGGAAGAATCTTCGTGTTATATGAAAGATAATCCTGAGGCAACAGAGGAAGATGCTCTCACGGATATAAATGTCATGGTCAATAACTTACTCAAAGAACTAAATTGGGAGTTTCTGAAACCTGACAGCAATGTTCCGATCACTTCCAAGAAACATGCTTTTGACATTGTGAGAGCTTTCTACCACCTCTACAAATACCGAGATGGCTTCAGCGTTGCAAGCAATGAAGTAAGGAATTTGGTCATGACAACCGTCCTTGAGCATGTGCCTTTGTAACTACAAATTTAATATACCTGTCTGTCAGACTATGTCATGCCCTGGTCAGGACATGTCATGCTCTGGTCAGGATGTGTGGATAAGGAGAAAAAAATAGATATTATATTTATAACAACTATATATTTATAGATATTATATATATAACAACTAATGAAAGGGATAAGGAGAAAAAAATAGATATTATATTTATTGCATGAAAAATGTTTTTTTATGGAGATGTGTAATTTACTTTATTTTCAATATGGAGTTGACATGTAGCATTTAAAAAATTATTAATAAGAAACACCGTTTCAACATTAACCATAAATAAAATATTTCAATAGTAAAATAATTGTATATCACTTTTATATATAATTCCTTTGTGTTAATATGGAATTGACATGTGGCACGTAAAAAAAATCAATGGTTAAAACATTACAATGGTGTGTTGGTCATTATGGGGGCTATGTGTAAGAGTTGACACATGGGGAGCACACACACACAAAGAAGTAACATAGATCCATGTTAACTCTCCATATGTCATGAATGGAGATGGATCAAGTCCTTGGAAGTGGAAAGTTTTTTTAAATTAAGAAAACTTGAGGAAAGTGAAAAAAAAAAAGCGAGGAAAGGTTTGCACTTCCGGGGATTTGATCCCTCTCCACACACCATATATATGAAGTTAAGATGGATCTGCACTTGTACAAATAAAAAATATGATGTTGGTCATAATTCTAGGGAATTTCCTAATAAGAAACTATGACCGACAAAGGAAAAACAACTATGACTAACATGAACATTGATGAATGCAATGAACGATAACCAATAGGAACTATCACCCACTATGAAATCCAATGAATTAACTATGACCAATTATGATATTTTTGTTCCTTTCTCAGTGAGATTCTTTGTCATGATGTTCGTCATCTCAATTATAGTTCTAGGGAACTTTCTTGATCACGAACTAGGACCAAGAAAACTCTAGCCATCAAATTTATTGTCGATTAGAGTTCATAGTCCTTCCATATCTCCTTGGCTAGAGCTATTGTTGGTCAAGAACTCTAACCAATGTTTTTCAGACAAACATTCACCGAAGTTCATGTTGGAAAAAGGGACTATGATCGACAAGAACTTAGACCAAGTTCATGTCCTTTCTACTTCGTTCAGAGTTCTTATCAGTGAGACTTCCTATTAGTGATAGTACCAAGGAACTTTCCTAACTAGTTACTTTGAATAGGGAACTATGAAGGAATTATAACCAACAAACTATGATCCTCTTGACTATGAAATCTGACTAACAAAGGAATGGGGAACTATTATAAATAAGAATTTTGATAAAGAAATTCAGACCAATAAGAATTTTGATAAAGAAATTGTGACCAATAAGAACTTTGATGAATTAACTTTAACCAATAAGAACTCTAACATCACTCACGAAGGAACTTTGAAGAAGGAATAAGAATAGGAACTCAATCAAAGTTCTTGTCAATTATTTCTCATCCAGTGGGTCATAATTATAGGGAAATTTCTTTACCATGAACCTTGACTATGACAGACTGAAATATGACCAACATTAACTCTTAATAACAAAGGAACCATTCATGACATGAAATATGATCGATAGGAACTTTGATGAAGGAACTATGGCCATAAAAAAATATGACAAAGGAACTGTGAATGCCTAAGATCCTATAACTTTTAAACCTGTGAAGTGAAGCAATGCATATAGATTCTTAAGGAAAACCAAATTTAATCAATGACTCATACACATAGTACACAGAGATTTATACCGGAAACCCTCAATCAGGGAAAACCTCTCTTATATTCATTATTTCGAATTTCACAATTCACCATACAATATATACAATGTTTTTAGGTATTTCGTAGATACCAAAACCCTAATCCCTTAATCCATGATTAATTTAGAAAACCGCTAAAAATAGCAAAATCCGGTAAAAATAGCAAAAGTCGCCCAAAAAAAATAAATCCTTTTCTTCCTTTATTGATTATAATTCCCATCCTTAAATTACTCATGTTAGTTGGAGTCCCTATCAATCATATTTCTAGGGAACATTCTTGACCAAGAACTATGACCAAGGAAACTTTGGCCAACAATTTTCTTATTGGTTCAAGTTCATGTTAGTTAGAATTTGTAATCCTTTCATAGTTCCCTAGTTAGAGTTCCTGACCAATAGGAACTATGACCAATGTTTTTCAATAAAAGTTCTTTTTGGAAAAGAAAACTATGACTTATAGGAACTTTGGTTGAGTCCCCGTTCCTATTACTTCAACCAGAGTTCCTATCAGTCATAGTTCCAAATTTTCTAGTCAAGAACTTTGACTAGAGAGATATGAAGGAATTGTGAATAACAAACTATGATACTCGTGTTCCTTCATAAATCAAAGTTCTTGTCCCAACATTCATCCTAGTGGTCACAGTTCTAAGAAACTTCCTCACTAGGAAATCTAATCAATAAAGGAACAATGAACTATATCTGACAAGAACTTTGATGAAGGAAATTTGATCGATATAAACTCCAATGAAGGCTTATGACTGACTATGAACTCTACCTAACATGAAATATATCGAATGAAATATCACTAACTACAATCTTCATGTTCCCTTGTCCATCAAAGTTCTTTTCATGATTACATTTCTTCATTAAGAAACTATGAATAAATGATAGAGTTCCTATCTTGACTTTGCTTCATTGGGAAAATATGAAGGAATGTCAGAGCTCTTGTCCCAATGTTGTTCCTATTAGTGAGAGTTCATGTCAATCATAATTCTAGGGAATTTTCTAACTAGGAACTTTGAACAAAAATGGAGCAATGAACTATAATCAACCTGAAATTTGATGAAGAAACTATGACCAACGATTGATAGGGATTTTGACCGATAGGAATTTCTTTGATGAAGGAACTATGACCAATTTTGAATTGTTCTTGACCGTAGCTCTATTGAATGGAATATGGTTTAAAATGATCTTGTTGTTCTTTCATTAGTGAAATTTCCTATCCTAACATTGGTAATGTCAATTGGAGTTTCTATTAGTCATAAATCTAGGGAACTTCCTAGCATAGATTGTAAGTTTATGTTTGTTATAGTTCATGGTCCCTTCCTAGTTTCCTTGTTATAGTTCCTAACTAGTAAGTGTTGGTAAACATAAGCAAAAACAGAGCATAAACAAAGCATAAAACTATGAACAGAAAACCAAACACAACACAACCGCTATCACACAATTGATAGAGTGATTTATGTGGAAACCAAATGTGGGAAAAAACCACAGGGCAATGATAATCAATATTCTTATTATTCAAGGGAGAATTACAATAGCCATCATATGAATAGAACCATCCTGTCCTCTCATACACACAATCACCTCAGTATTGTGTCTTTCTCTCACACACTCACTACACATTGCAGACTGACCTCTATGGGTATGCTCATATATATACAATCTCTCAAATAGTTAGACTAACTAATTATAATTAGATCCACCAATTACATAATCTATTCACAAAAGAGTGCATGCATGCACATTCCTAATATAACTGGATGCATGTATATGTGACTGCATGGGAAATTCAACTGCATGTTTCCAACAATCTCCACCTTGACAACAATTTACCTGATATATCATGCCCTTAATTAATTCATCACCTTTTCTGCAAGACAAGAGAATCCAAACACCATCACAATGTCGCAACCTCTCTAACAATATTTTTACGTGAACATGTCTGCATGATTCACTCCATCATGGACTATTCTTCCTCCATTAGTAACTTTGATCTAGCGACCAAATTTTTGAATCCTATGTACTCGGCTCACCTGATCTGATTTCCAGCGACTGGATTTTATTATCCTTCTCTCTTAGATCCTTCAAATCTGCACTCTGATACCACTTGTTGGGCAACAAACGAAAAAACAAAGCATAAATAAAGAAGAAAACTGAGAACAACAAACCAAACACAACACAACAACAATCACACAATTGACAGAGTGATTTATGTGGAAACCCAATGCGAGAAAAAACCACAGGGAAATGATAATCAATATTCGTATTATTCAAGGTAGAATTACAATATTTAGCACAGGCATACAACGATCCTCTCCTCTCATACACACAATCACCTCGGTATTGTGTCTTTCTCTCACACACTCATTATACATTGTACTCTCACCTCTATGGGTATGCTCGTATATATAGCATATCTCAAATAGTTAGACTAACTGATTATAATTAGATCCACCAGTTACACAATTTGTTCATAAAAGAGTGCATACATGCACATTCCTAATATAGTTGTATGCATGTATATGTGACTGCACGGGAAATTCATTGGCATTTTTCCAACAGTAAGAAGTTTTTCCAACCTTTTCTAGTCAAAGTTCATATTAGAAAATGGAACTATGACCAATAGGAACTTCACCCAAGTTCCTATTACTTCAAAGTTCTTATCATTCAGAGTCCCTTCCAGTGATAATTCTAGGGAAATTTCCTAAACAAGAAGTTTGACCAAGGAACTATGAAGGAATTTTCACTGACAAACTATGACCATCTTTTTCCTTCATTGGTCAACATCCTTTCCTGAACATTAGTCCTATAGGTCAAAGTTCCTTTTGGATAGATTTAAAAGTCCCTTTATAGTCCCTTGGTCAATGTCCTGACCAACAAGAAATCTAATCAATGTTTGTTGATCAAAGTTCCTATAAGAAAAAGGAACGATGAGCGACAATAAACTTTTTGAGTTCTTACTATTTTTCCTTCATTCAAAATTCCTACTAGTCATACTTCTAAGGAACTTTCCTAACTATGAACTTTGACCAATAAACCATAAAGGAACTATGACTGATAATCTATGATCATCTTGTTCCTTCATCAATCAAAGTTTATAATGGTCATAGTTTGAAGGAATTTGGTAACCAAAAACTTTGATTGAGAAAGGAACAAGGAACTATGACCAACAAGAACTTTGAAGAAGGAAATATGATTGGAATCTAACAGAAAATATCATTGAATCTGAACTCTAATGAAGAAACGATGATTGAATATGATCCTCTTTTTCCATAATTGGTAAGATTTATTTTGATCCAGGAGGATTTTGGTGGCCACCCACCTTGTCCAACTGGCTCAAAATAGTTTTTTGGCAATTTACTATTTTTAGCATTTTTTCAGTTCCTGAACTTTCAGGGCCATTTTGAGGGCCTAAATGACGCTTTTTCACAGTCAGACACCTCAATGGCTATCTTAGGCTCTTATTGATCCCCATAAATGAAGATCCTTGTCAATAAATTTACAACAAGCTATCATGCACCCTAAACATAAATCGTATGCAAAAGTTACGACCCTGAAAAGTTGATGTACTAACTGACCCCAAGGGGGCCCACATGACTTTTGGCGCTTCATCTCCTAGGATTAGGTTTTTGGATGTCTAGGGTTTTTTCATTCATGCTCATTATAAAAATTCCTTTAGACCCTCACTGTACTCATATTCTTGCGAATGAGTGTAGTTGTCACATCTCTTATTAGAGATACAATGCCACCATTCTAGCAAGCTTGTTTTCAGTCTGCATTTTACAATTTCAACATATTTATTATTTAATAGAAGTAAAGTTTTATTGTATCTCTGTTATTTTTCACTGTGTCTCTGTGTTAACATTATAAATCTTTGGTTTCATTTCTTTCTTCTCATAAATACGTATCAGTGGTATCAGAGCGGTCTTCTCCTTGTCGTTTTTTAATGCATGTCCATGAAGCAGTTAGGTTATAGATAATTGGGTCTCGAGCTTGTTTCTCTTGAGGAAAAATTCTCTCACATGCCCAAGTGACGCAGACGCAAGACGCACATTACGTCTGCTCATAGGATCGTTCAAATTCTCCTTTGAGCCGAATTAGCTCTTCCGATTCCCTGCTGGAATCTCTGATGAAAACCCAATCCACAGGTCCTTAATTTCCCTGTCACGTCTCTTCCGCACTTAACCGTGAGATTCCGCGACTTAACTTCAGGTTTCGGGGTTTCCCAATGCCCGATGTCGAGAGTTCCCTATCCTCTCGAACTCTCGAACTCTGATTTGTTGATGCGCTCCTTTCGTGCTTTAGCCCCTCCTGGTTATGCCCCTAGTCCATATGACTAGCTTCTCATAAGACCGCAACCTTATATCCTCCTATCGGGGTTTCGGACTTTTAAGTGCCGAAACGCACCTGTCCTCGGGATCCGTGATCCGTCGAATCCCGATATGCCCCAACTTCTGCTAGTCCCCTGGGCTAGACTTTTGGTCCACACGACCTCCCCTTATATGACCGCAGTCCTATTCCTCTCGTCGGGGTTTCAGACATCGCAATGCCAAAATGAAATTGCCCTCGGGATTGTCGATCTCTCGAATCCCGATTCTCCACTATGCTGACAGCTGGCCCCACGATGGCGCTTTCCTCCTTGTTGGGATTTCGGACTACGCGATTCCGAATTGCAAGGACTTCTTGTCCATGGGATTCCCGATTTCCCGATTCGCGATTTCTTGATTGACGATTCTCCTATCAGGACTTTCTCCGATAATCCAGATCTCCACTACGTGTCCCCAACTGATGGATGGCTCAGATCAAATCTCGTGGTTTCATGACTTCAAATGTCCCGGGCGCCTCGTCCTCAGGACTCACGAAATATCAAACTTTGATGTGCCAAAATACCGACGGTGCTCGGTCTCCGCCACGCGTCTCCACAAACGGACAACTCTGATCCACTCTCGCTATTTCGGAACTTGAAATGTCCCAACTTCCTCGACCTCAGGACCTCCGATATCCCGAATGTCGATATCCCGATGCACCAAATGCCTTTCGGGACTTTCACACTCGCTTCTCTTCACTAAGTGTTAAACCATGCACGAATCTTTGTCGATCCAACGGCTGACGGGTATCTTGATCAGATCCAACGGTTCAAATCCTTCCTTTTTGTGCGCTCCTCCTGCTTCCTCCTGGATGTGGAAATCTCAATAGTCTAGATCTCTTCGCAATCTGATCAGATGGCTGTTGTGCTCTCTCCTGAGCTTGCACACTTCTTCCCAGACTTGGAAGAATTTCCAATTCCTCAAAGGCTTCAACCTTTGCCTTCTTTATCCTCTTATGGCTCTTCGACTCTGAGCTTCGCCGCGCATATGAAAATGCTGTCCCTCCTGAGCTTTGGTTACTCATAACTCATTCAAAGGGTCCTGCAGCTCCTGCACTCCTTGCAGTTACTACTGTGTGCACCGAAATCACTCACCCTCCTGAGCTTATCCTTCTTCTGAATCCTTGAAGGATTCTTTGACTTCTGCGTCTCTGCAGAGTCTTCACGCACACAAAGTGTTATATCTATTCTGAGCTCCTCAAACACTCAGACTCCTAATGTATTTTATCTTTCTTCCCTTCTCCTGCAGATGGAGAATGTTTGGATGCCCTCCTGGCTATCCTTCTACTCAAGCAACTTCTTGTTGAGCCTTCAGGGTGTTCAGCAACCCTATGAAGATCCCTCAGTGGACTCTTATTCAAATCATAGAACCCAAAAGAGTTCTCTTCTCCTGTTCCTATCTGCACACTAACTCAAATTCCCTCCTGGCAGAGTATCTTCTCCTAGAACTTCCAGCAGTTTTGTCCTCTTCTCCTGTGCACCCCTTGCACCTGCTCAATGCCCACTTGGCAGAGCTCTCAGAATCCTCAGTGATTCTGGTTCTTCCTTAAGAACTCACAACATAGTTCTTCCTCGATGCACCACTGTGCATATGCTCAATGCCCACCTGGCAGAGCTCTATAGAACTCCTCAGAGCTTCTGTTTGCAACTGTGTCTTCTCCCACACAGCCTTGCCTCCTGAGGTATTCAACAACCTCACAGGTCTTTTCCTAAGTTGTTGATTTCATCTATTGTGCCACAGCATGTCTTCGTCCGAACTCGCAGTGTTCAGAAATGCATCCTTTGTGCACGGCTATCAGAACCCGTAATGTTCTGTCACACCCTCCTGGTGTGAAGCCTCAGAGACCTTCACTTGAAATCAGACACACTCCTGCAAATGCACACCTACAACATACATCTACAACATACATAAAGAACACTCACAGACATTCATTTAACACACAGTAATGCAGGAAAAACTGCTCTTTGTATTAAATATGGCAAATGCCTATATTTACAAGGTGTTCCTGAGCACGGCCTGTAACAAGGTCTCGACTTATCTCTTCTTTTCTCTACACGCAGATTCTATCCACCTCCTACTTACTTCTAAAATGAGATACAAAATCTCTTTTACCTGAGGGGGCTCTTCGAGCTCTTCCCTCCAACCTACCTACCCTATTCAATTGCATTGAAGGGGTTGTCTAGTCCAGCATATGGATCTAGATCTCAGCCTTACAAACATTAAAGGCCTATCTATTCTACGCCTGCGCAAAGGCACGGCTTCTATGGATCAACATCCTAGACAATTAAATTACATTCAATTCAGATTTAAATGAGGACTGTGCCTCTCTCTTCATCTTGAATGCACGCGCTCGACGTGACTGGCTGGCTGACGTGGAGAGATGCTCCTGCATCATACTCCTCAACAGAAAAATTCATGAGATCCTTCTCATGAGCTTCCCATATCAACTGTGGGAATCCTCCCGGATCCAAAATCATCCTCTGGAGTTGTTCATCCGCTCCATTTCCTTGCTGCTGCGTTGTTGTTGTTGTTGTTGCTGCTTCTCTTTTGCTCAGCTTCTCCTCGCTGACAGTCCTTTATGACCTTAACATCATCCTTCTGATGTCTTCTATCACTTCGTCCAACTGCTCCAGTGGTTGGTCCTATTTTTGCAGTCTCCCGAGCTGCAAAAATTTTCGTCTCATGGGCAGATCACCATGATCTTCCATGCCATCCTCTTCAGTTTCCAACTTCACCTGTTGGATGTGCATGCTCTGCACTTTCACCCTCTCTTCTAGGGCTTCAATTTGTTCCCACAGATCAACAAAACAAATTTTGTCTTCCCCTTCTTCTTCTGCTGCAAACTCCCATGTTGCAGTCTTTTCAATCTTCTGGATGAAAATACTGATCCATTCCTCAAAATGCTCATCATTCTCTTTTGTTTCTTCTGCTGTTAGCCTCAGTACTATAGCTCCTTCATCTTCCTAGATGAATGTATTGAGACATTCCTCAGAATTCTCATTTTCCTCTTCGTTTGCTTCTACTTGGGCAGTTTCAAACACCTGCTCCAATTCCTCCTTGACAGTCTCAACTGACTGTTCTTCCACTGTTGCTGCATCTGCAACACAGATTTCTGCCTCCTCTCAGGCAAATGGTAGGAATACCTGAATTCCCCCAATCATCATAAGGCTTCTCAAATCCTCCACTTTTGTCAGTTGTACCTGTTGATCTAAATTCATTTCCGATCTCACCTGCTCTGTCAGCTCCTCAGGCTGATCAAAACTCACCTTTGAGTTTATGAGACTCTCAGATAGTCCCATCTGCTTGTCCCTGCCCACCTGGCAATATGGGATCTGTTCACTGCTCTCCTGGCAGATTATGAGATCAACTGATCCCATCTTCATCAGCGCTCCTTGCTAAATTGAACTCACCTCTGAGTCCATGAGACTTTTAGATAGTCTCGAATTCTCATCTCTGCCCACCTGGCAATCTGAGATGCTTCCGCTTCCATAATGGCAGTCTTCGAGATCCCGCAACGACCTCATATCATTGCCCAGCTGGCAATGTGAAATTCCTTGGCTGTCCTCTTGACAGTCTCTGAGATCCTCATCTGATCTCAACTCCTTGCCCACCTGGCAAACTGGAATTTCCTCTCTGCCCTCCTGGCAGTTCTTGATATCTTCAGTCGATCCCAATTCATTTTCTTCATCATTAATACCTCTCCCAATCTCTAGTTCACACATCTGAACCATTTCTTTAGGTCCATTGAGGTTTTCAACATACCTCAACCATCCTTTTAACAACCTATGATGTCTTCTGACCATCAACTCCTTGACTGGCCATTTTACCTTCGACTTCTTCATGGGTCATTCATATACCCATCTCGGCTTGGCTTTCTATCGCATCTGCAGTTCGAGATTTTCTATGTCTGCCCTTATTTCAATGAGCTCTTTATCCATTTCTGCAAGCCTTTCTGCCTTTCTCTTCCTCCCAACATGCCTATGGTCTTTAGTAGCCATGGCGCTGTCCCTATCTGCTCTCCTAGCAAACCTGTCGTTGTCACTCCGCACTAAGAGTGTTTCCAGCTTCATCCTACAGTCCTGCTGACTACCTACGAACTATTGCCTACCCGCGAATAATCCTTACAGCTTTTTCAGCACTCCGTCTTCCTTCTTTGCCTTCTTGTTTCACCTTAAATATACAAGTGAAGTTCCAGTTCTGATACCACTTGACGCAAAGGAGACACGACCACCACCTCACCGCGCTCCTGCTCATAGGATCAATCTCATTCATTCATGAGCCGAATTAGCTCTTCTGATTCCCTACTGGAATCTTTGATGAAAACCCGATCCACGGGTCCTTAATTTCCCTATCACGGGTCTTCCACACTTAACTGTGAGCTTCCCCGACTTAACTTCGGGTTTCGTGGTTTCCCAATGCCCGATGTCGAGAGCTCCCTGTCCTCTCGAACTCCCGAACTCTGATTTGTCGATGCGCTCCTTTCGTGCCTTAGCCCCTCCTGGCTATGCCCCTACTCCATATGACTGGCTTCTCATAAGACCACAACCTTATATCCTCCTATCGGGGTTTCAAACTTTCAAGTGTCGAAATGCACCTGTCCTCAGGATCCGCGATCCGTTAAATCCCAATATGCCCCAACTTCTGCTAGTCCCCTGGGCTAGACTTTTGGTCCACACGACCTCCCCTTATATGACCGCAGTCCTATTCCTCTCGTCGGGGTTTCGGACATCGCAATGCCGAAATGCAATTTCCCTCAGGACTGTCGATCTCTCGAATCCCGATTCTCCACTATGTTGACAGCTGGCCCCACGATGGCGCTTTCCTCCTTGTCGGGATTTCGGACTCCGCGATTCCGAATTGCAAGGACTTCTTGTCCACGGTATTCCCGATTTCCCGATTCGCGATTTCTCGATTGACGATTCTCCTATCAGGACTTTCTTCGATAATCCAGATCTCCACTACGTGTCCCCAACTGATGGATGACTCAGATCAAATCTCACGGTTTCGTGACTTCAAATGTCCCGGGTGCCTCATCCTCAGGACTCACGAAATGTCGAACTCCAATGTGCCAAAATACCGACGGCGCTCGGTCTCTGCCACACGTCTCCACAAATGGACAACTCTGATCCACTCTCACTATTTCGAAACTTGAAATGTCCCAACTTCCTCGACCTCAGGACCTCCGATATCCCAAACGCCGATATCCTGATGCACCAAATGCCTTTCGGGACTTTCACACTCGCTTCTCTGCGCTAAGTGTTAAACCACGCACGACTCTCTGTCGATCCAACGAATGATAGGTATCTTGATTAGATCCGACGGTTCAGATCCATCCTTCTTGTGCACTCCTCCTGCTTCCTCATGGACGTGGAAATCTCAATAGTCTAGATCTCTTCGCAATCTGATCGGATGGTTGTTGTGCTCCCTCCTGAGCTTGTGCACTTCTTCCTAGACTTGGAAGAATTTCCAATTCCTCAAAGGCTTCAACCTTTTCCTTCTTTCTCCTCTTACGGCTCTTCGACTCTGAGCTTCGTCGCGCGTATGAAAACGCTGTCCCTCCTGAGCTTTGGTTACTCAGAACTCATTCAAAGGGTCCTGTAGCTCCTGCACTCCTTGCAGTTACGACTGTGTGCACCAAAAGCACTCGCCCTCCTGAGCTTATCCTTCTTCCGAATCCTTGAAGGATTCTTTGACTTCTGCGTCTCTGGAGAGTCTTCATGCACACAAAGTGCTATATCTCTTCTGAGCTCCTCAAACACTCAAACTCCTAAGGGATTTTATCTTTCTTCCCTTCTCCTGCAGATGGAGAATGTTTGGATGCCCTCCTGGCTATCCTTCTACTCAAGCAACTTCTTGCTGAGCCTTTAGGGTGTTCAGTAACTCTATGAAGATCCCTCAGTGGACTCTTCTTCAAATCATAGAACCCTCAGTGGACTATGGCGCATGCTGAAGCAATTCCTATAGTCTCTTGATTTGAATGCAATGTTTCTCAAGAAAGTCCATGTGACACACGGTATCTAGATTCAGGTTGCAGTAATCACATGACACGAAAATTAGAAATGTTTTCTAGTTTGGATAAGTCAGTCCAAACTAAAGTTACACTTGGAACAGATATCCAAGTCATTGTCTTAGGCAAATGAAGTATTAATATTTTAACTAAACAAGGAGAGAAATTTTTTATGCATGATGTATATTATGTTTCTAGCCTAAAACACAATTTGATCAACCTAGGAAAATTGTTACAGAAAGAATATAGAATCTACATGGAAGATAATCATTGTTTGATTATGGACAGATATCCAAGCAATCATCTTATTGCAAGAATTCAAATGACAAGCAACAAAATGTTTCCATTGACATTGAAGCCAACCATGAAGAGAAAACAAAGAAAGTTGTCAGTGAAGAAAAATATGCGCAGTCAGACACTGCATTCAAAGCAAAAATCAAAGAAGTAAGTTCCCGCAGTTCCAAGGAAGGAAAATTTAGTGCACGTAGTTTTAAAGAAAAAGAAGACAATGGCGCATAGAGGCGGGAAACATTCCAATCTAAAGTACATGATGATTCATGACTATGGCATTTCAAATTTGGTCATTTGAACTTTGGAGTTCTAAAGTTGTTACATACAAAGGATAAGTGAAAGGTTTTTCATTAATTGAAAAACCAAAAAGAATATGTGAAGGCTGCATCTTTGGAAAGCAACATAGAGAGTCTTTTCCAGTTGGAAAGTCATATAGAGAAAAAGTTCCACTAGAAATTGTACATTCAAACATCCATGGACCAATGCAAACACCGTCTATGGAAGGAAATACCTATTTTCTTACATTTATTGATGATTTCTCAAGAAAGACATGGATTTATTTCCTAAAACATAAATCTGAGGCATTACATTGTTTTCAACAGTCCAAGTCACTTGTGGAGAAGCAAAATGTTCATTACATGAAGGTTCTAAAAACCGACAGAGGAGAAGAATATGTTTCAAGAGAGTTTCATAAATTTTGTAAAGTTCATGGCATTTATAAGCAATTCACTGCATGGTATACACCACAACATAATGGTGTTGCAAAGAGGAAGAATCAAACCATAATGGAAATGGCGTGCAATATGTTGGCAACCAAACATTTGTCAAATGAGTATTAGGATGAAGCAGTAGCAACTGTAGTATACATCATGAACAAATTTCTGACAAAGAGTGTGAAAAAAAAAGTTCCTGAAGAAGCTTGGACAGGTATGAAGCATAATGTGGTGCACCTAAATTTTTTTGGTTGTGTTGCATATTAACATATTCCAGATGAGCTGAGAAATAAGCTAAATAACAAATGACATAAATGTATATTTGTTGGGTATTTTGAAGATACAAAAGCATACACGCTATATGATCCTATTGCAAGAAAAGTCATAATCAATTGCGATTTTCAATTTGTGGAGAATGAAGCATGGAATGGAGGCATAGAAAAGACAGGTAAAATTATTGATGGTATCACACATGCTAACATGGCAAACACCAAGTACAAATCAAAGTGCAGTTCATTCCACTTCTGAAACTGTGACACAAATCACAATGCAAACTACTCCAATGAGAGTTGTAGGTGCACAGTGCACACCTAGAGTACAACAAACTCCAGTAAGCAGTCCAAGTAATTCTACATCTATAACATTGACACAACAAATTCATTTTTAGTTTTTTCTCTGTTATCACAAATAGATGATCCATTAACTTTTGAAGAAGTTGTCAAAGATAATGTATGGGCACAAGTCATGGATGAAGAAATTAGGGGCGTAGAGAACAATTAGACATGGAAATTGGTAGATGTACCTGAAGACAAGGATTTGATAAGTATCAAATGGATTTATAAAACCAAGAAATATGCAAGCTATGAGATTTCATGACAAAAAAAAAAGGTGTACAAACTGAAGAAGGAACTATATGGGTTAAAGCAAGCTCCCACAACTTGGTACAGTCACATAGATTCCTACCTCTCTTAGAATGGATTCCAGAGAAGTGAATGTGAGCCAACATTGTACATCAAAACAAATCAACAAGGTAACATGTTAATTGTTTGCTTATATGTAGATGATTTAATTTTTACAGGAGATTTTGGCATAAAAGAATTTAAGTTAGTCATGAAGGATAAGTTTGAAATAACGGATTTGGGGCTTATGAAATATTTTTTGGGTATTGAAGTTCACGAGTCCCAAGCTAGTATATTTATTTCACAATCTAAAAATGCACATGAAATCTTGAAAAGATTCAACATGATAGATTCCAAAGAAGCCCCAACACCTCACATAACAAGATTGAAGTGAAGGAAGGTGAAGGAAGGTGAAGGGTCCAAGGTGGATCCCACATTGTTTAAAATATTGGTAGGCAGTGTTATGTATCTGACAGCAACAAGGCCTAATATTATGTATGGAGTGAGCTTGATTTCAACGTTCATGGAAACTCCAAAAGAATCCCATTGGAAGGTAGGGAAAATAATTCTTAAATATTTGAATGGAACAAAAGACTTTGGCATTTTGTATTCTACTTCAGAAGATTTTAGACTTATTGGATACACTGACAGTGATTGTGGAGGCAACATAGATGACAGGAAAAGTACCTCTGGGTACACATTTTATTTTGGAACAAGTATAGTGTCATGGGCGTCAATGAAACAACCCATTGTGACTCTTTCTTCAGCAGAAGTTGTGTATGTCGCAACTTGTCAAGCAGTTTGGATGAGAAGAAAGTTAAAAGATTTGTTGCAAGAAAAAAATGAACCAACTACAGTGTTTTGTGACAACAAATTCGCTATCATGTTATCAAAGAATCATGTGTTTCAAAAGAAAACCAAACACATTGATACAAGGTATCATTTTATTAGAGAATTGGTAAAGAAAAATAATTTTGCTTAGAGTTTTGTAGGTCAAAAGAACAAGTGGAAGATATATTTACAAAATCTATGGCAAGAGATGCATTTCAGAAACTACACAGTTGTCTAGGAGTCGGTGTAGTCGCAGATGTTTGACAGTACATGTCAATTTAAATTTTTGATGTAAACTTTGTATTTTGTAAACTCACCTACTTATAATTAAGGGGGAGACTTTACTCTGTCACTCGAAATTTATTGTTGTCTTAATTGTTTGAGTCGGTTTTACTTCTACATGAAGGCTTAGTTTTATCTATATATGTCTGATTCTGTAGGTAGTCGATAAACAAAATATGTAATAGTCGATAGAGAGAAGCATGAACAACTATGAGGAGTAGAAGCAATAGCAGCTATGAGGAGTAGAAGCAATAGCAGCTATGAGGAGTAGAAGCAAAAGCTATTGGAGCGGAAGCTCTTAATAGTATTGTATTCTGGATTAGCCCACATCACTTTCATAATATATATTAAGTATTTTGTTGTTCACATATTCATGTGTATTTCTGAGTTCTGGTGTGTTTGTGAGTTTATGTGCTAGTCTGGAAACTGTGTGATAAGTCCTCAGAGTTTAGTGTTCAAAGGTCTTTATAAATGCACGAGTTTGTCAGAGATCTGTAATGACTTGTGAACTGTTAGCACTAACCTAACATTTATAGTAACAGTCAGTCAAATTTGAACCTTAGCCTCACCGAAGTAATCTCAGCCAATTACGGATTCCGCTATACCAGACAAATAAAAAAAAATATTTCGTTTACGTACCAAGCTCTTCATCTTACGTTTGCGAGCCCTCGAGGCAAGTCAACGGAAAGATCTACCGCTTTATATATACGCAACCGTTGTAATGGGGATATGCAGGAATTTTTGTCCATGATATTTGGTCAATCATATCATATCGAGCAGGAATGGCTCTTGTTTCTATCGCACCGTTGGCTTCCAGATGCTGCGTGCACAATTCGTTGGTCAGTTCTCGTGAGCTTAAGGCTCTCTGCAGAACGATGCCAACTCTTGGAATGTGCAGGCGAGGGAAACCTGTCACACCTTCAATCAGCATGTGTTGGACAACCACCGTATCGGATGATGGTGCACAGAGACGCATAGCCAATCATCATTCCAACCTCTGGGACGATAGTTTCATACAGTCTCTCTCAACGCCTTATGGGGTAATTTTCATCTTTCAATTTATGTTAACACATATCCCTTCTTCAGTAACAATTGAAATGAATACTGTTTCCCCTTTTACTTACAGTATTGAGTGTATATGGGTCAGGCAACTTCGTACCATGAACGTGGTGAGAAACTTATAAGGGAAGTAAAAGAGATAATCAATTCAGTTTCAGTGGAAGATGGAGAATTAATCACGCCCCTCAATGATCTGATTCAACGCCTTTCTATAGTCGATAACATTGAACGTTTGGGAATCGATAGGCATTTCAAAAATGAGATAAAATCAGCGCTGGATTATGTTTACAGGTCAGTCACCTTAGTCTTATCATCATTATTTATTTATACTTTATATATGGAACACACATGATTTTAACGATAAGCTATTTTCTGTAGTTATTGGAACGAAAAAGGCATTGGGTGTGGGAGAGATAGCGTTGTTACTGATCTAAACTCAACTGCCTTGGGGTTTCGAACTCTTCGACTACACGGATACCCAGTGTCTTCAGGTATATATCAAAATTTATTAATAAGTCCCTCTTTGATGTTCTTCCATGATAGCTCCCAACTGCCA